>JAMJFZ010003958.1:2067500-2330000 GCA_026225945.1 Cricetomys ansorgei
CAGGAGTGTGCAGAGCACCTTCCAGCACTGTGAAAGCTCGCCAGTAGGGATAAAGCGTCCAGGCCCATACCAGCTAGAGTTCTACATTCTAGGACTCAGATATGTGGTATCTCTAGCAGCAGGGCCATAGAGCTCCACGCTGGTATCCGTCATGCACACCATTCCTCCCAAGGCTGAGGGATACGAAAGTAAGAGCCCACAGTAATGGACCACTGCAAGGAGCCTGTGTCTGTGCACACCACGCGCACCAAGACATCTGCACATACTAACACACCGTGATCGAGACAGCACATGGGACCCGCACAAGCTCAAGTCAGACAAAATCCCAGCGTGGAGAGGGGAGGGGAGGTGAAACGCCCCCACAGCTGAGCTGGTGTTGGCACTGGATAGCTAAGGTGTGTGTGCGGGGTGCATGTCAGTTTTCTTTAGGAGTGTGGTCAGTGGGAGGTCGATCACACTACAGTGAATGCTCTTACCCCAAAATATTGGTGTCACAGATTGAACTTGGTGAGTTTTTAAAAAGTGAAGACGCAAAATTAGGTGGGATATGGAATGGAGGCGTGGGCCTTAGGGGACGTGGGGGTGAATTGGACCAAAATTCGATATGTGAAATTTTAGAAGATTTACTAAAAATAAGAATATATAAAGTATTTTATAAATAAAAATATAAATATATAAATAAAAATATAAAATTTTATAAAAATATAAAAATAAATAATATACAAATATAAGCCAGATTGTGGCCCCAGCCTCTGTAATAAAATGAATAGAAAATTAAGTTAAAAGTTTAATGAAATGTAACCGGGGCTTTACAGAGAATTGTAGTATTTATATACAAAAAAGGAGCCTGTTTTCAATATGTAGGTCTTCTTAAAGTATGCCAGAGAGTTTGCATTAAAAAGTGTTCATTATTGTGCAGGTGTGACCCTGCCATGACCTTGTCCCATGCAAATCTCAGTGTCCCACTGTAAGAGGGGCTTCCTCAGAACCAACAGTAGGGAGGGAATCACCCCCGGTAGAGGAGGGCCCAGTCTCCTAGGATGCAGTCACAGAGGAGTGGAGCTGAGCTGTATGCAAGGGAGCCAAGTGCTCCAGTCGAATTTCCACCAACATCCAAGAAGGGTTGAAAACAATAAAATATCACTGTTAGACAAAAATTAAAAATCTCCAGTAGATAGGTGCTCCCCGGTGGTGAAGGTTGTTCTTCACAGAGGCTAATACCCTGGAGCAGCCAACACAGAACCATGGCTCCTGGGGCAAGGATGGATAGTCCTGCCATCTATAGCCACATCTGCACTACTGACCATGCAGCCCCCTGTACCCACATCTGTACTACTGACCACATAGCCCCGTGTACCCACATCTGCACTACTGACCATGAAGCCCCCTATCCCCACATCTGCACTGACCATGCAGCCCCCTGCACCCACATCTGCACTGACCATGCAGCCCCCTATCCCCACATCTGCACTGACCATGCAGCCCCTTATCCCCACATCTGCACTGACCATGCAGCCCCCTGTACCCACATCTGCACTGACCATGCAGCCCCCTGTACCCACATCTGCACTGACCATGCAGCCCCCTGTACCCACATCTTCACTGACCATGCAGCCCCCTGTACCCACATCTGCACTGACCATGCAGCCCCCTGTACTCACATCTGCACTGACCATGCAGCCCCCTGTACCCACATCTGCACTACCATGCAGCCCCCCTATCCCCACATCTGCACTGACTATGCAGCCCCCTTATCCCCATATCTGCACTGACCATGCAGCCCCCTGTACCCACATCTGCACTAACCATGCAGCCCCCTGTACCCACATCTGCACTGACCATGCAGCCCCTTATCTCCACATCTGCACTGACCATGCAGCCCCTTATCCCCACATCTGCACTGACCATGCAGCCCCCTGTACCCACATCTGCACTGACCATGCAGCCCCCTGTACCCACATCTGCACTGACCATGCAGCCCCCCTATCCCCACATCTGTACTGACCATGCAGCCCCTTATCCCCACATCTGCACTGACCATGTAGCCCCTTATCCCCACATCTGCACTGACCATGCAGCCCCCTGTACCCACATCTGCACTACTGACCATGCAGCCCCCTGTACCCACATCTGCACTGACCATGCAGCCCCCTATCTCCACATCTGCACTGACCATGCAGTCCCCTGTACCCACATCTGCACTGACCATGCAGTCCCCTGTACCCACATCTGCACTGACCATGCAGCCCCTATCTCCACATCTGCACTGACCATGCAGCCCCCTATCTCCACATCTGCACTGACCATGCAGCCCCCTATCTCCACATCTGCACTGACCATGCAGCCCCCTATCCCTACATATATGCTAGCTTGCAACAGGGGAGTTGAAATGGCAAGGCTGTGTGGGCTGGCGGTGTGGGGTAAGGATCCCTCCTCCTCTGAGGATGACTTGGAGTCACAATGTCCTGCGTGAGCTGTGCCTTGCAGGCAACAAATGCATCTTAGCAAATAGGTCAGTTTTCAGTTGACATTTCTGCAGCTCCTGTGACTGGGTCACATCTGTGGATCCTGGAGGGAATGAATGGCTTGCTCCTTACAAGGCTAACTGCACACAGTGAACTCCAGCACTGAGCACGGGAAACCAGAGCAGAAACCTTCAGCCACTCTCCTGTCTTGTTCCAGGGAAGAGTGGGAACCTCCTCATCCAGGCAAGACACATTTCCCCTTGCTATTCAGGGATGCATTGTGCTGTCCAAGTTTCAGAGATTTCCACGCTGATGAATAATTCAGAAAAAAGGGATGTTTTTTTAGCTTCATATATTTATTTTCTTTCAAGTTGTCTTAAATTAAGGGACTGATTCTTCTCACTCACACCAATCCTTCATTTACGAAGTTATGCCTTAGAAGTTAAGAAAAGCCTTAGCAAATTTAAAAACAAGTTTCATAAAGGAAATTAAATATAAATGTATTCATTAAATTTCAATTAATATGATAGCAGATTGAGTTCAAGGAATTGAACTATTTTCAGATTTTTTAAAAACAATGTCAGCAACATTCCAGAGGGATATTATTACTTCAGGACTCATTTCTGTAGTAGAAATATCATATATAATATGTATATATATATTATATATATACATATTATAAAGCCCTCTGCCCTGGTAAAACTGATTGTCTGATGTCATCTTTTAGGTTAGCACAATGAGTTCATGGGATGGGCACTCCCCATCTGGCCGGACTCCTCACCTGTGTGCTCTTCCCATCCCTCCTTCACCCACACGCTGCCAGGCGAGGTCTGCTAATCTAGAAATATCTTCCAGTAGATTCTGCTGCCCTCATGAAATCTTCCTTAAGTTCACACACTGTAAGATTATTTCTCCAACTTTAAACCCAGAAATTGGAGAAAACTTGCATTTAGAATTTGCCTGGAGCTTTTGTCTATTCAGATTCATGCAATTTTTAAGAAATTCTTCTATGCTCCTCACAGAACCCAACAGCAATACTCTGGTGTGGGAGGGCAAGGATAAAGCCGCCTAAGGAAGCAAGAGAGTAGAGCGCCCCGTGCTTGTCTGAGCGCTGACTGGGCTTGGCAGGCAGGGGCAGTGTTCTGTTCCGACTGGAGAGGTGAATAGCAGTGTTCCTGACTCAGGCAGCACTGGGGGATGTGGGGGGGGGGTAGGCACAAACTGCCACTAGTTCCTGGTAGCGTGTGTGCTTATGTGTGTGGTGTGCATGTGTGCATGCATGCATGCGTGTGCTTGTATGTGCATGGCGGGCCTTGGGATTTCGTAAACTGCCTTAAGAGATAAAATGGTGTGAACCTCTGAAGAAATCTTGTGCACTTGGATCCCAGCACCTGAGCCAGGAGATAATGTACAGGACGGAGTTGAAAGGGTGCTGTGTCCACCATGTGACAGCTAGTCTTGATTGTCAACTTGATGGGATTTAGAATCACCATGGAAACAAATCTCTGAGTATGTCTGTGAGGGATTTTCTAGACTAAGTTAATGAATGTGGAGAGACACACCCGAAGCGTGGGCAGCGCCAGCCCCTGGCCCTGGCGCCCTGCACTGCATAAACAGGACAGAGCTGGCAGGACACCCATTTCCTTTGTTTCCTAACTGTGGATGTAGAGTGACCAGAAGCCCCTGCTCCTGCCACCATGAATTTTCATGGCATGCTGGATGGCACCCTAAACCACGAGCTGAGTAGATACTGCCTTCCTTTGGTCCTTATGCCAAATATTCTATTACAACAACTAGGAAAGAAAGCAACGCATCTGCTATGGACTGAGCACCAGTGTGCTGGCTCAGCCTGAGACCAGAGCTTTGGCGAGGACAGAATAAGGGGTCAGGGGTCATGCTCACCACTTTATCAGAGAACGCCAAAGTTAACATTAGCAGACTGCATGGAAACATTGTACTTTTGTAACATTTGACCATCTTTGATGGGCATTGCTGCTAAAGCCTCAGCTCCCAGATCTTCATTTCTTGTTATACATCCTGCAGATAAAGCTACAGCTGATCCCCACCAGCCCCATAGCGGCTGGAAGAAGCACTCTAGTCTTATCAAGTCTCACGGAGCAGTGACCTTTCTCATTCTTTCATCTAAAATGGAGCAGCTCCTTCTAATTTGCTGCCTCTTTAGAAGCAATTTAAAAATTCCACCCTTGAGGTGTGTTTGTGGCTTCACAGCTGACTCCAGCTCTGAAGCCACTAAAAAATATAATTGGTTGCATTTCCTTTAATCTTCAGCAGGATGTGCTGTTTTTCTATTAGTCTCTGGTCAACTACAAAGCTCTGTAGGCAGAATGGACAGCTGGAACAGGAGACACCCACCCCTCCCGTGCACACTCACCTTGCTCCCTGCACCGGCCTTTGCAGTGCTTGTCCCTGCACAGCTAGATAGGAGATGGAATTCTCTTTCTTCAGTATCAGAGGTAAAACTTCCAAATTTGAATAAGCATCCCTTTCCCGATTAATAAACCGGCATCTCTCTGAGTTTTAACCAATTCCTCTTTTGCAGTTTTAGCCAGTTTGGCAGAGAGCTGGGGATCGCACCTGCACCCTGAAGGTTTTTTTTAAATCCCTGTTTGGGTCTTTCTTGCACAATTGCTGTCTTCTTTGTGTTTCAAATCTAAACAGGTATTTCTAAATAGGTAAAGGGTATTTGAGAAGCTTCTTGGGGCAAATGCTAAGAGTGGCATTTTTTTATGATTGTTTAATCTGTTGGTTGCATCCAGAGCTTACAGCTTACAGCATAGTCTCATCCTGTGGAGATGGAGCTATTCCTCCCGATCACCATGAGAGACCGTGGGGAGGACTCACCGGTCTCCCCTAGCCGCTCTCTCCTCTCCCATATTGAGGTATGTGAACATTCATTTAACATGCACATCCCAAGTAAAAGATCACTAATAATCATAGAATTTGTTGTTTTTACCGGAAAAATAATATCAAAGGACATATGCTGTAAGGGTTATGCTCCATACAACAATCTGATTCAAACAAGATCCACAAAGGGAAATGAGTAGTCTCATGTTTTCCTGTGCGCTAGAAGTGCTAGACACGCCCTTTCCTGTTACTCTGCTTTACAGTGAGAGCATCAGCTCGGAGACTTTGGGACAGTCGTTTGTGTTGTGGTTTCTAATTGATGTTAATCCCTTTCTGTACAACAGCGGTTCTCAAGCCCTCCTAATGCTGTGACCCTTTAATACAGCTCCTCAGGTCGTGGCGGGCCCCAGTCAGGAATTTTTTGTCGCTACTTTATAACTGTAATTTTGCAGCTGTTACGAATCACAATGTACATATCTGATATGCAGGATGAGTTTTCCAATGGTCTTAGGCGACCCCTGTGAGAAATCCATTGGACACCCAAAGAGGTCACGACCCACAGTTTGAGAACTGCTGTACAATAACCGACTAAAGAAGAAGACAAGTCTGACGTCTCTGTTAGCGACTAATGTTCATCTATTTCAAATGACACATTTCATTTTCCCTGAAAATAAAATATTATCTTTCATTAATCAAGAAAGGACTTCAGATGAGTAGAAATTGTACTGGGCAGGATGCCCAGTGTGTATGGCTACATGTTGGTCAGACCCATAGCCTACACATCACACACACACACACTCCGGCCTATATCCCAGACATTCATTTTGTTAGAGCCGAAATCCGAGGACCAATCTCCACATTGCAGTAAGACAATCTGTGTCAGGTCTCAGCAGCGTGGAGCCACATACTCCCATCATGTCTTCACATGTAAGGACAGACAGCTTACAGCTGAGCTGTACTGACTATGAACATGCCAGTGCTGAGGCCCGGAGGCACACCAACATTGCTCTGTAACCTCTTCACTTGGGTTTAGATTAACCCCATCTGTTTACCTCATTGCGTGTCTTCCCAGTTCCTGAGGGAGTGAAGGCTTCTTTGGCACTCCTTGTACAGTCTGGTTTGCTGATGTGTGACTCACTTCCTGGATGTACAGAAGGCTGGTGGATCAGAAGGACGGATGCTCGGCCCGGACTTCATTCCTTGTACTCCGTTGCACGACCTTCATGTCCCTGTTCTCCCCTAATCTTCAAAACTGAGTCCAGGTCATTATTATGGCTATTCCTCTGCAAACATCCCAGGAGCTGAGAACAGACCATCTGGCACAGAGAAGAGCTAAGAAAAAGTGTCCTAAGATGAGAGACCACCTATGTGACCTGGAGCAGCACAAGAAGAGACTTGAGTCGCAGGACTGGAACACTGAGCAGTTCCAATGAGTGTTTGAATTTCCCTAAGCCCCAACTGCCATAGTGGTGTAATGAAATAGAAAAGATGTCCCTGGAGATAGTCACGAAAACTAAAAATGCGTGTATGTGCCCCCACCCTGTCAGGCACATCATGGCAACTGCACAAATGCGGTGGGCAAGGTTTGCTGGGAAATCCGACAGGCAGAGTGACTGACAAACCACCAAGTGTAGAGTGCACGCTTCGTGCATTATGTGGTGCATGCATTTGCATATTTTAACATCTCTTGAGTTGAGATTGCATTACTGAAAACAGGTCAGAAATTCAACGAAGTACAGTATGATCTTATTTTCCCTTCATTTAATACAGCAATTTAAAAAAAGAAAAACACCTGTGTGAAAACTTATCTCTTGCTATGTGCTAAGTACTAGCATTTGGTGTGGGTAATTCTACCCTGCTCTTACAATAAGTAGCTTGTAGAATCATAGCCATGAGCCTTTTATATAAAAGGCTGAGCACCTTCACATGGCTGGCACTCAGAACAGGAGCTGAAATGGGAGTCTGAGTGCAGACTCGGACTCGACTCTCCTCCTCATCCTCTGTTATTCCAAATACATCGCCTGCCTATCACACCGGAGTCATTTACAGTGGCGCCCCAGAGTGAATCTGGCTGAGTTGGAAGTTATTTTGACTGTGTGACTCTGGGCATTTGCTCAGATTTGTCTGTGCCTTGTTTTACTTATTTACAAAGTGGCAGGAATAATAGAACCCGTAGGTCTAGTAAAGATTAAAAAGAACAAATGTGATCTTTGAGGGCATATGTATATTGCATATATACAAATAAAGAATTTTGCAATGGTGTGCCTGCTCTGGAGACTATGCATGAGATCCACACCAATTAATGATGACTCTATCAGCCCATAGTAGCTATGGCCAAATGGTTCTAGGGGCTCCAAAAATGATGCTACACACAGAGGGAATATCCACACATAGACTTTGAATAATCTCTGGATTAGTTATAATTCCTAAGACAATGCAAATCCTACATAAAGAGTTGGTTCATGGTATTGTTTACAGAATAATGACAAAGGAAAATGTCTGCACATGTTCAGTCCAGATGCAATTCCTTTCCAAAGGTGTTGATACCAGGGATGCTGAACTCTCAGCTATGCAGCAGCAGACTGAAAACACACACATGACACACACACACACACACACACACACACACACACACACACCACACACACACACACACACACACACACAACACCACTACCCCCACACATATACACATACCACACACATACATCATACATACACCATGCACAAACACATACACTCCACATCCCTACACACACACATCACACACCACACACACACACACACACACACACACCCCTTTCAGCCTTACCACAATCCAAAGGAGATTTAGTTTAAAATGGTTCTTAAATACATCAAATGCTCAGTAAATACTGAGAAGCTAAAAGGTAACAGCTGCCTTAAATTAGCTACCTTAAACAGATAAGGGTGTATATCTGTTTCCAGGACTGTGGTGGTTGAATAGGTCCGTGGGGCGTGGCACTATTAGGAGGTCTGGCCCTGCTGGACAGAGTGTGTCACTGGAGCAGGTCTTTGAGGTTTCAAATGCTCAAGCCAGGCCTAGTAGCCCACTCTCTTCTGCTGCAGATGTGGAACTCTCAGATCCAGATGTAGATCCAGATGTAGAACTCTCAGCTCTCTCCAGCACCATGTCTGCCTATGTGTCTCCATAGTTCACGCATGATGATAATGGACCAAAATTCTGTACTGTAAGCCAGCCTCGATTAAATGTTTCCCTTTATGAGAGCTGTCATGGTCATGGTGTTTCTTCACAGCAATAGAAACCCTAACTAAGATACCTGCCAAGCAGTACATTAGCCTATCACTTCCTATAGGTTGTCCTGTCGTTGGCTCACATACAGACCGAGAGAATAAAGGCTAAGGACACCCACAACACTTATGGACTTCCAATGAGTGTTTTAAAATGGTGGTTACCTATTTAAAAATTAATTCACGGGATGCAACTTATTAAAAAATAATTTCAGAACATTAAGTAATTTTGTCTTAGGAAAAATTAAATTGACAAAAGGACACGTAGTAATAAACTTGCTCGTAAGCTCATTTGAATTGTATTCTATCATGTATGATTGTATCATGTATGATAACACTACTAGGCAGTTGTAAACAACGTTAGCCATTCATACGATGGCAGAAGTGAGCATCTCAGCCTTCATGCCCACAATGGCTCAACACACATTTATCCTTTATGAGAAACTCAGAATCCTCAAGTGAAGTTTCAGACCCCAGGAAAGAACAAACAGAGGAAGAGCCTTATGGTAATGGATACTCCACATTAAAGGTGACAAGTACAGTTGGGGAGCAGAGGAGAGCAGAGTTAACACTCACAGATGTAACCCTGCCCTGGACACACTCACAGATGTAACCCTGCCCTGGACACACTCACAGATGTAACCCTGCCCTGGACACACTCACAGATGTAACCCTGCCCTGGACACACTCACAGATGTAACTCTGCATTAGACATACTTGCAGTACTATGGAAACAGGTCAAAACCTTGCATATGGCCTGGGTTTGAGGGCGTTGGGCAGCCCCCTGCCTTCAGAGCAGGAGGGGCTGCAGCCCCTTCTCTCATGGTCATGGCAATCTGTGCCCTAGCCAGCTCTAAACAAGTAATGGCAGATTGGGTACCTGTCTTCCTGCCCAACACCCCAATATATTCTCCTACCCCTTCTAATAAAGTGACTTTGACCTTGTTGAGGATGCCTGAATGAAAGTCCTAGGGTAATCATTATCCTGTCTGCATCTCTGTGCCTGACCAGGATCTGCAGCCACTCAAACTCGACTCACCCCCTGCCTCCCACGTTCCTGCCCAAGGTCTATTCCTCAGGCCAGTGGGAGAGATTGAATCAGGCAGGCGGGAGCATGGGAGAAAGTTATGACACACACTCACAGATGTAACTCTGCACTGGACATACAGATGTAACTCTGCATTGGACATACTTAACAGATATAAATCTTCACTGGACACACTCACAGATGTAACCCTGCCCTGGACACACTCACAGATGTAACCCTGCCCTGGACACACTCACAGATGTAACCCTGCTCTGGACACACTCACAGATGTAAGTCTGCGTTGGACACACTCACGGACGTAACTTTGCAGGTCAATAGAAACTTCTCCTTGTCAAGGACTGGGGGCAAAGGCACCCAGACCCTGGGACTGTCTGCCGTGCAGTTTCTGCTCTTCATCTGATGAGGAAGCAGCCTGTGAACTGTTACCGCCACAGATTCATCTAGCATTACAGACCATGAGTGGGGGTGGTAGCCATGTGAGGGGTGTTGGGGTTTTAGAACATCTGTGAATTATACTGTGAAATGGGACTTCCCTGAGTCAACCTCCTGTTGTCCTGCCTGTGTATTTTCAGAAATTTCAAAACCAAAAAAATGTTTCACTCTGCTTCTTCCCCACCTAGCTTCCTTTGATGAACTAATGAGCTGTAGACATCCTGTCCCCAGCTCCTGACCCTGTGGCTTATCTCTATGGCTGTAGAAGAAGCCATCTCTGCTCTTGGTTGAACCAAAGGCTCTTCAGTGGCCCACATGTTCCCTTAGAGGGTAACATCCTGTGGAAGTCAGGCCTGTGAAAGGGATGAGCAAACGGAGGGGCACAGTTCATCTCTCTCTCACAAGCTAGCCGTAGGAGTCCCTCTTTCCAATCTTCACCTCGGGACCCAGATGCACAGCCTGCTGTACTCTCTGATCTATGATAAGACGGTTTGTGGAACCAAGACAAAGCTGTTCGTTATCACTAAATGTATTTTCATAAACTGCAGCGTGCAATGGCACGCTGTTACTCCTGTTACATAAGGGGAGCGAGGCTTTGTATATGAAAACTAGAGCGCCTTGTGGGAAAATATCAGAGCAGGCATATTGTCAGTGTGCTGCATGAAATCAGCATTCTTTAAGACTAAGAAAGCTGGCTCACAGAACTCACTTGTGCTAGTAGCCATTTCTCCAGCTACATAATACAGACAGCAAAGAACATCTAAGGGAAGGTAAAGGCTACTCCACTGTTCTTCACATACTCAAGGCAAGGATGGAGCAATATGCAAACACCCACTCTGGTGTCCCATGCTGTGCTGAACAAAAGAGGGTTGCACGCATTGGATTGTGCATTATATGTATGTACATGCATTATATATATATATGTATATAAATGTATATGTATATATATGTATATGTATATAGTATATGTATATATATGTATATGTATGCATGTGTGTGTGTGTATATATATATGTATATATACATATGTATGTATATATATTAGATACCTTGCCACAGATAAACTTTTATAGAATTATGCTAATAAGGGCATGTCTGTATGTTTTTCCTTTTTTATGAATGTTATAATCCCCAGAACAGAGGCACCATTTTGGGTGGGATTTACTAGGGCTTGATGTGGTTCTAAATGTTCCAGAGAGGCTGGTAAAGCATGGCTTCCTAACTCCTACCCTAGACTTGCTATCTTTGCTTGAGAGGGGCAGGCATTCAGAAAGTTGTTTTGTTTTTTGAGATAAGGTCTCACTTCATAACTCAGAATGTCCTAGAACTCACGATTCTCCTGCCTCAACTTCCAGAGTGCTGGGAAGACAAGTGTGCACCACCATGTCTGGCTTTAACTATTGCATTGATAGAGCGATCCCAGGTGACATCAGGTGGCATTCAAGGAAACTGCCAGGTAGCCACAGCCCTCAGTTCCACTCCTCACCACATCCCCGTGCTGCTCCTTAAACTTACCTGGGCCAACCATGGAGACAAGAGAGCTTGGGAGTCATGTTTAGGAGACACACGTTTTCGGTGACACAGGATAAAGCAGTCAGGAGATCTGCGCCTGTGTTGACTATCAGTGTGTCACACAGCCAGGCCTCACCAACAGGTGGCTCTCATGAAAACACAGTGGAAACACAGTAACGGAGGTGGAGCCAACTGCAGTGTGTGGACACTGGGCTTCACTGTTTAAGGGATCTCGGAGAGACAACTCCTAGAGACACGTCTTTTGATAAAATCCAAAGAAGCAGAGTGTAAGCAGAAGCTTACCTACAGTCACGTGCCCTCCCCAGGAGAACTGACCGTGGGAGGTTTCAGCCTCGGTAAGCACAGTCTATGATTTTAATCCATTCACTTGCAAGTTAATGAGTGAATCAGGATGCCAAGTCAGCTCTGTTCTCATCATGAGAAAGCCTGCTTTTGTGGAGGGCGAAGTCATTTTCACCATGGGCACAAGGGAGAAATTGGTTTTGAGAGTTGAGTGCCACAAATACGGTTGTGCTATTACGGAGATGTGCAAATTTGCAAATGGCTTGTGGCAACATGCAAGAGACGAGCTCTAGTTAGATGCCTGGTGACTGAAGTCACTGCCTCGATGATGCCTGTGTGCCAGCAGTGAAGAGAGAATCAACAAGGGGACTTTGCTAGCACACTGCTCCGAGCAGAAAAGCAATCAGAGTCAGAGGAAACGTAGAGCGGTTGATCGCTGCAGATGAGGTAGCACCCTGCGCACAGCGAGATTCGGAACGTAACCCCGTCTCCACTAAGGTGTGATGCTTACATCTCATAAGAAACCAGATTTTGTGCCTCTTCACTCTCGTAGAAACACCCATTGCAGCCATCGAACCCACTTGTGGAAGAACTGCTAATGAGATATCACACCTTTTCACACGGTGGAAACCGCTGGAGGCTTAGTTGCTATTTACCAAGATAAGCTAATCTTTCTGTTTTTTAAAGTATGGAAATTTCCAGCACATGAAAAGCAGACAGAATTCCAAATGAACTTTCATGCACCACCACCCAGCACAACTCACACCAGCTGGCGTTTGCCCCAGCGTCTACACACCTTGGTACACTCTGAATTATTTTGAACATTAGTTTGTGTACTAATGACAATTTCTTTTGTAAAATGATATTTCTTAACGTTTTTTTAACCATAAATTTAATAATTCATTAGCAGAAATTTCACTGTGAACTTGCACAGCACATGGATAGATGGGTGAGCTAAATTCTTGGCCTTTGCAGTGTCTTATTCTTAGAATGTAACTTACCCCCACTGAAAGATGAACCAAGACAAGTCTATTGAAAGGAGATGACTTTGGTCATGGTATTCATGTGACCCTGAAGAATGGTTCTGTTGGATTCCTAGAGTTCTCATGGTAGGAACGAAATACCACTATGTGGCTTAAAGCAGCACAAAGGTATTGTGTTTGGTGAGTTGGAAGCCTGAAAGTAAAGACTTGGTGCCTCCCCTGCCTCCCTCCTGTCAGGGGAGAGTCTCTGCCCAGCTCATCCCAGCCTCTGCTGGCAGCTTGGCTTGCAGCTATGTCACTAATCTCTGCCTCTGATGTCACATGGCAATTGCCTCATATGTCTCCAGATGCCAATTCCTGTTCTTATGTGGACATCAGTAACAGGTATCAGAGCTGATCCTAGTGACCTCACCTTAATTTAGTTATTGATAAAGACCTCATCTCCAAATGAGGTTTCACATTGTACATTCTAGGGGCTAAATCTTCAATGCGTCCTTTGTGGGGAACACAATTCAGCCCAAACCATAGTGTTTTGAGGTGTGCATATTTCCATTAGAATTCCTTAGGTGACCATGTGCATGTCAGTGCTGAGAGCAGAAAGACAGAGGAAGTTAAGAGACATGAAAGATGCCAGGAGCTCCTCAGCCCAGTGTGTGGTTGAAATCTCACCAGCTGAGAGTTAAAAACTCCAACACAATTAACACAGTTTATTGTGAAAGCTGTCTACACACAGAAAAGGGTCTTTTATGTAGAGACATTCCAGATAAGACCATGAAGTACCAAGGAGCCGTGTTTAAGGCTTAAGTATATATTGACTTTATGAGAAACTCACCAAACAGCGCACTTTTACAGTACAGAATGTCTTTTCTTTCTCCCTCCTCCATGGTGACCTATGGTCCTTGCAGCCCTACCCACGCACCCCAGGGACCACTGCCCTATGGTCTCATCTGCAGAAAGGGAAAGTAAAAACCTTCCCTAGACACCCCTAACATCCTCCAGTCGCCTCAGAATCAGTGACTGCTGCTGTTAAGGCCCGCAAGCAGCACTGAGTCATGGGAAGTCAGAGCCGTAAGAGTGCTTGCCCTTCCTCAGTTCACTCTTTACACACACTCGTGTTCAAACCTATATTAAATCTGCTTCTGAGAGTTTGGCTGTGCCTGTAATCACGGGTCCTTCCGCTGTCCCGCAGTCTCGGGTCCTTCCCCTGTCCCACAGTCTCGGGTCCTTCCGCTGTCCGGCAGTCTTGGGTCCTTCCGCTGTCCGGCAGTCTCGGGTCCTTCCGCTGTCCCACAGTCTCGGGTCCTTCCGCTGTCCTGCAGTCTCGGGTCCTTCCGCTGTCCAATAGTCTGTCTCTACTGCCCAGTCCCCAGCTCAGTGCACTCCTGGCTTTTCTACATGCAGCTGTGGGAATTTTCTTCATCTGTTAATTTTAACTTTATTTGGGGGAGATGTTCACAATAGGGTTTCTGTTGTAACTCTGGCTGTCTTGGAACTCACTCTGTAGACCAGGTTGGCCTTGAACTCACAGAGATCCGCCTGCCTCTGCCTCCTCCCTAGTGGAATGCTGGGATTAAAGGCATGTGCCACCACCACCCAGTTTACATCTGTTTATTTTTTAAAGGAGACAGAGGAAGAAGGATGGGTAGGGAGGTGGGGAGGACCTGGGAGGAGATTTCTTTAATACCAATGAGCACATCAAATAGGAGGAAAACACAAGACCTCATGAGGCCCTGCACAAAGAACTCCAGGGAACGGATAAGGCTGGGATTGGGAGAGATGCCCCCCACACACCACAGAAGAGCACACCAATTGGTTGTCCAGTGCCAAAAGTTCATCCCTGAAAACATGTAATATTGTATGGACTCAACTGGTTGTATTTAGGAATGTGTATGCACACGCAAACATATAGACACATACAATGACCATTAGTGAAGGAGGCCACGAATCTGAAGAAAAGCAGGAAGTGATATACGGGGGAGCTTGGAGGAGGGAGGGAGCGGAAGGAGAGATGATGTAATTAAATTATAATCTAGAAATATGCAAAAAATAAACATAATTCCTGCAAGGAAGGGATGTTTAAGGATTTGTAAATGAAAAGCAGGTCTGGGCTCTTTCAACAACTGGCTCAGGGCTCTTGCAAAAGAAATTAGGAGTGACCGAGAAGTGCACAGAAGAGAAGGGTCAAGGGCAGACTGCTGATGCAGGATGGGACAGGTCAGCGGACACAGTCTCCCCTTGAGGGACTGCTGGACAGCTTGTCATCCCAGCCAGAGCAGCGATGTAACTCTCAAATTCAGACTTGTGCTCTGCTTTGTCTCCCACAGCAGGAGAGAATGGACCTCACAGGAATCAACTGTCTGGCCGACTGGCATTTCTAAGCAGATCCAATAGTGTCCACCCAAATTTCCAAGACTCACTCCTTTGACCACAGAGTGGGCATTTTCTACCGGCTCTGAGCATCAGCATGCTCTTTGAAATAGCCACCAGGGGGCAGCATGATTATCTCTGCTCAGACCCCATCAGAGGGGGAGGTTTCAATGTGACTCTGCATGTGTGATTTTAACTGATAAAAGTCAGCAGCATCTGCTAATCACAAAGGAAGGCTAAATTTATCAGTAAAGGTTTGTGTAACTTCTTTATTGCAACTTTTACTCCTTAAAGTATATGAAAAATAGACAATACTTTCCTATTTAATAAATACGTCTAGATGGGACAGATTTTCCTCCTGTTCTCTAATAGTGCTTATTGGAGGTCCCCTTTCCTTGATAAAGGTAATCAAATTATATTAAAATATTCACTTTCTGTAATGTTACTAGGGTTCCCTACAGCATGTTTTCTTGCCTGGTTTTATAATGATGGAGAACGTGCGTTATGCCATGACCCCATGCCCTGCCCCTTCTGGTCTGCCATGGAAGCCCTGCACTGCTCCAGCTCACAAGCTGTCACTATTCCCAGCACTCTGTGCAGAATTCTCTCTCTCTAAATTCACTCGAGAACATGGGTCCTGCTGTAACTGTGTAACCACACCAGGGAGTTTTCAATCAGTTTCCTTACTGTCCAACAGGGAATCAATAAAGAGGGCATCACACTTTGGAACATAATTCATCTCTTAACGTTTCAGGTTTTATATTGGAAGTTAAGTTGTGTGTGAAAGCCAACAATTTCAAATAATAGCAACATTCAATTTTAAATATTCTCTGATGATCAGGAATACGGAGCAAGGCGCTAAGAAGTTTTCTCCTCTTTGGGGCACAGCTGTTGAGACTGACTCTTAGTTTCTGTATGAGAAGAGTAGAGAAGAGTTTCTCATTGCATAATGCTTTGGTTAATGTATTCCCTGAGATAACGTGACTGACAGTATTCAGATGAGAAACGTCACTTGGTTGCTGTGCCGGCTTGGAAGGAAGTGTGCTTTGGTAAGACTAAGTCATGTTTTCCATCGCTTTTTAGTGACTCTGCTTGGTACAGCTTCTAATCACACGTACAGATGTCATAACTACGCTTTCCTAGAAAATATAAATATATAGCTTAAATCTACATTATTTAGACAGGGTAGCACACTTACTGTTTTAGCAGTTAGAATTCGAAGACTGTAAGTTTACAAATGTCCTGGATTCTGCTATCACGAGTGTGTGTGAGAAGCCTTGAACAGAACCCATGCTACCTCAGCACACCGTCAGGTACACAAAAGCTGCCTTTTCCTCTTTGGCCACGCTAATGAAGATGCATTGGGAATTCGTTCAATACTTCTCATGTTCTCAAAAATAACTAGGAAGCACTTAGTCACATCCCAAAACGCATCATTATTATTTTTAATGCGCATTAAAGAAGAAAAAACGTCCCAGAAAACATCTGTCATGGAGATAATTAGGAAATAGTTTATCTTTGGAATTTTTCCAACTTCGGTTATTAGTGACTTTCTCTAGTTGCCACCGTCAACTGGGGAAATAAAGAATACTGGAAAGCTCAGGGTCAATGTTTTAGCGGTTTCACACCGCCGTTGGTACTATGCGACTCTATAGCAAGAACCAAAAATGGCTCCAAGCTTTCACTACCAATTGGATCATCCCTTCTGATATACTGTCGTCCCCAAACTAGAGAGACATACAAGAGAATGTTCCAGAGAAGACTCAGAAAGAGCAGAGAGAGTTGGAAGGCGGGCAGGGACTGGGGAAGGCCCAAGCAAGGCAGCCACCCTGCAGGACTCTCACGCTCTCGTGAAACATCTGAACCCAGCAGTCCCGACAGCCGCTTGGAGTCCACAGACAGGATCAGTGTGTCTCCAAGGACAGATCAAGAAGAATGCTGCGGCTTTAGCTCCAGTCTCCCTGATTTCTTCCCCAGAAAACTAGAGCCTGTCTAGGGACAGCCCTGCAGGCCTTCTTGTGATCCTCTCCATCCTGTAGTCTAGTCCTGTATCCCTCATCAGTCTTCAGATAAGTGCAGCCCAAAACAACCTCAGCAGAGGCTATGGCAGACCTGCCTGGAGGGGTCTCAGAAGTCCCAGCACACAATGCCCGTTGAGATAACAGATACGGGCCGCTTTAGATCACTGCCTTCTAGAAGAGCATGCACACACATGCGGTAAAGACCAGTGAGGCTCAGAGAACCCTCACCTCTCCTCTAGTAATTGTTCTCTAGACCCTCAGCTCGGCTTCATGTGAGCTCGGTGACATGTTGATGCGCCCATTCTGCCCACCAGTGACCTTCTTTGCCTCCTCAGTGGTTCTCAGTGAGTGCCCTTGAATAGACTCGACGTTACCAATGAGCATAAGACTGCTTATAAGAACGAGCATGAAATGCACACATCATCCGCTCCCTCTGCTCTACAAGGAATACCGCGACACAACTGTCCACAGCTGAGTCCGCGAGTCCCAAGTCTCTCATCTCTGATTTGCAACCATGGGCTTTAGGAGCTAACCCATTTATTCATAATAAGGCTACAGCCTACACCTGGAATGCAGACTGCTAATGTACTTTCTTATTCAGGATACCCCAGACGAGCGGTTCCCACCCTTCCTGATGCTGATGTTTCTATACAGCTCTTCGTGTTGTGGTGACCGCACAGCCATAAGATTATTTTCATTGCTACTTCATAACTAAAATTCTGCTACTGTTACGAACTGTAATGTAAATATCTGATACGCAGACGGTCTTAAGCGACCCCTGTGAAAGGGTCGTTTGGCCTTCAAATGGGTCTTGACCCACAGGTTGAGAACCGCGGTCCCAGAGTATGGACTACACTGGGTATCCATGGTTACTGACTTCGACTGAGCTTTGCAAACTGCCCAGCAAGGGTTCAAAGATTTCCTTATCAAATCTTGCTGTAGAGCACAACTGTGGCAAAATCGCCTTTTTCCCTGGCAGCATCCAATGGCACAGTCTCCCTGTTCTCTCCCACACAGTACATTAGCTTCTTCAATTCTTACGAATGACAAAGGCAAGTGTCTGAAAGCAATTCTCCTACTACAGGCCTCCTCTGACGGGCACCCAGCTCTTTCCTGGGACCTTTCCTCCTTTAAAGCTGGTGTGTACCAGAAGCAAGGGTGAGCGCTGTTCACCTGCCTTAAGAAGGGCTCTTGCCCCTGCCTGGGGGTTCAACTGAGCCCTAACCCAGGGTAGGTGAGGACATCTGGACCTTAGGGAGTAGGGTTAGACCATTGTGGGGTCAGAGTTGTGTCTGGACACAACTATGTGTTCTATGTGTTGCTTCATAGATCATTCATGCAGGGCCCACATCAGAAACCCAAGAACCAGGACAGCAGAGGGTGGTTGGCTCATGGGAGGAGCAAGCAGGAAAGAGACACTGGAGAACCCACTCCCTCCTGACTCCAGTCCTAGCCTGCCTTGACTGGGGCTAGGATTTGTAAGCAAAGCATAGCTCCATCTGAAGGGCTTCTGTGTGTTAAAAATAACCCAGCACCTTAGACCAAAGGCTCCGTTTTAAAGGTTTGCATGACCATTATTTCTGACTCTAAATATCAATGAGGGATGGGTGTTACTTGCACACAGACGGAATGTCTGTAAAACTTCCTTTCAGAATGTAATTTCCACTTTCTTCTTGTTCTCCCAACCTGCCAGGTAGGATCACTTTCCTTCAACTCCACCTCCCCAGTCTCCCGCTGTCGTTTTCCTGCACCTTCTGATTTAAATGAGACAGGACTTGAAATGTACCAGTAAGTCCTGGGCTGCAAGAGCAACTACTGAGAGCTCAGCAAAAAAACACCTTTTCATTTATTCTCCATGGAAATAATTAGGGGAATTTTTTTTAAGTTGTGTTTTTTTTCTTACCAAGAATAAACCAAGAAGTATTTAAATGTGAATTGAACATCCCTGAAGCTCTTGAACCTGAGAAAAACCACGAATGTCTAAGAATCCTGGCTCAGAATATGTGACTTACAGAGGAACCATGAGTGATGATTATCATCCTCTACCTGCTCTGGATCCAGTTAACAGTTTATATGTCAACAGGAAACATTTGTTATATGGCCAATTTAGTGCTCACATTCAGACTAAACACATCAGACATTCCACACTGTGAGCTTTGGGGTATTCTGAAGTAAATACGAATTTCTGAAGATGGTTTATTACCAGCTATACACACTATAAGAAATTCTCACAAATTCTAGTTCAGCAAGATAAATATTTAATCTGCAGATTTTAAAAGCCCGAAAATAGTGTTCATATTGAAAACTAAAATTAGGCAAGGAGCTTCTAACTAACTAACTAACAGCTAACAACTAACTAACTAACTAACTAACAGCTAACAACTAACTAACTAACTAACTAACCCTGAGAGAACTGCAGCAGTTTTTTTCCCCCAAAATCTTATATCAGTGTTGAAAACCAGGACAGTTACCACTCTTTAGATGGGGGCTCATTGGCAGAGAAACAAATGCTATATTAATAATCCCAAACATATCAAATAGCACGTCTTTTTAAAAAAGATGCATAAAAATTAATACCTCATCAATTTTATTTGTTTACCTTAGTGGCCTTTTGAATGAGGGTCAATTACCACTGTGGGTTGATAAGTCACTGTTGGTAGCACTCATTGGCTGGGCCGTTTACAGCACCCATTTCATGAAGTGACTCCTTTCTCCTTAGAGACTGCCTTGTCTGTTACAGGTGGGTTTGTGTGAGTGGGAGACCCCATCTCTTATTCAACGAAGAAAAAGCACTTCGTGTTCTTCAGAGCAATAGTCCAGAAATAGCTGTGGTAGTGGGCTGTTAATTAATTATAGCTTCTTCTATCACCAAGGGAACGGCCAACAACAGTGACTTTCAGTGTCCTAGTCCCAAACTGGGCAGGATTTTGTTATTGCCATAGTAACTTGACTGCTTTCTCAGAAGTGTCTGGAATGTTTGTCCCCACAAAGCCTGAAGGATCAGTTGCTGTGATTCATACTTCACGGCAAGCACTAGGAAGCTTCAGTCTGAGAGGCAAGCTGGAGAGAGCAAAGGGAATGCACACTGCAGAAGGAATCAATCCCTGTCTCACCAAGTGTCTGTCCTGGGACCTGTCTGCCTCTCACAGGAAGGTTGCTACGACCATCACAGCCACTCCGGCTGGCAGCCACCTCCACCCAGGACTCCCGGGGAGCTTCTTTCTCAGCAGCAACCCACCTGGAGAATTCCCCTCCCTTCTCTCCTTCACTCTTCATCCAAGAACCTGTCTGATTAATTGCATCCCAGCCTGATGGCTTCTTTATTCAACACCTGTTCAGAGTTAATCAAGCTTCAGACAAATGACATGCCCTAAGACAACCTATTGCAGAATAGCTGCTATTCAGAGACAAATGATAGACTGGGCAGATCACATGAGATTCCCACTCAGGGATGAGCCTGAAAAGTCTCTGTTAAATCAATATGACACGGGGACAGGAGCAGCGGCCAGACAGGAAGCCCACGCTCTGCAGACCCCGGGTTTCATATGCCAGGATTCGTTCTTGTTATTTTAACGGAAGACGGGATCTTCGTTCACGCTACTGGAAAAACCACGCATTCTTTTCCAGTTACTCTGCGGTCTCTTACAGTCATGCCGCATGGTGGCAGTCGCCATTTGTGACGTGCTGATGCATTCAAGTGAATGCTCCCATCAAAATAGCAACTCCTAAATATCTATGGTACTTTTAATAATTCTATTTCCGCCATTAAACTCAACTAAGCCTGAAGATGTCCAAGTGTCCTGGACTTTCATTTTCTTTGCACCCCTGGATTACAGTGGTTCCTCTGTAGGGCGTACGTTTTTAAAGGCTCCAAATACTCTTCTATGTGATTGTGATCACAAAAGCATGAAATGATAAAGCTGAGCAAATCCATTATCCCAGGAGCAGTCACGAGGACAAAGGAGGAGGGAGGGATGCAGATCTTAACCAATGAGAGCAGAGAGGGGACAGCAGAGGACACACTAGCTCAGGGCAGCACGTGGGCACGGGCTAGGACAGGCCGTTCCGACCGCTCTCAGCTAAAGAAACATGCATTTCTAGGTCCACTCCTGTCTCCACTGCTTTTCGTGCAAGAAAGAGGCAGCAGCATGTGACTTACCCCACAAGCAGGCTGTTTAGCAGCTGTCCGCACTGTCTCCTCTGCCTGTCCTGAATTCCTTTGTTTACTAAATTTTTCCATACTAAATATTTTGATTATGTTTTCCCCCATCTCCTCCCAGGCCCTCCCCACCTCCCTATCTGCCAAACTCTCTCTCTCTCTCTTTCTCCTTCTCTTTCTTTCTCTCCTTCTCCCTTCCTTCCTCTTCCTTTCCCTTCCCCTTCCCTCTCCCCAGGCATATCTCAGATCCCTGCCATCTTTCTGGTTTTCCAAAGGTGGTTTCTCACTGCAGACCGCCTATGAACACATCAGCCATTTGTAGAGTCTGTGTTTCTCTAAGTCCCGAGGGAGCCGCCCAACACTTGAACCAGGTTCATGTGATACTCTGCGCTAATATCCCTCAGTGGCTCCCTTCCAAACAGAATTAAACGCAGCCTCCTTAGCAAAAGCTACAATCCTCTGGACCAGGCCAGATTCTTCAGCTTCATCTCCAACCAATCCAATCCCTGCTACCTCCTCTTGCCTGAGGTCAGGCTGGCTTTCTTGTGGTGCTCAAGCCATCTCGTGTAAGGCCATGGGTTTTCCCTTTTTCACCACCTATAACGAGTTTTCACGTTGATCATTAAGCAAAGGTCACTTCCTGCAAGCATCCTCCTCATGCACCCACAAGACGCCCAGCTCTCTTTGCACTCTTCGTTCCTGTGCTTCATTCCACACTTTTTGCCAGGCTTTCAAATTTCATTGACCATCTGTTTACTTATTGATGACCTCCTTCTCTCATTGCAGGGCAAGATCCATGAAAGAAGGAACCAGGACTTCTTCCTAAGTGAGCACTGAGCATTCAGTGCTCAGAACTCTGCTCGGATCAAAGTGTGCGTGTGCCATAGATCGCTGAGTGAATGACTAACAAAATACCATGGGATGTGTAGGCACACAGGGGCCTCTCTTCCTCACAGGAAGCTCTTTCTATCTGGTAACCTCTGTCCAGGATGAGGAGTAACTTAGATGACCACACAAGGAGCTCATGGTGTGTGTGTGTGGGGGGGGAGGTTTCTGCCTGAGTATCTCGAAACCTCAAAACAATTAGAGGTCTTTTGCTGTTGTTTTTGTTTTTGTTTTGGATTTTTGTTACAAGGTTCCTCTGTTGTAGCTTTGGCTGTCCTGGAACTCACTCTGTAGACCAGGCTGGCCTCGAACTCACAGAGGTTTGACTGCCTCTGCCTCCTAACTAGTGCTGGGATTTCAGGTGTGCACTTCCACCATCAGGCTAGAGGTTTATTTTTAATTGCACACTTTGGCATCTTCTTAAAAAAATAGCTATAATTTAGCATGTATTTGTCACTTAACTTTATTCTTGCTACACTCCCTGCAGCTCTTAAGAGTTGGGAAGCAATGCGCCACCACTCTGCTAGGCCATCAAAATGGCTTTGAATGTTAATATTGTCCCTGTCTTTAGTTTACATCTACTAGGTGCCATCACGGACTCCTGAAAATGTTAGCTAATGACATAGGCGGGCTCGAGAGTCAGTAGAGCGTCAGGGTAGCTATCCCACTTGGTTGGCTTTTTCTCCAAACGTTCTTAGCAAAGGAGAGAGCACCAAGGATCCGAAATGGGATATTTGCCCAAATCAACTTTGAAATGAATGGCATTTTACATGTTTACAGATGTGAGATCATGTGTTCTTTGGTACACGTCACATGTACACAAATCATATGTGAGAGTGTAAGTACCATCTCTTCAGTACTGTGGGCTTTGTGTTTTAGAATAATTCTAGATTTTCCAGCAGGGTTGCTAGATCAACGTCTTCCTCTAACGCCTCCTCATGTTGGCATCTTACAGAGCCATACTTTGTCAGAACTAAGAAGCAATGTTAACATAAGATTGTTGGTGCGCAATATTTTACTCCTGCTGCTTACATGGTGCTCCTTGTCCTGAGGCCCCACCAGTGGTACTGTTCTACCTTTTCTTTATGACCACAAGGTATTTTTGAGAGCATGTTCAGTTATTGGCTAGATAGTTCCCCCTTTACCAGGGGGACACTAAGGACAGTATTGTCTGAGGCCCTCTGCATGAACTGTTCTGTCCTCTGGGATTCAGTTACTCTGGGCTGAGCGGCTGGTGTGAGCTCTGTGTTGGAGAATAAACCGTGTGAAGCAGAGAGCAGGAAGTCAGTAGTGCTGAGGGCGGGGTCATCTATGGCCACCAGTTACAGAGATGGCAATCCAGGATTGACAGGTGACACATTGGCTCTGCTTCGTTTCTCACAGTTTAAAATGCTACAATTAGTGGGAGTCCATATTCCAAATGCTCTATGACCCCAATCAACCGTAAGGAACCTCTTTAGTGCATCACTGCAGGGCACGCGCAGCTTCAGGGCAGTGGCTCTACCCTGGCGAAAGCAGCGATCACTGAAGGTGGTGCCATTACTGCTCACAGCCCAAGGAGGAAGAAATCGGTTAAATGATCTAAACCCCTTTCTTTCGGAAATACAGTCATTGCTTTTATAATAAACAATTAAGCTAGGCACGTTATAGCCGTTTAGAGCATCTGGTTTACATGTCAGATTCCACCTCATTTGCAAGCTAAAACTTTCTAGTAGTATTTGGCTGAACCAATTAGGATTCCAAGGGCCTCCCCAATTTACGTAAATACCAACCGCTGGTGCGCATTCGTTCTGCACGTTTGACATGTGAGAGGTTACTTTTGATCTTTTTAGTTAATTCTAAAGCTACCAAAAGTAGAAGCTTAGCGTGTGCAGAGCTCTGCACATTCCACAAGCAAATTACTTTTCTTTTCATCAAAGGATGCTTATCCCCTGTTAGTGTGTAAGTGTGTTGTTTGGGGATAAAGACCGCACCCAAGAAAGGAAAGTTCTGCCCTGCAGTAGGAAGATGGTTTGTCCAGAAACATGTGTTGCTTCTGTCCAGAAAGGCGAACATCTGGACTGTAAGTATAGTCCACCTTAAATTAAAAAAAGAAAAAAAAACACACTTCTAAAAACTAAGCAACAATTCTAAAATTAAGAACAGATTGTCTACTTACCTGAGAGATAAATTGGCTGAGTCATTTTTTGTTTTTCAAGACAGGGTTCTCTGTTGTAACTCTGACTGTCCTGGAACTCGCCATGTAGTCCAGGCTGGCCTCGAACTCACAGAGATCCACCTGCCTCCCGAGTGCTGGGATTAAAGCTGTGAGCCACCACCACCTGGCTGGTTGAGTCATTTTTAATTGACTTTCTTTTCAGAAAGCTCAAAGCTTTTACTTTACAACCCACACTCTGGGGCAGTGTCTGGGCCTCTCGCACCCTTTGCAGATGGGACTGGGCCTCTCATTGTGAACTGCAGAGATCTTGGGAGTTTACCACCAAGACGATTCAATAATTACTGGTTTTAAAGAAGCAAGTTGCTCTAATTTTTACATCTTCCCACGATTTGTCTCTCTCTCTTTAGCAACCAAAATAAAATCACATTTGTTGTCCATTTACTAGTGAATAGATTATAACCTAATTAAGTGCAGCTAAGCAAAGCGTTTCTTTCCTAATCAAATTCAGGTGATGTGACTATTCTATATTGATTTTTTTCCAATTAGCTCTCCTCCCTTTGCATGTAAATTCAATAAAAACAGAGCAAGCCGGACCAGGAAAAGATAGGAAAAGAAGATTACAAATGAGCAGATTGAATCCATCTGATATAAAAGGAGAAGAAACCAAAGACATTTCTGAAGCTCTCCTTGCAGAGACAGGTGCCAAGGAAAAGCTGATGCCTCCCCGAGCACACCAATCAGGAGTGTGGATACTGGAGTCAGTCTCCAGCCCACACTTGGCTGCAGTTTCTGGCAGGCCAGTCCTTCCCTGAAAGTCTCTCTCCCCACCTGTAGATAGATGGTATCACTCATGCCTGCCTTGAGTGGTTGTACAAATCAAGTTACGTAATCAAAGTAAAGTGAACGGCGGTGGTTCTGGCACCAGTTAGGACCTCACTAACCCAGCATCATTCTCATCATTATTTCAGAAGTCCAAAGGTACATGCATGTGTCTTATCTGTTTAACATCCAACTGAAAATATAAGAATTTTTTCTTTCTTTTTCTCTTTCTGAATGCAGAATTTCTTAATTTAAATCTACAGCATGCCTATTGTAAAGCAGGGTAAAGACTGTTATTTTTTAATTCTTGGAAATTTATTCCACAAAGAGCTATTTAAAATGACAGATTTGGGCTGGTGACATGCCTCAGCTGATAACCATACTTGCTGCCAAGCCTGGCGACCAGAGGTCAGTATCTGGGACCTACAGGTAGAAGGAGAGATTAAGTTTCCTGAATTTACCCTCTCACCTTGGTCACTGCAGTGTGCCTACACACACACACACACACACACACACACATACACACACATATACACACATACACACACATACAGACATCACACACATGCACACACACCACACACACCACATATACACGCACATACACACACACAGACATCACACACACACGTACACACATACACACACACACATACACACATACACATACACATACACACACAGACATCACACACACATACACACACACATACACACACACACAGAGACATCACACACATGCACACACACCACACACACCACATATACACGCACATACACACACACAGATATCACACACACACGTACACACATACACACACACACACATACATACACACACATACACATACACACACAGACATCACACACACATACACACACACATACACACACACACACAGACATCACACACATGCACACACACCACACACACCACATATACATGCACACACACGTATACATACACACACACACATACACACACACATGCACACACATACACACACACACATACACACACATGCACACATACACAGACATCACACACACACATACACACACATACACACACACACACACATACACACACATACACACACATACACACACATACACACATCACACATACACACATACACACACATACACACACATGTACAGACACACATACATACATACATACATACACACACACATACACACACACAAACGATAATAAATGAACGGAACATGTGTTAATCACAGGGTTTCCAGCTACTTGAAGAAAGTGGTTCTGTTTATTCAGTAAGATGCACTCTGCTTGTGCTGATTCTTAGTAAGCAATGTTAAAAAACAAATTCTATATTTCCGCATGCTAGGCCCTACTCAGTGCTGTTTCATGGGATTTTAAATCTTCTTACTTAGTGTGATATTAAGTTGAACAGAAATAGCTTTACTTTGTTAAATTCACTCACAACAATATAGAAACAGTAAGCCCTGGACCATGAACAATCTGTCATTCACAATTACAAGATCGAATGAGGCGGGTGAGGGTACTATGATTTGCGGAAGCTCCCAGGGTTTGCTTTTGAAACTGGAAAGGATCTCTGTCTCAGAACGACTTAACACCTGTCACTGTCAAACACTGCGGTGTGTGGGATTGTTATGGTGTTGTGTGTTGCTCTCTAGTACACACTTGCTTAGGACACTTGAAAATCACCTCAAAGAGACATATCTTTGCAAAAAATTCATCGCTAGAGATGAATTAGTGAACTTACTGGTTCCTCGCAGAATGGCGCAGGAAGAGAGATCTTTTCCTGATGGCAGTAGATCAGGTCAGAACCTTGTTTCCCATTTCCCCACCTCGTCAGCTCAACTGAGATGACATGGAAATTACATGTCCTGCTTGTGTGCAGTGTGGTTGGTGTTATGACGGGGCTTGGTTGTACACAACCGTGACTGGGAAGACGTTCTTAATGGCTTCTATTGGAGGGATTTGTAAAAATCCCTACATCCAGTTATTTATTGATTTTCACTGAAGTGCTCAAGTCCTGACCCTCATCTTGCTAACTCTGGGACCTGTGACAGTCACCTGACCTCTGCTGCAGTGCAGAACTGCCTTGAGGGCCTGGTTGCTTTACTATCCTAAGGGGCTCTAAGGCGTCTGTCATAAATGTGATCAGAAACATCTCACTAGCCTCTTCCAAAAAATTTCTAGAATACTCCATTCAGAAACTTGCCTTTCTCACGCAATGCTTAGGTTTCATACAAAGAACCCACATCACATGGAAAGCACTCAAGCTGGTGGCCTGTGAGAAAGGAGAACCCAAGAGATAGTGTTGAGGAGAAGCAGACTCCTGACATCTTCTGTGCAGTAGCTAGCGCCCCATACCAGGCTTTCCTACAAAGACCACTTAACATCTGTCTGCTGGAAGTGGAGAAAAAGAGAAACAAGAGCTTCCAGCATCGGCTCCAGTCGCTGTTTCAGAGAAAGATGACAGCGGATACGCACACTTCTGGGTAGAGAGATACAAACCCCGGATGAAGGCATTGCAGGTGTCTTAAAGGCCCTAAGTGTTCAGACACAATGATGCTGGCCTAGTCGTTTTCTGGAGCGAATGGAATGTGAACACTTCAAAGCTGCAGATGGGGAGTGGACCTGGAGGACAGGAGAGGGGCAGGGAGCTGCGAGGAGCGGAGGGAGGAGAGGCTCCAGTTGGGGTGTACTGTCTGAGAGAAGAAAAAATAAAATAAAAAATAAACTAGCAGTAAAGACAGAAAAAATAAATCAATTTAGGAATTAAAACGAACAGTAGCAGCAGCAAAGAGAGGCCCTGAGAGAGATTTCTGAAATCTCAACCGCGGCGTGTATGAATGGACTTGTCTGTTCCACGGCCACAGGTGAGATGCAGCATCAGGCTGAGTTTCTGCCTCAGGATTATTTCCATCTCGCAACGGCCAGGCAGCGGTTCTCTCTGATACTCTAGAAAGCTGAAGCTGCCCAAACAAGACATGACTTATCTTCACACATTTAATGGGCTACTGTCAGCCTCAGCTGATTGGGGTTCGCTGCTCCCTGTCTGCTGCTGTCTGATTGACTTGAGAGCAGTCTGCTAGATTAGAAAAAAGTCTCTGAGGGAGGGTTCTGGAGACCTGTTCACTGTCTGGAAATGACCCCCCCCACACACACACACTATGACACTATACTGAATCTGATCTAAGGCTGACATAACTATGATGTCACAAAAGGCCAAGTCTTCCTAAAAGCTATCAGCAGAATTGCAGAGAGAGGATGTGTGCCTCCTTGGCAAGTCTGGAAAGGGAACAATTGGTTAGGCAGGGCTCTGATTCTACGGCAAACTGGCTAAAATGCACACGGATTTTCACTTTACAAAAGCTGCATTATGCTTCCTGTTGGCTTCCTTGAGCAATCCCTGGGGTTGTTGTGTCACAGTGTGCGCTCCTTTCTGGAGCCCATTTCCTGTGCGTCTTCTTCATCCTCACATTCGGAAGCAGCCCTCGCCCCTGCTGCCTGCACACCCCACAGAACACACCTTGCTGGCCCAGTTCCCCACTGGTAGCACCAGAACCCATCAGCAGTACCAGTCTCCCCCACTGATTCTCAAAACAAACAGACTGCTAATCTTTGGTCTTGGTATTAAAGGATCAGAGGCACAGTGTAACGCTCCCAGAGTTTCTCTTATAGTACTTAATCATTTATAGCACAAAACATTTGAAATATTCTCAAAATAGATTTCTTTGCCACTTTGATCTCATGTAAAAGAAAAGCCGTCATGTATATTTTATTACCCAGAATATTTTGTGTCTGTTGGCCAGGGCCCTGTACTGAGATATGAAAGCGTAGACATCTCTGTGTTTCAAACGCTCCTGACAAGGGCTGTGTTCTCATCTCCTCTGAAAATTGTGAGAGTGCAGGAGGGTCTCGAGCACGCTCGTGCATAAATCTGTGCTATTTTTTACCCATGTGCTTGCCCTAACGGGGGCTCTTTTCAAATACGTTAAAATTGAGAAGAATGATTCTATAAATCAGAAATGGGAAGCATTTTGTTTAAACAAGACGGTTACCCTACTGAACAGTCGGAGTTTAACCCAAGACTCACAACCACAAGAAACAACACATCCTTCCCTGGTTGGAGACACTCTGGACTTTTCAATTAGTGGATTTTCAGTCAGTTTATTCCATCCAGTAAAAACAAGGTCTACTTCTCCAAAGCCTCTTCTTAGAACACAGGTGTTGGCGGAAGCCTCAGCTTCCTGACCTGGGCTTTGCCTTAGTGGTGAGCACAATAAAGTTTTTCTGGTCAACAAAGACAATAAAACAAACAAACAAACAAACAATGCCCAAAATCATCTTAAGACAGGACAGCCACATCCCTAGGGTGCTGCTTGACGGTGATAACATTTCTAAATTGTCTCTTCATGCATATAAAAATCAGAAGGCAAGATTATTCTGTAGTCAAAAGAAATCAGCAGACAGAAGCAGGATGGTAACAGCAGAAAGAGTGGAAGACATCCATAGATGGCTACATGCATTCGCCATTCCTCCGAAAGCTTACGGACTCCTAACCTGCAGAGACCCCGCGTATCTCTGAGACACAGTGTGGATGAAGGGCGTGGACGCAAACATAGTCACCGCCCTCAGCAAGCAGAATACTTGGTGACACACCGTGAGAAAGGTCCTCTTTCTGTTGGTGCCCAGCATATCTCTTCCGTGTGTGATTTTCTCCTTCCTGTGGGGATGATGTTTGGCAGAGGTCCCGGAAAGCACACCCGTCTTCTGGGGTTACAGAAGTGCCCCCAGAAACTTGTGACTCCTAGCCACAGGGCTGCTCCAGGAAGTAAAATTCCCACACCAATGGAACAGTAGCAATGGTCAGGCTCCTGGCCATGGCTGATCCTGTCTTTTCCTATTTTTCTCCCTGTCTTGCTAAACTCTTGAATTGAAGGACAGGAGGTGGGAAGTATATACTTCAAGCTGCATCTGTGTGACACTTGAGCATTGTTCTTCCTCTGGAGAATCACTACTGTGTCCTCTCACCTTGGCCAATGTGCCAATGGCACAGTGGAGGAAAGGGCACCGTTGCTGAATCCTCGGTCATCTGGATGGTCACCAGCCTCAGCTATCTGAATGGTCACCAGCCTCAGCTATCTGAATGGCCACCAGCCTCAGCTATCTGGATGGTCACCAGCCTCAGCTATCTGGATGGTCACCAGCCTCAGTCATCTGGATGGTCACCAGCCTCAGCTACCTGGATGGTCACCAGCCTCAGCTACCTGGATGGTCACCAGCCTCAGCTATCTGGACGGTCGCCAGCCTCAGCTATCTGGATGGTCACCAGCCTCAGTCATCTGGATGGTCACCAGCCTCAGCTACCTGGATGGTCACCAGCCTCAGCTACCTGGATGGTCACCAGCCTCAGCTATCTGGATGGTCACCAGCCTCAGTCATCTGGATCTTCACTAGCTTCATTCATTACAAGCAACTCTATCCCTTCAGCTGCACTAATTCCCAGCATCACACATGAACACATATGCACATGCACTCTAAAGATCTTTAATGCAGTATATTGTGTATGCATGCATGTGTGTCTGTGTGTGCATGTGTGTCTGTGTGTGCATGTGTGTGTGTGTGTGTGTGTGTCTGTGGTCTGTGTGTGTGAGTGTGTGAACAACAGCAAGGGGAAAGAGGGACAGAAAGAGAAGATTATTTTTGTCACCTTCTTTTATAGACTGGGGGTGACTGGTCATAGAATCATAATGGCTTATTAATTATCATTTACTGAAGGAATATGCTTAGAAAATAAATGAATGTCACTGGGTATATCAAGCACACTCCACGGCAGGCCACAGTGAAGGAGCAAGTTGGTCAACACAAAATAATATTCATAGTTCGGGCTTTATGTTTCATTTTGCTTTGTTATTTTTGCCTTCTTTTCTTTTTTATTTTAAGTTTGTCTAGTTTGATTCTTATTCTTGTTTTTTGTGGTTTTTTTTATATTTTTCTTGTTTATTTGTTTGTTTAGAGAGAAAAAAAAAAGAAAGAAAAGGACCTGTAGTTGTGTGGGCAGGGAGGTGAGGAGGACATGGAGGAATTGGAGAAAATACGATAAAATTATACTGTTTATAAATTTTAAATAAAGAAAATATATATTTTTAAATGTTTTCAACTAAAATTTTATTTCTGCATAAAACTATGTGCAATTCACAGCAGTCAGTTGACTGAAATTTTAAAAGAATTAGGATTTCAAGCATTTCTCTTTTTACTGTTTTTAAGTTTTTTATTTTATTTTGGTGTTAAAGGATGGCTCAGAGGTTCAGAGCACTTACTGCTTTTGCAGAGTTTGTGTTTGATTCCCAGCACACATGATGGCTCACAGCTGCCTGTAGTCCAGCTCCAGGGCATCTGAAGCCCTCCTGACCTCTGTGGGCTCCTGCACACACGATTCACACAGTCACACAAGCACACACAAGTATACACAAATATGAATATTTTGTAAAGATTTATTTTAGTGTGTGTGTGTGTGTGTGTGCGCACACGCATGTGCATGAGGTCAGCACTGAGGTCAGCAGAGGGCAGAGGGGCCCTTGGAGGTGGAGGTACAGTTTGTGAACTGCCTGGTATGGGTGCAATGACCCAAACTCTGATCCTCCGATAGCAGAAGGTGCTTTTAACCTCTGCACTCTCTCTCCAGCTCTTTAGTGTTTTGAGATTATAAGACGATGAGGAAATGACTATAAAGTGCTGTCCAAGACTGTGTGAAAGCACTAAAGGAAACCGCTGTATAATGAACACAGAGCAGGTTATGTCGAGGTTCCGGCTCAATGCACTGCGGCCCCGAGGGGAGGGGATCTGGTAAAGGGGTAGCAGGGTTCCACAGCACCACAGAGAGCCTGTAAATCTGCAGCGGGTCACACTCTATCCAGTGAATTACTTTTCCAGGGCATGCTCATGAAAAGATATTAATTAGAAACTGTAATCTCCATTTTACTAGAAAACACTAGCTCAGTAACCTATTAGAACATCATTTGGTCTTATTTCTGCAGCTTTCCAACTCACTCAGGCAGTGAGCATCTACTGAACCTGAGAAAGCTTCTGAGAGCTTAAAACACATACGGATGGAATATAATGTGTCTTTTAAAAAGATTCATGCTATTGTTTTACGTGTGTGCACTCAGGTGCATGTACAGGGTTGCGTGGATGAGGCCAGAGAGGCCAGAAAAGGGTGTCGGCTGCCCTGTAATGGACTCAGGCAGCCGGAAGTCACCCAGTGTGGAACTTAATCATGGGCCTCTGCAAGAGCATCAGGTGCTCCTAACTGTTGAGCATCTCTTCACCCTGAATCAGGTATTTGAATGTCGAAACTGCCCTTGTAAGTCTAAAGGATTTATAGTATATCCAAACAATATATCACTCAAATTGGGACAATTTTCAGAGTGAGGGGAGGGGCTGAGTACTGTGTGTACTCAGTCTGCCCAATGCCAGGGTGAATGATGTTGCAACATCTAATTTCATTAGAAAAACTGTTTCTTTAAGATTTATTTTTGAAACAAATGTACCTCCAGAGCCAGAATGCATCATTTGCATTATTGAATATTCAGGGAAAACCACTCGGTTGCAGATTCTTGTTCTCTCTCACACACACAAAATCTATAATGGGTTTTCACAGGAGAATATAGAAGGAGATAATTATGGACAATAGGGCACCAGCATGAAATGTATGGGTCATTTTGGGTGGGTGGTGGCAGCCAGCTGGTGTCTGGAAGAAGCAATGGGCACAGAAACGGAAAGTAAGGGAGACAGGCAAGAACACCAGTGATCTCTTAGTTACAGTCAGTAAGAGCAGCAGAGATGGGGCAAACTTAAGGCACAAGCCCAATAATGTCTTTTCCACTGAATTAGATGTCACACTTCGATCTCCCATTATGTGCAGAGTGCTCAGAGAGACACAAAAATATACATTGTTTCCGTACTAAATTAGTGAGCAGGCTTTTGGAAAGCGACGTGAGAAACGCAAGTGTTGATTCTGAAGAACCCTTCTACGGGATGACAAGAAGGACTGATGCAATCGGCGCTGTCAGTTGCCCTTCTTCTCATCACCAGCCGGCTGAAAATGCTTCTTTAGACATGAGTTAACCTTACATGTTATGCTGATTGGTCCGCGCCTGCTCATCAGTGCTTACCTTCTGTGCTGCTCACAGAACTGACTACTTTCTGCTTTGTTGTCAGATCTGGGTGGGGGTGGGGCACCCCCGGCTTTAGAGATGAAGGTCTCCCAACACTGAAGTTACAGCCACATCCTAGGGAGCAGATGGCAGCCCTCCAAATGACTCCTTGTAGTTCTTGGCTACCTCACTTCTTCCTGACCACCATATCCCTTTATTCCTATGAGGCTGAGGAACGACAAGAGGGAAAAATTACTTAGGAAATGTCCTGGAATCTAGGTTTGTTCTGTTATTATTATGAAGGGTACTATTATTAGGGTAAATCTGCGTGCTACGGAATGTGAAATAGACACAGCCGAAAAGTGTTCTTCTGACCTGAGGTGAAAGATGATGCTGAGTGGGCGGAGCCTGTTGTTCCTCTCTTCCTGTGTGCTGTCCTGAACTACCCCTGCTGCACTGTCAGACCTTGGAGGTCGAGGCAACTCTAGAGGCCAAGGTCTCCCAACATTCATTGCACTGACATGGTACTTCTGACTCAGGAAAGCATGCTCCAAAAACCTGTGGTATAATTGTTTTTTTTATGTCCAGACTGACTCTCAGGCACGGCTTGCCCTGGAGCCAAGCTCTAGCATCATGCCTAACATGTTTCCTAGTCTGAGTGAGTCTGTCCACATTTAATAGTAGTCGTTAATGGTGTGCAGCTCCTTTCACTTACACTTTGAAGCTTCCCAGACATGTGGCATCGAGTTCACCTGTTTAGTTCGTGTTTTGCACACAAAACAACTTGTACCTTTCCTTAACTTTATAAGTAGAACCTAAGCCACAGCATTAGCCAAATTACCTAGTGGTCAAAGGAAAAAGGGGGGTAAGAAGAGACTTTGACGTATAACATTAATATGTCTTCCTATTTATAGGAAATTTTGCCATCCTCCAAATAACTCAGGGGTTGGCATATCAGACTGATGAGATAAATGATGGCCGTCTTGAGAAGCTAAATTTGGAGCAGTTACTATGCTCTTACGTAATTGAGCTTGTTACAGACGAACTTGATTAATTCTTGTTCACTCTCTCTCTACCAGCTTGATAATGTTCCAGAGCCTGAAATGGCCAATTCTTGCTTTACTGTTTCTATCCTTTTCAAAATACACTTTTGATATTTTCTTTTAACTTCATAGTGAAGGGCACAGTCCTCAAGTTTAAAAATTCAATTTGAAGGAGAAATTATGACAGGCAGGTTTTGCAAAATGATTGTGTTCTTCATGTAATTTTACTATTTCAGCTCTCTAGATCAACAGTTACCAACTAGTCAAAGATAATTCTCCCATTTATCTGATGTGTTCAGAAAACTGATGTCTTTTCCAGCTTTACCCAGCAAAGGAGACATGGAGCTCTGTATGGGAATTTAGGATCTATTTCACATAAACACAAAATATCTCAAACAGCACATAACGAAAAATAAATACGGACTATACTCCTTGGGAATACAGATTCCCCGCACAGAGCTTTCTGGAAGCTAAATGGACGCTGTTCTTGTGTGAAATACAATGAGTAAATATGGCAGCTGCTCTTAACAGAGCAGAGAGTCAGTGCTCACTGCTGCTTCTAATGCAACTTTTGTCTACATGTTATTGACGGTAAGTGAATGGCTCATCCCATAGTCAATAAGTGGTGGTCAGGACTGCACTGATCATCAGTGTGCGTCCGCCACACAGGACATGAACTGGCATGTTTTTGAAACTCTATGAACACAGTCATGAATTGAAGACTAGCAAAGGCATGACCATGATGTTCATCCAAGACATTTAGTGAAACAAAGCCATTACACTCAAATTCCTTAGCCATTAGGAAACTCTCCTTACTGACGGCCCCGTTTCCTATGTGCGCGGATGACTCCAGAGGGTGGGAAGGTTCTATGGTTAGAACAGAAAGTTCAGCAGATCTTTACAAGACCTGCTCTTCTGCCTGATGCCAGGGCCCATCAGTGGCATCCCCACAGTCTGCATCAAGCTCAGCTGCTTCTCAGGGACTAGGATTACATATGGAAACAAGGATAGAAATGTAAGAAGTAGTTCCTAACTTTTGCTTATTGGGAAGCCAATGATGGTGGTACACTGCATGTAAATATACACCCCAAGGAAGACAGGTATTATGCCATATTCCAGGACCACAACAGTGCTGTTGAAGCCCTTATATAACCATGTTTGTGGGTCTCTACACAAACAAGCTGTTGCTTTGGGCATAAACAAGAACTCCAAATGTGGTGAGATGTTCACTATTCATAAGTCACTCAACATGCACGGGAATTTCCTGAAGTGAGTGAACCAAAATGAACAAAAAGGGAGTCTGTATATGGCACATGTTCACACACATACATCTACATCCACACATGTACACACACACACCACACACACATCCACATCCACACACACCACACACACAAATACACATACACATATGCAACACACACACACACACACACACACACACACACCATACATACACATCCACACACACACACACACACACACATCCACTACACATGCACACACACCACACACACACACACGCACACACACACACACATTCTACTGGTGGTTCAGCTCTATGTCTTCTGGAGGACCCATGGTTCTGAAGGCTCACCATAGTGACACATTCATCTAGATCAGTGGTTCTTAGCCTTTCTAAGCTGTGATCCTTTAATACACTTACAGTCCCTTTAATACAGGTGCTGTATTTTAATACAGACCCTTTAATACGATGACCCCCAACCATAAAATTATTTTTGTTGTTACTTCATAACTGTAATTTTGCTACTGTTATAAATTGTCATGTAAATATCTGATATGCAGATGGTCCTAGGTGACCCCTGTCAAATGGTCTTTCGACCCTCAAGGGGCTGGTTACCCACAGGTTGAGAACTGCTCATCTAGAGCATTTTGACAGGTCAAATCTTTGTGTATCAACACTATTGGTTTCTCATTCCTGAAAGAGTCCAGATGGTCATATTTCAGCAACATCCTAGGAGTTTAAAGTAACGAGAACTACCCTGAGATGAGCCATGACGAGAAAGTATAGAAAACCCTCTAATTCCTACCATTGATTTATATAAAAACAGCTAACTAACTGTTATGAGTCTCCCTTCACGAACTCTCATTGAATGAGACCTGGGGCTGATATGCATGCCTGAGTCCTCAACACATGAGGAGTTGAGGAATGTCATGAGTTTAAAGGTATCCTGGCCAGAATTAGATCTAGACTGAAAAAAAAAAACAAAACCAAAACCTAGACAAAAACAAACAAGAAACCTAAGGTGAGCCATGACGACAACATCCTGGGTAGTGCCTTATTCCAAAGGCAGAGTATTTATTCCTGTCAATCACTGGCTACAGCTGCTAACTATTCACGATCTTTTTAAAAGAGAATAAGGAGAAAACAATGTTTCTTTTTGCGCAATTAGACAAGGCACAATATATCATAACAGTAACACCGGAATAAAAATCGTCCTGCTTGTCCACAATGACACTCACGTAATGCTGCATTTACTTTGTACTTCTACCTCACAGCAGTACGCTCGAGTATTTAATTGCTTAATTAATGTGCCACTGATCCTCTGTTTTTCAAACACAATTAGATATATTAATACGTGTGAATTCAGCTCACTTTCAATTATTTATGCAAATTTAAGCATAGATTATTCGACAGGACATTGAGGGTTGAGTTCTGCTCTGTATAATAGCAGATCATTGACTGTGATTTTCTTACATAATTACGCTCACCTTAGGCGCCCTTTAGGAGTAGCTTCATTTAAAGGCTAAGCCTCAAGCGGAATCTGGCCCTCAAGTGCGCCTTGTGGAGGTCCAAAGGAAGACTTTGGGCTCCAGAGTTGGACCAAGCCTGAGAACCTGTGTGCCGTAAGTTCCAGGCTGACACCCTGGTCTAGAGGCCACACCTGAGGAACTACACTGTAGAAAAACTTAGCCTAGTCCTGATTCTTTATTCCTTGACTGCTTGGCAGATGCCATGAGAGAGCAATTGAGAGGGGATTGCACGCAGCTTTGGAGTTTTGCGGCTCAGCGGTTAGCACAACCACAGTGAGTGCTCCTCTCAAGGGCAGGGCCCCGAGGACTAAGTCTCCTGCTGTTGTTTGGCATCCTCATACTCAGTGCCCTCAGAGACACAGCATCCCTCTCTGGGGATGAGTGGTATGAAATCTCAGAAGGGGTCTCTAACCCCCACTGGGCAGTGTTACTAGTACACACAAGAACGGTGATGGCTTTCCCCCAGCGATGCTGCTTGGGTGCGGCAATCATTCAGACAACCCTCGCGAAGAATTCAAAACTATGAACTATCAGATTAGAGCCTAGCAGTTTGTCAACTGCATTGAGGTAAAAGATCAAGAAATAATGTATGAGAAACTTCATGAGGATCAGAGAACAAGAACACAGGCAGCCCAGGTATTGCAGGGGAATGTTTAATCACGGGTAGGGAGCAAGAACTTATGCGGGAGGGTTAAATATGTGTAGATATGTGAGAATAACATGTTTTCGAAAATATGAACTTCGTAATCATTTATTGGGAAAAATAGAGTTTGTAATTGATTTCATTTTGCATGAGGGATTTTGTTAAAAGATATCTAATGTGTATGGGATAAAAATAAGAGAGAGCTTGTTTTGATCCATTCACAAGACTTGTGCCTGCCTTTTCTTTCCATGCCGACTTCATACCCTCATTCACTCCTGACCTGCTGGAGCAGGACTCTGGAGAACGCTGATGTTGGAATTCAAATGTGAACCATTACTGGCGCTCAACACTGGCCAGTGTTGACAATACCATTGTCATTAGATAGTTCAAGTTAAGTCATTCAATTCCAGTCGTTTATTCCCCATCACTTAAGAACTATAAGTAAAGCCTTAGGGAATTACTTTTGCTAATAGTGAAACATTTAAATTTTTTCTAGGTGTCAACTAATACAATTATTCTTAACTTAAGTTTGGGGGCAATTCAGAAAAAGTAGTCTCGGGTGGTTAATCCTCATGGTCAACCTGTGTTCAGACTCACCAAGGAGATGAGCATGGCACACATGCGAGTGTGTCTATGAGGGAATCTTCAGAGAGGACTGACCAGGCTAGAGAGAGACTCACCACAAAGGAGGGTTCAGGTGGGGAAATAGGAATGAGGAGGCCATCAAAAACACGAGATACTCTTGCCTCTGATTTCTCTCTAAGGCCTATGTGAGCATGGTAATCGATCTGAAACTGCAGTCCAAAGTACATTCCTCCTCCCCTCAGAGATTCAGGCAGGTATTTGATCCACTGTGGGAAAAGTAGCTAAGGCATCCAGACACCAGGTTTAAAAACATGTGCCAGGCTTCCAGGAGTCGTTATACTGAATACTCAGTAGACTTGTGCTGGTTTTTAAAAGCCCAGCCCTAATGTAATTTTTATACTGTCACAATAAAGTGGAAGGTCGTTCACTGTTTGTTCCTTCACGGTGCTGGGAGTCAGAGGGTCTTGCTCACGCCGTGCACATGCTCTGCCTTTGAGCTGTCTCTGGCTTACGTGGAGAATTTCCAAACGATCTCATTCACAGCTCTCTAAAACATCCCAGCTTGTGATGAACTTTAAGCTGTTTAGTGCTTTTGGATGTTGAAAACAGAGCCAGTTGAAAAGGAAAAACAGAGTTTGATTTTTAAAGAATCAAGAAAAGCATAGGAAATAAAATACACTAAACAAAATAGTGAAGTGATGGTCCAGCCATCGTCCATGGTTTAATTCTGATTTTCTAATAATAAGTGCTAAATTAAACGTCTCCACTCCTGGGAAGCATCTGCTGTGGGAACTATTTTTAATTGGAGCTAAATTTATAATCTATACCAGAACTGTGTGCAACTGGGCAGGTCTGGGGCTTTGAGGCATTTCAAATTATCAAAACTGTTAAAGGAATCATTGAAAATTGGTAAATTGTCCCACAGAAAATACTTCAAAGATTATATGGATGGAATAACATAAAGGTGTGACAATCTGTGCACTGGATGTTTAACATTTGCATATAAACAATGATCGTCAGACTAGCCTCCAATTAGCCGATCCCATCTTGCACATCCATTCACCTAACACAGGCAGCAACAAAGGCTCTCTGAATACTGTGCAGGATGATTAGAGTTAATTGAATGAGACAATATTTTCAAATTCTGTGAATATTTTGTTGTATAAAACAAAAAACACAAAATGAAGCTCTGATGAAGATTGCAAGCAATTATATATTTAAAAAACCTTCAGCAAAATAAGACGGGCATAATATTTGGGAAAGATGTGGCCAATATACAAGGTAAAGTATGTGAACGCGTGGTGAGTGTTCATTCGTGTCACTGTTCATTGGTTAAAGGATTCGTAAGAGCTGTGAGGACATTTTTCTATTTGGGTATGTATGAAATTTGTTAGATTTTAAGCTTGATTCATTATTTTTCTTTCGCTCATGGCCTTTTACAGTTCACTGATCTAATAAAGCAGCTTTGGGTCAACATGTCTGCATTTTCAAAGTGACATATTTTAGCAGCTTCTCGTTCTCAACATTGCATCTAACTGAGAGACACATTACGCTGTCGATGGAACTTTAGCAGACGTTGATAATTTTCTGAAAAAAATATGTCTTTTATCTTGCCTCTGAATTGTGTTTTTCTTAGAACTCTCTAAAACTTACATTTAAATTTGCCACAACACTGAATACAATCTACTTCTGAGTAGGAAGGAATGCCACTCTCTAGGCCTGGAGAGGCACTCTGTGGTTCAGAGCCTTGGCTGTGCTTCTGGAGGACCAGGCTTTGGTTCCGAGAACCCACATGGTGGCCCACGAGGTACCTTCAACTCCAGTTCTAGGAAGCTGATGCTTTCTTCTGATGCAAGGCACATACATAGGCAAACATGCAGGAAAGCACCCCGTGCTGCTGAGCAAATAAACAATAAATACAAGTTTAAGGAAGAAATGCCGTTCTCTGTGCTCTACACAACTACTGCAATTTTAAACTAACGACAACTGTGGTTACTTATGCTGGGCCACGTGACCAGACTTAGCAACAGGGTCCACCCTTGACCTTTGAACTATGAGTTATGATAGACTCTGTGCTAACCCCTGTCTTTAGTTCTGTACCCACTGCTGAGCCCAGCATGCTCCAACAGACAGCTCAAACCATGGTCACAGGGAGTCCTGGTCAGTCCCAATGGTTCACAAATCAAAGCAAATATACATGACTACAAATAGGGATACTTGAGGGTGGGCAGCAGCGGTGGTCGGGAGGTGGGTGTGGTCTGTACGCCTGGTATATACGTGTGCCAAGTGTATATGAGCAATCACAGTTCCATTCCCAGGTGCTGGAATTATCACTCTTAAAATTCTGAAAAAATAAAAGTAAAAATCAAAAAAAACAAAAACCATAGCTCGTGGATTTTAAGATTTTCCCATAGTTATACCCACCCTGCCATTCTGCCAGGGCTACCTATGACCTCTTAACTATCTCCCCAGCAGTGCACTGGACCTGAGGCAGAACTGCATAACTCATCTGTCAATCACACAGTAAGTCCCACTTAGTGTTTTTCCTAGATGACACATCTGGCTTTGCTGTTCCAGGGTCATGTTCATCCCTTGCACATAGATCCTGGTGCCTCCACCCCCATCTGACTCCCCAACACTCCCCGTCAGACTCCCGGTCCCCATCTATCTGACCAAACCCCCACACCACTCCCATGCCCCCGTCTGACTCCTGGCTCTTTCTGTGTTTGTCTTGCTCTTTTTCACCAGGATCCGTAACCCCTTATGACTACATCAAGGGGGAGGCGAGGGACACAGTCAAAGCAACGCTTCTAATTCACCTGCTGAAATCCTCTTAAGCATTTGCTGTACTATCTGGTCTCCAGCCCCTCACGGTATACGGTATACGCGTGTCTCCTGGGGCACAGTCCTTATCTGGGTGCGTGTGGGGGGTGATGCACTCATTAGACAGTATCTCTGAACAATGCCAAGGTCTGAGATGGAAGTGGCCATGTCTGACAGTCGAGGTTTCTAGACCACTTTTATCCTCTGTTCTTGTTTAAAGCAGATAATTCAACATCTCAAATGTGCTCAGAGGATGAAAAGGATGTTTGGATAGCTTACATGGCGTGACGAATGCCATGCGCATGCTAGCGGCTGAGTCAGTCCTGTCAGGGAGATGGGGCACTCAATTGTTTTAACAAATGCCAAACACTGAAAGCAAGACCTTCCACATGGAATCGGACATCTTTTCTCCCTCCAGATCAAACAAAGGGGCTCAGCCCTTTTTCAGGAATATTATATTTATGGCCAAAAAACTATGAACCCTTTTCCTGTTCTGTGTGAACTAACAGAGTACGTCTCTTCACTTAACTGTGTTTGCATATAACGGGAAATGTCTTCACAAGAATGCTGTCCACAGAATCACGCCTTGGGCTCTTCAACTGCCTCACAGGAGAGAAAGCCTCAAGATACGCTGATGGGTTTTGTTCTCTGGTTTCCCTATTTCTTTTCTTTATTACTAGTACCCTTTTTTAATTTTTCTTTCTCTCTTTTTTTTTGACATAGCATTTATATAGCCTGGGTTAGATTTGAATTCCTGTCTCACTCTGTGAGTCCAAGGACCTCTTCCAGCCCAAGTTCACCACTGTTAACAGTGGTGATCCCATACATCAGAGTCCAGTCAACAAAAACGTTACAGCAAAGGTGTATCTACCGAGCAGAGATAATCTTCCTGTAGGACAAAGGCAGGGGGGCAGGGCATTGTCACAGGAAGATGACTTGAAAACTGGCTTCACTTTCAATTCCACTTAAAAAGAAAGATGCAGGTAAAAGAAGACCCTCATTTGAGGGCAGGTTTTTCTCCTAATGAAAATTGAATCTTGAAAATGATATGCATTATATAATTCTGTTAATGTAAAAATTGCAAGTTGGAAGTACACATGTCTCCTCAGTGCAGCAAAACTGCTCCAGGGTAGGGCTAATTTTAAAGTTAATGGACAGGATCCCTCTGGCTGATGCTGGCATGATCAATCACTGAGATGATGATAGTTTTAAACCATTTGCCCACAAGAACACGGGGCATATTGTTGAGAAGAAAAAGTACATTAGTAAAGACTGCACTGCTGTGAAAGGCATTGTTCATGTTAAAATCTGCACAGAAAGGAAATCTAAAATTCCGAACAAAAGGTCACTTCCTGAGAAATAAAAAGTACATAACGCATGCTCACGAACAGTTTAGGGTATGCATCTTGCTGCTAAATAATAAATAGACGTCATCAATGATGACATGATCAAGACTACTCTCCTCATCATCATGTGTACTGATGAGATTCTTTCACTTATCTTTATTCTCTGACAGTTCCATACATGAGTAGAGCAAATTTTAGAGCCGGGTTGTGGTGGCACACACCTTTAATCCCAGCACTCAGGGGGCAGAGGCAGGCAGATCTCTGTGAGCTCAAGGCCAGCCTGGTCTACAGAGTGAGTTCCAGGACAGCCAGAGTCACAACAGAGAAAAAACATACAAAAAGAATAAATTTAGTCATGTAGTTGTACACTGCTTCGGCAGCTCACCAAGGAAGACAAGGAGGCCTATTCACACATGGAAGTCCTGCCAGACATCAGCAGAGGGGACCACTGTCCTGGCCAGAGCCATACTCAATAGACAGTGGAACCCTGAGTGTCCCAGCTCAGATATTTTTATTGATTCAGAACTCCTTTGGCGTTCTACTGATACCATGTGCAGATCATAGCAATCAAACATCCCCCCCATAAATCCAACACCTGCAGACAATACAAAAGGCCAAGGCCTATGCATGCCTTTTTCCAACAGTGCACAGAACAATTTCAAACATAACTAAAAATAAACTTCCACAACATAGTCATTTCAGCCCTGACCCCCTCTCATCTTCTGTCTTTCTTCCACTGAGATTCCCTGCTTTCTTGTCTCTGCGTGTGCTCCTTTGTGTGTGTGTGAGACTGAGGTTAGTTAGGATCAGTTGTAGGAATCTTAAGATCACTGTAAGACTATCCTGAAGAGTTTTACTTTTTGTTTTTTTATGTGTGCTAACCTTTGCTTATAGCCCTGGGGCTAGGAGTGAGCAGAGGCAGGTGGATTCTCAGGCTTGCTGCCACCTGGTCCAGCCAATCAGTGAGTTCTGTGTTCAGTGAGAAAACCTGTCTCAAAAACCACGGTGGAGAGTGACAGAGGAAGACACCAGGTATTGACCTCCAACTTGTATGTGAACACACACACACACACACACCCTATGCACATCTGCACACCACATACACATGCGCTCACACATATTCCCCCCAACATACACGCATACACACTAAAGCTATTAAAACACTTGAAATTTTTCTTGGGCAACTGGGAAGTCAGACTCTAAATGCCTCCGAAGGAAGGAAGTACAGAGCAGGTTTTGTGTGGTATTTAGGTCCACACAATCTGGACTAAATGCCAACAGGTTTCAGGAGCTTTACGTCACTTGCAGATCTTATTTAGTCTTATAAAGCCAGGAGAGTATGGAAAACTGGGGGAACTCATCTCGGTTTGCATTGCGCTAAGCAGGTGCCTAACTGCTGTCTGGGAGTTATCTCTGTATGAAACCTATATTAAACTGAGGAGCTTGGATTGTAGAAGGAACTTTAGGACGTCAGGCTGCAGGACTTCCACGTTGTAAGACTTTCACTGACAGCAAATTTACACTGGATTCAGTCAACAGACCAGCAGCAAACTCAGAACTGCTCCCCTGCCGTCCTTGGGTTACAGCTGAGGGCACAGAAAGAAGGGATGTGTTTCCTTTCACAGAAAGGTTATTTCCTTTTATAGAAAGGTCACTTCTCGGATTCCCAGACCTCGGAGGAAGCTAAGGTGAGTCTCCTACATGAGAAAATGCTGGGAAGGGGTACAAAATTCAAGCTGTGTACAGGTATTTAAGGTTTTTTTTTTCTCAGCTTTTTTTTCTGGAGACTCTTAGCTGTCAGCCTGATTATAGGGTGCAGGCGGAATATTAAACTGACATGGACTCAAGCTCTTCAGGCATTAGGGGGTCTCCGCACACCGCAGATGCTCTGCTGGGCACCGGGATGAGGCAATGGGAGGCCCCAGGGCTGACTCTCCTCCAAGCTTTACTCTAGCAAGAGGCAGGTATTGCAGGGCAGCTTGCAATAGGCATCGCCATGGCGAGCAAGATGCTAGGGAAGAAGAAACTTTACACCAACATGCTTCCTGTACCGCACGCATGTACGCACATGCTCACACACGCTCGCAAGCATGCACACGTGTGCACAAACATGCACAATCCCACCATACCCGTGCATGCACACGCACACGCCTGCCTCCAGCACCATGCTGTCACAATGAGCAGTGGTTAAGAACTGCCTCCCCAGGGGTGTAAGCGCCATAGCCCAAGAGAGTGGAAGGCCAGAATGGAGCCATCCCAGGCATACAGAGCAGCTTAGAGACAGGGAAGGCTGCAAATGGGGGCTGGAGACACAGCTCAGCAGCGAAAAGCACTCTCTGCTCTTCCAGAGGACACAAGTTCAGTCCTCAGCCAATGTCAGGCTTGGGAGCTGAAAAGCATTCCAGTTGCAGGGGATCCTCTGGCCTCCGTGGCCACCTCTCCTCAGACACAGGCACACCAGCACACAGACACATTCGCCTGCACCGATTAGAAACAACAAAAATGAGCCTTAAAACGCAGGAAACTCTACAAAATCGGGGAATGGCTGTGGGGCAGATGTGGCGGAGGTCGTGGGCCACAGGCGAAGACTGTCTGGAGTGTAGACACCCGGAAGAGCAAGACGAGATTCCCAGCCTTTCTGTCAAGCGAGAAGAATAAGCAGCCTTTGATGTGGCCATCCTAGCACTTGCCAGAGGATCAATATATTCAGCTCATCACAGTCCTACAGCTAAACAAGCCATGGGCCCGAGGTACTGGGCCCGAGGTACTGGGCCCAAGGCACTGGGCCCGACGTACTGGGCCCGAGGTACTGGGCCCGAGGCACTGGGCCCGAGGTACTGGGCACTTAAGCGTTTTTCTAGCTGAACCCTGATGTTCTCTGAAACAACAGTGAAGGCAGGTAACACTTACTGAGCGTCTGTGTACACCAAGCACCAGGCTGAGCATGTCACAACAAAGCAACACCACATCTCAGCTCCTGAGAGCCTGTGAGTTCCGGCATTTCCATCTAATGGGGAAATTGCTGTTGGTGCGTTAAAAAACTGCTCAACTGAAAAAAAAAGTCATCCTGCTTTGCTGTCCAGGACGCCTGCTTCCGGAGCAGACTCTGCTCCTCACCTCTTGAGTATTGGTTTGCTGTTGCTGCCACTGCACCCCTGTACTCCGGGGCTGCACACAGCTTCTCTTCCCCAGTACTTCGTGCTTCCTTCACAAAGGCCTGCAATTGTAAACTGCTCCGTTTGGTCCCTGCAGCAAGTCACATTTGCTTAGCTAGCTTCTTACAGCATTCCATGTGACATACCCATGCTGTCACCCAAAGCTGAGGCTTTTTACCCAAGAAAAAATTTGTTCAGTCAGTTGCTTTAAGAATATTTACAGGCTATGGAGCCACCATGAGACTCTGTGAGGTCCACATGCCTTCCAGAGTCCTGACTCAGAGGGTGGAACTTCTCCTTTTTCTTCTTTTCTCTCCAATTTCATTGAATGCTTACCAGAATATAAGTATGCTGTGCTGTTTCTGGTTATTTGGGCTTTATGAGGCTACCTCACAATTGCCATGAGGCTGCTTAAACATCCTTTATGCCTAACTACACACACACACACACACACACACACACACAGAGAGAGAGAGAGAGAGAGAGAGAGAGAAACACAGACACATACACACCTCCTTCCAAACAACTGTCAAAATATATGGATTTCTTGCACTGAGGTTCTGCTTTCCAACTCTAATTTGAAAAACAAAATTACAGTATCTATCTATCTATATGTAAACATATACACACATATATGTACATATACATATTTACATAATATGTAAATATATATATAAATATATATATGTATATTTAATACAGATTCTTCTCATTGAAGAGTGTGCCTGCTGAGCCTTCGTGGGGACCCATCCAGTACCATAATCAGGGTTCCTCACGTTAGAAACTCCTCTCAAAGGGAACAATGGTGTTTATGAATAGTGAACCAGCAGAAGCTTCTTTTCCTGTGCTAATACAAATATGCTGAGACAAACACAGGCTCTCTTCAGCTCTCAGGGGAAAATGCCACTTTTCACATCTGGGAAATACGGTCAGACTCTCACATGGAATCTTCTTGACAACAACTATGGAACAGTTTTAAAACCTTGACCTGGACTTGGCAAATGTGCTAATATTAGTCTTCTTACCACAGGCAGGCAGGGGAACACAAAGCAAAGAAGGAATAATCCAGTTTTTAATCATTTGCCAAATTGAAAAGCAGCCTTTAACTTCTGAGTGAATTACATTTATTATTATCCTTAGGTATGAATATATTTAACCAAAGTTTTGTGGATGAATAAAATTTGAAATTGATAGTGATTAAGCACTTAATTATAATTCCATGTCTTGCATAATAATTAAAAGCTTAAGTGATGATAATGCTGAGCTTACCCTTCAGTTTGTGAGCTATTCCTGCATTTGTGCCCATCCATGCCTAAGGCCTGTGCTTGTGTTCTGATCAAGTAATAACTAAAGAGCGAAATGGCTAAAGTAAATTCAATCCTCTTAGGTAATCTCTGTAACATCTTACATTAAATATGCTTTAAATCAAAAGTAATGTAATAGAGTCGTGAATTCTGGTTAGTGTATGCAAGAATGTTTAGTGGGCAGGAATGTAGACCCTCACCCATTTTCTTCCTTTATGAGCCACGCTTCACACACTAAATAACGTTTCTCTCCGAGGCTGGTTTTCCTCCACATTGACCACACACTGAAGAATGTTAAGTACAAAAATACAGGTCTGGAGAGTTGTCTCAGTGGTTAAGAGCACTTACTTCTCTTGCAGAAAACCTAGGTTTGATTCCCAACACCCAGATTAGGGGGCTCACAACCATCTGTAAGTCCAGTTCCAGGGATTCTGGTGCCTTCCTCAGGACGCTGTGGGCATATGCTTTCACGTGATGCAAATACAAACCTTCAGACAAGTGTTCATGCATGTAAATACACATAAAACAAAAGTAACATAAAGACTGTCATGCATGCCTTTTCAGCTTTTCTTTGAACTTTCAACCTCTTTATGAGGATTTTGCTATATGGTAATATTTAATATTCTATATAAAATATTATGCACTCAAAATCGCTAGAGTAATCTCTTGTTATTGCATTCATTAAAACCTTCTCTTAGTGAAAATTATTTCAAAAATTTACATACATATTTCAGCATCTCCACAATGTTATTTTAATATTAAATGCTGGTTCCAATAATTTCATAAAAGACAAATGTAGCAGTCTCACCTAATCTCCATCTCTCTCTCTCTCCCTCTCTCTCCCTCCCTCTCTCTCTCCCTTTCTCTCTCCACTAAATGGCTGGTTTTATCAGCTCTCAGTCCTCTCCCCTGAGATGACCATCTGAAAGGCTAGCTCAGTAGAGGACTGATTGACAGACTGACAGCTTTACCTACACTTCTTGGAGGAACTCTGAGTGAACCCCAGGGCCCTGGGTCTTCGGCTTTCCTCCTATGTTCTCCAGGTCTCAACCTCTCCCTTATCCAGAGTTTCTTTCATCTTTCTTCAACAAGTTTCATTCTTAGCTACTTCCAGACAAATGATCAAGAAGCAAGGAGAAGAATCATAATCTCACTTGTGTTAGTAACATGAGACGAAATATGCTGACTAAACAGACTCAAAACATGCCAACATTAGTCTACCCTCAAGTATTTACTTTATACCTATTCAAAACTTGAAGAGCCTTTAGGGGAATTAGGACATTCAGAAAGCCTTTCAGAGACAGCTGGCATGTCCTATAATTGGTAAAGGATGAGGGGGAAATGAAATAAATTTTAAATGATTAGAAGGAAATTGGACAATTACAAATATCAATGAAATCTTTCGTTATAGTAACAATAGGAATATTTTGTTGTCTTCCCATGGACTAGGTGATACAGAAGGAATTAGTAATTAGGACACAATGAAATTCTCTGAACATGGTCATGTTGATCCTATTTAGTATAAGGCTATACTATAAGCCTTGAGTTGCAAAAGTTAAACATCTCTTAAAGAATTGCTACGATAGTGAAGTGAAAATTGTCCAACCAAATCTTTGTGTATGGTAACCATCCCATAAAGAGAGATTACTGTTAACCACTCAGTGATTAGAAGGATACAGGATTTAATAATTTGGTCAATGAAATAAGTTGGAAAATTGCTTGGTGTATTACTTTGGAAAATCACCCTGTTTTCTCCATTGATTTTGCAGCTGAAACTGGATTGCACAATTCAATTAGTAAAGACAAATACATATTTAAAAAGAGGCTTGGTCTCCCCCACTGAGTGTGAATGATGTAGTTGCTTCTCTGTCTTTTTCTCAGAAGACCTACCTCAGCTAACTTGCAATGCCCTTCTTTGAAATGCAAGTCCTTTGAAGAACAGATGTGCTCTTCCCAGCTCAAATTTTGTCAAGTTTATAACCAGGAATGTTTTTCCTGAGGCCCTGGGAGCTGTTTCCTTGAAATATGAATGTGGGGGGACTAGAACTCAGACTCTTGAGTCTGAGCGAGAGCAGAGACCTATAATCTGTGGACGCTGAGACTGTCAGTCACAGAATGGCCAGTTCTCCGAAGAGCTGGGGTGTTTGCTGCTGGCCTGGATAAAACTAATAGGCTGAAACATGTGACCATTCCAGCCAACCAGGGGAAAGTAAGATGCACCAGGCAACACAGGATGTCAAGTTCTCTTACTGGAAAAGCATGAATTATTTATTTTGCAGACATATTCGGGGCTAGGGAGGCAGCTGAGTTGGTAAAGTGCTTTATATGTAAACATGAAGAACTGAGTTTGGCTCCCAGAACTCACATAAGAAAAGCTAAGCATGGTGGCCGCTGATCGAAATCTCCATGCTGGAGAGACAAAGATGTTCAGATTGCTAGAGTTTACTGGACAGACAGACAGCCTGACTAAATTGGGAAGTTTTCAGGTGAAAATTGAAAGACCCTGTCTTAAACAAATATGGTGTATCGTGAAGAACAAAGCTTAAGGTTGACCTCTGGCATTCATATGAATGTATACACACACACACACACACACACATGCACACATGCACACATACATACACACATACACATATATACATGCACACACACATGCACACACACACACATACACACATACACACATACATGTACACACACACACACACACATGCACACATACACACACATACATGCACACAAACACACATAGACATGCACACAAACACACACACACATACACATACACACACATACATACACACACACACATGCACACATACATACACACACACACATGCACACACATACATGCACACACACACACATACATGCACACAAACACACATAGACATGCACACAAACACACACACACACACACACGACAACATATGCAATAGACTGTTTTGCTACTCTTGGGATGAGGTTTCTTTCTGTGGCCAGATTCCCTGTTAGAGGAATGACATTGTGTGTTAATCCACATTCAATACCAAATATTCTTTTTCTCTTCTGTACTGTGGAGAAAAGTCCTGAGGTTAAGAGCAGAGTTTGTCTTTATTGTACTTCCCAGTAATTGCCAGATGAACCAACCTAATACCAACAGTTCGTTCTCCTTTGCTGAGACGTTAGTGTTCCTTCTCCCTATAACATTCATAGACATTCTCCGATACTCACACGAGTGAGAATCAGACTGGGATTTAGATCATGTATATAAATTTATAGCAAGTTAACGTTCCTGTAATTTTGAGCTTCATATCAACAGAACGGTGCTTCATTATTTGTTCTGGTCTCTCGTTTGTTCTCAATGGATTTTTCTGTAAACGCTGGACATTTGTCAAATACATAGCAAGTATCTTGTGGAAATTGCTATTATCATAAAATTAAACTTGCCTGCCACTGTCCTCCCATTCTGTGCAATAACTAATTCCCACGCGTAACGCAAGTAGGAAGTTTACTTACGGTCAGTCTGCTCTTGATCTTTTCCAATCAGTCCTTTATTCAGTTAGTTTTCCTGGGATGATATCACATCATTCCAACATCAACCCCACTGAATTAGGTCTTACTTTTTTATTTCTTTTCTTTTTTAATTTTTTATTGTCATGTAAAATATTTTGATCATACTCTTTCCCCTCCCAAGTTCCTCCCAGATGCCCCACCACCCATCCCACCCATTCAGAGTCTTTCTCTCTCTTTGAAAAACACTAAGACAAAAATGGCACACGAAAATTTAAAAAGGAGCAAAACAAAAAGAGGGAGGAACAAAGCGCCGCGTCCATTTTGTGTCGGCCGACTGTTTCCGAGCGTGGGGCTGGCACGCTGGGTGGGGCACTCGGCACCCCTCTATAGGACAAGCCGCCATTTGTAGTGCCTTATTTGACTGCGTCTGGGGCTTTGGGGACTTGAACTTGGCTGTGGCCATGTTCGCAGGCACCTGTTGGGACACACAGGAATGGTGCCCATTTGACTACAGATGGCCCCTGCGGGCAGTACGTAGCTTCCGGAGTGGAGCACGCGGAAACTGGATGCTGCTAGTCAGCACCGACAACCCAGAAGACCAGGAAAGAGACGTCTCAGCCAGATGATGTGCAGATCCTGTTTATTTTTCAACAAAAAAATGTTTTCCTTAAAATCTAACTCTTAGTTTTAGCCATAAACCTTGGTAGGATCATGGTTCCATGTGCACAGCAGTACTTGTTTGTTTATTCCATCAGTTCTCAAGAGTGGAAATCGTAAATATCTAAGTCACGATGTAAGGTTTTCATGTCTTGAGATATAGCTCATTGGCAGACCCCTGCCTATCAAGTACAAGGTCTTGGATTCCATCCTTAGCACCGCAGAACTTATTCATTAATTTATGGACATGTTTACCTTTATATGATGTCCCAGGATCAAGGGCTTCATAATTTCAGCCAAATAAAAACCCAAACAATAAATTTTGGTGTTTGACTTAAAGGCCAACAAAAAATTGGTAGTCAAGAAACACTGATAGGTTCTAAGACAAAGTTTCAATAAATATAGTGACTTTGTATGATTTTGTAAATAGTTTTACAAATTTTTTAGGTATGTCACAGATATTAAGGAAGCACACACAATTTTACTGTGAACTTGCATGGGGCGACTGCATTAACAGAATTTTCTAGTAGTGTGTTCCCAATTTTTGCAAGTGAAAACTGCCTTCCTTTCTACTCTACAAGGGCCACAATTAGTACGTTGGAAGAATATAGTCATTGATCAAAAGATGATGGCAAATTGTTTGGATTTTATAAACATAGAGAAGCATCTGTGTGGTGGTTTGAATGAGTATGGTTCCCATGGCCCTCAGTTGGTGGAAATGTTCGGGAAGGATTAGACTGGTCAAGTTGGAGGAGATGTAGCCTTGTTGGAGGACGTGTGTCACTGGGGGTGGTCTTTGAGGTTTCAAAAGCCCATATCATTCCTAGTTAATTCTTCCTCTGACTCTTTAAAAAATTATAGTATTTTATTAATAATTTGAGTTTCATACCATGTATTTTGATATCATTTTCCCATTCCTGTGGAACAGGAGTTAAGCTGTCAGCTATTGCTAAAGCTCCCTGCCTGTCTGCCTGCTGCCTGCCTGCTGCCTGCTGCCTGCTGCCTGTTTGCTGCCTGTTGTCTGCTGCCTGCCCGTTGCCTACCTGCCTGCTGCCTGCCTGCTGCCTGCTGTCTGCCTGCTGCTTGCCTGTTGCCTGCTTGCTGCCTGCTATCTTCTACCTGCCTGCTGCCTGCTGCCTGCTGCCTGCTGCCTGCCTGCCTGCCTGCTGCCTGCTGCCTGCTGCCTGCTGCCTGCTGCCTGCTGCCTGCTGCCTGCTGCCTGCTGCCTGCTGCCACACTCCTCAACAAGATGGTCATGCACTCACCCTCTGGAACTGGAAGCCCAGATAAACTCTTCTATAAGTTGCCTTGGTCATGGTGCCCCTTCACAGCAATACAAGAGCAACCAAGACAATCCAGCAATAGAAAGACAAGTAAGGACCAAAAGCAACAACTTTTGAGAAACCACAACTCTCTGCCTAGGAACAGCAGAACAGACTGTGCCACCTAGACGGAAACAGATTTAGGATCAGCAGTGGGTGAGAGCTGGCAAGCTTCCCTTACAGGCATCTTGCTAACAACATAGCTGATCTCATTATCTTGAAGTAAAATCCTTGAAACTTTCCAAAGCAAAAAAATAAATAAATGCTTGTGACATTTCACCTAGAACAATTACCACGGCCCTAACAGTCACTTCACGCTGAACACTCGGATAATTAAGTTGCATAACTGCTCGTCCTGTGGTGTTACTGTTTGTCTTTCCCTTAACTATAAATAAATTAGATAACCTAGTTTTTATTTCATTTTATTTTTTTTTACTTTTCATTTAAAATCAACTCGTGGAAAGGAGCAGCTAAATTGTGCATTCCAACATGTGCCACTCAGTGATCACCATCTTGTTGAGACACCCTAACTGGGCTTAGACACTCCAGACAACACTGGACTTCAGTGTCCCACACCTGAGAACCCTCTTCTTGAAGTTGAAAACGTACAACCTACTTCGATTGCTTCTCACGAGAACACTACTCTTTGTGAAGACATGCTCTTTCCTAGCTGGGCTCCCAAACACAGGAGTCCCTGGCTCATGCAGACTCACGCACAGGTAAAGGATGTCTCCTCCCACCCTGACATCTCCTTCACTCAATCTCCCACAGTGGGTGGCCTGGGAGACAATTAATTTGTTTAAAATCCTCTTTGGGAATACCTTACTTTGACTTTGGCATCCAGCCGATGTACACAGAACTGCTCTCCTGGGCCTGGGCTATACGATTCTGAGTGACATCATCTCGCATCAGCACCACTTGTGATGGACGATTTACCAAATGTCTGCTTTGTGGTTCCAGCTGTAAATTCTTAGCTTGTCCTCTTGCCGTTAGAGCCATAGGTATACACTCTAGAGGATTGTTCAAGAAGTAACCAAATCTTTCCCAAAAGGTCTATTGTCAGCATCTTTTGGATCATATTTGTCCAGACAAGATCAAATGAGGCTTCTTGTTTTATAAAGCCTCAGCTCCAATAACACTTCCGTTCATGTGTTGCATGTAAACATTAGCTTGGCTACTTGAGCATACTCATTTCTCTAGCTGCATCGGTGTCTCCTGACATAGATATGGACTGTACAGTTGTCAAGGATGTTTGCTGGTTAACTCATCTATATGGAATGCACAGGACTCCATGAGTGGTTCTAATGTTTCCATTCCTCCTGTATTTACAGCTTCCTCTCTGGAATAAAACACTAACTAGTAGGCTGTTCTAGAATTCAAATATGGCTCCCTTCCTATACTTTTAGTCTACCACACTGAACAGTACATGGGCCCAGAAAAATAAAATAAGTATTTCAGTTTAAAATGGTACTATGTCTACTCTACTAGAATGGCCCTGTAAAAATCAGCTGATGCATCTAGCCATGTAACTTTCTATATTCTCTCTGTCTCTCTGTCTGTCTGTCTGTCTGTCTCTCTCTCTCTCTCTCCCTGGCGGGGCATGAGCATGCATATCATATGTTTATACACACATAGGCCAGAGATCAAGCTCAGGTGTTGTTCCTAGGGAGCTGCCTACCTTGTTATTTGAGACAGAGTCTTTCACTGGGCCTGGGGACTAGCAATTAGCTAAGCCCAAGCCTCCCTCTGCTCCCAGAGCTGGAATCGCTGACTAACACACCACCGTGGCTCTTGACATCAGTGCTGGGGCTCAAGCTCAGGGTCTCACGCATGCGCAGGAAGCATGTTCCCAGCTCCCCCTGCTCCTCGGAGGTCTACGCGGCAGCAGCCTCCACAGCGGTCCCCAGTGCTCTCAGCTGCCCTCCACTCATGACTGTGTGATCTCGTCCACTCGCGCGTGTGAGGCTGGCTCGTTCACTTATTTCTCATGAGCGATGTCATTTTCAGAATTAGGTTACAAAAAAGTTTTAGGCTTGTGATTTATGACACGAATTCTCTCTCCCTACCCCCGTTCTCTCTCTGTCTCTCTGTCTGTTTCTGTCTGTCTCTATTTCTGTCTCTCTCTATGTGTCTCTGTGTGTCTCTGGATTACTGACTTACCGAAACTATGATATAATAAAAGTTCATTTGAGGTGCTAAGTTTAGAGATGATTTGCCTACGGTAGTGGATAATATACGTTATTTCCAACACACACATGTAATACCTCCACGATGAAGATAATTTCACAGGCATTAAAATGAAAATATCTCATTTCAGAACTCTTTGCTTTAAAGAATTGTTTGACAGGCATTAAAATTTATCTTTTGTTGTCCAGGATGGGAAAACAAAGTAGGAAGAGGAGCACTACGGATTGAACTGTGTATATAAGTGGTGGTTTCATTCAGATCCAGTAAGCAGGTTTGCAGAAGCTGAGGCTTACCTCCCTAGGCAGGACCGATAAGCTCGTGTGCAGGGGTTGACCTGCTGTGAGCACACATGTGGAGATTTATTTTCCTCTTAGGATCTGATAGTGCTTTCTGATTTTGGTTTGTAGATTTCTCTAATTCCTTTAAAGGGGCCTTTTCAATTACATACCAACTCACTTGAAACAAAGGCACAGAATTTCCCAACTTTTCTAGGCTTTTGATTTTAAAGTTGTATTTGGTAGTAAGAATACTTTAAGAAGACCTTGGATATCTGTTTGCTTATCACATGAGACTGTGGAAAGTTAGTCAGCTTTCTGTGTAAGGGAGGGGAATCAGGGCGTGTCACTGTGGAACCAATCCTGGAGTGTGGAGGAAGAGTGGGCAACCGAAGGATAGAGCTGTAGGGAGGATCCCAGAAGGAACACGGAATCCAGAGATTGTGGAGAAGTTCTGTGAACAGTGTCTTCCGGACATTACCAGACCATTGCAATCATGAACTCACCACGGCCCTGGTCACTGTACTGGACAAGTACTGTACTGTACTACACTGCAGTGGACAAGACTGGGCCTGTCAGTATTCCATCAGTGATGGTCCACCTATCCCTGAGGGACTATGGGAGCCAATAGGCTCTGGAGGAGGGGAGCCACTCTTTAGTGGGGCAGCCCCTGTGGAGTTGTTCAAGCTCCAGGAAAGGATGCCCTCCATTCATGCACATGAAGCCAAGAGTAAATAAACTTTCAGTGGGTGAAAAAGGTGTCAAAGGAGAAAGGGCCTTGTTGGGAAGAGAAAGGCTTTTGGCAGGGACCAGGGGAGGGAAAGAGAAGGTAATGAGGGGTGAAAATTCAGTGTATATGGATATGAAAGTACCAAAAATAATAATAATTTGAAAACAAATACAGTATGCATGAGGGTAATGTGATCCAATATATTACAAACAAATACGTAAATGCTATGATGAAGTTCCTGATATATAATTATATATAGTACATTTTAGAAATCTTCAAAACAGAGGAAGTGGAGTTGAATCACAGTGGGCTGGGCTTTCTTAGGAGATAATAGCTGCTTTCTCAGGAGCTTCCTGCTCAGGTTGGGGGGCCCAAGTGAGACTGTGCAGAGCAGGGGATACCTTGTGTCCTTGGGTTTGGTGTTCACTTTCAACTTTAACAATTTCCACTCAAATAACATGGTTAAATAGTTTGATGATTTTAATTTATTAGCTTAGAACTTCTCAGTTATTTGGTTCAGAATAATAATGACATCTCTGCAATATTCCATTAAGCAAAAAAGGAGGCAATATTTTTAAGTATTCGGGAAATAATCAATCACACTGGCAGATGGAATAATTAAATCATGAAGGTATTTCTCTGAAAGAGAAAGCCTTAGCTTCTGCAAGTGCAGTTGCTTTTCAGTTAATTGTGAATCTGTCTGAAGGACTTCGACCCCCATTTGCTACGGAGGGTTGGGATACAGATTTACTTACACACTAACACATGTGTTTCTCAGGAGAACTGGATTCAATTATACTTGAAGAACATTTATAAGTAGAAGAAGTAGAGAAATTGAGGTGACTCTAAGCTTAAACTCTGGAAAGGCATTTGGGCTCTGACTTGGGATTTCTGTTCCCAGTTGATATTAGGACTCTATAGTTAAACAGAATTCAACTTCAGTGCTCCCAGATGAAATTAAAAGAGGAATATTAAATGGAATTTCCTTGATATTTGGCAGTGCTTTGAATTTCCTGCACATGTTGATAATCAGCAAGGGCAAAAAAGCATTTTCAACTGTAAAGAAGTAAATTAGCACCATCACTATGCCATCTTACGTGCACATTTAATGTTTAGATGATTTCTCAAACACATACTTTTCAGAGACCAACACATAGATGCTGTACACAGGTAATTTAACTCTATAAGAGGTATATTTCTTATATCCTAAGGAAAATAAGTTAATGAAGTAGTAACTAATGTCACTTTTTACATAAGGTGAAACAGTAATAGTACATATTTCAGCTTTTGTCACGAAGTCAGATACTTTCCTCTAGCGACAGTGGATTCTGCTGAAGCGTGTGTGTCTTAGCCGCTCTTCCTAGAGAAATCACAGCTGCCGACGATGATGATGCTGTCACCGGGAGATGGTGGCTGCGCTGACGCCTTCATCCAGGGATGACGGTGCCTCCGTAGGGTGTCTAATGGAACCCACTCATTATGTCAAGGGTAGGCTCGTTTTCCCAGCCTCACCATCCTTTCTTAGTGTTGTCCTTACGGCACAGTAATGGCCAGCTGACAGCAGTAGGCAGATAATAAGTTGCCAAATGCTCCCCTTTGCCTTCAGTCCCTGGACAAAAATACATCTCACAAGACAAATGGACTCGGGAGCAGTGTCTATTAGCCCTGGATAGAGAAGGGCTTCCTTGGTAAGCATCATGTACGTACAGGAGGCAGGAAGATTCGTCAAGGAGATACAGCCGTAGACACTGAGGTCAGAGAGGTGCTGTCGAGACGGTGGTGATCACCAGCTGCAATGCTTGGTAGCCAGGAATCAAATGCCTCCCTGGGGTCTCTGGGGTGAAGAAAATCCTGTTGACCCCTACTTGTTACCTTACTGAAGCTTGTTTGGGACCTCTGACCTCTAGACTTGTACAATAATAAAATCAGGACGAGGAGTCACAATACCTGTGGTGATTTATTACTGCAGCCACAGAGAGACTAATGCCAGGGATGTGTCTCTGAGCTGTGACAGTTTTACTCACATACAGGACGTGACTGCATGGATCTCTGCCTTGGGAAGTTGGGAAATACTGAGACATGCTCTTCAACAGAATGAATGACGGAAACCCGGTTCAGAACCAGTAATAGAGTTATTGGAGTGAATGAGAAGAGAGTCATTACAGAAGATGAGGGTTACTAGGAGCCCAAGGTCCTAAATCTACAAAATAAAGTTGCACTGAGAGTCATCATGGGTCCAAAGCAGGAGGACTGAAAGCTTGTCTCATGCTGCCCACAGTCCAGGCTGTGGCTTCTGGTGGGGCTGTGTGGAATTTTCCACTTTCCCTGTGGGGAAAACCCAGGCTCCAGAGCAGGTCTCTCTCACTTCCAGAAGCCGCTATTTCAATATGATCAAACCAACTTGAGTCTTTGAAACCATTTTTCTTCTGTATTTTTCCTCAGATGATAGGAAAGAGAATCAGGAGAGAGAGGAAGATTGCACAAATGAATCCTGCACTGAGCTTTCCCTGTGCACATTAGCAGTGATGCTGTTTACTGAAAATCTACAATATTCTCATATTAAATCTTTTCAGGAAAAATAAATCTTGGAATCCTAGTAGCATTTTGAGCTTTGAAATGACTCTGGAATGGCAATAAATTATTATTTTGAGTTTACTTAAGACATATGCATAACCCTGCATATCTGCCAAAGTTTTAGAGCAATTTTATATGCTGGATGTAATTTCTCAACTTATTTCCCTGAAAGATGTTTCATGGGAAGCTGGATTGTACTGTGTGCTTCCGATGACCTCTTCAAGTCTACTGATGGCAGGCTTGCCCTGCTGCCCGTTCTTCTGGGGTGAAGAAAATTCTGTTAACTTCTACTTATTAACTTACTGAAGCTTATTTGGGCCCTTTGACATCTAGAATTGTATGATAATAAAATCACGCTGAGATGTCAGTCTGCCTAAATTTTCACCATGGTCACATCCAGGTTGTCATCTTTTGGGACCGATGTCACAGAGAACTCTCCTTACCTCACTGCTCACATCAAGGGAAGCTCATTACCCATGATGCTGAGTTCAGTCTGCATAACCTGATGTCTGCTGTGTTTCTCCATCCTAGGTTGTTACTTTCTCGTTTATAATTAATAGATACCGTATGGGAAGACTCTCTGAGACCAAGAAGCATCGTGCTCTCTAACACAGTAGTGTGGCATATACGAATGCTAATTGTCTGAAACACTTGTTAATAGACTGCTCATGAGGGTGGTTTTCTATGCCCGCCCTTCTGCTCCTGTTTGTTAACTGCAGTTCTGCTGGAATGACGAATACCACGAATACTCTGTGGCCATTTGACATGATGGGCAGGGTGATGGGTATACCGACATCTCATTTTTTAAATGCTCTCCAGACTGCTGGCACAAGTCGTCATCACACTATGTGGGAGAAGAACCAATCAGAAGAGTGATGCGAAGGGAGGGTAGGAGACGAGGAAAAAAGAAAGATACAGAGAGAGGGCAGACTCCAACCTTTCTGGATGAGAACACCGGGTAACATCAACAAAAGCCAAGAAGATACATCAGCATGTATCACCGAGGGCTCCTGTAAATGGAGTCATGCATTCTCCTCATCTGCCTCCTCCTCATCCATCCTCCTCTCTGCAGTCTACTGTGACGGCTTCTCAATACAAAGACCCACAGCGATCGTGCAGACGGGATGGTGTGAGTCCTCCACTACCGGCAGCCAGAAGGATCCATAAAGGGAAGAGGCATTGGGAATGGAAACTACCTACTTGTTCCCATTTCATGAGACTTTCCCCCAAAGGTACCAGTGGCCATCTCTCCTCAAACTCAATAGGCCAGAGGCCTGATGGCTTCTCATCTCTTGTCTGAGATGACAGGGACAAACCAAGTGACGTGTGACGGATGTGCCACATCATACTAGCATTGTCTGCTCGGTATTCCATCCAAGCCTCTCAGCGTCAGCTCAGCACGGTACTGGCCCATTGCCACCCCCGCTAAGCAGACAACAGCGATGCAGTCAATTACAATTTGAGTATCTTATATCCGACCTGCAACCTCCCCTCACTGCTATACTACGCTGATGCTAAGAATATCTGCTGCTTTCTGGATGGCCCCTAAAGCACTAAGGCACTGCCACAGTGACTTATGGGACACCTGGCAGGATATTTAAAATATCCAAAGAATGCTAAGAAGTTTCCCCACATGCCCTGTTAGGTCATATATACAAGCTCGCCGTTTACTGAGCAGTTACACACTGAGAAACTCAAACTGACCCTCAGAAAAGTTTATTTCTCTAATCTACACTCTAGACACACAGATGGACTTTAAGGCTGAATGGCACTTTCTCAATATCAATAAATGTTAGTGGGCCAGGCAAGGCAGGGCCCCGTGGTACTTATTCCAAGATGGCTTTGTCATGCTGGACGATAACCATGTTGTATGAAGGTTTATGAATTCTAAAAACTTAAAAATTTACAGGAAAGCATCTGCTATCTACTACTTTAAGGACTGGAGCTGGATTTTCCCAGTGGGTATGAAGCAACACGTGCACACTCACACATATACACATGTACACACATACACACACTGATTCGTGTAGTACCATTCATATCTGTCAGCATTCCAGAGCAATCCAAGATTCTCCAAATTTCCCTGTAAAAAGAACCAGCAGTTTTGATGTAACACTTGTTAAGTACACAGAATACACTTGTGTGACCAACTGCTGTTAAATTTATTCATGGCCCTGTTCAGCTAATTTATGTATCTCATGCTGTTGAAAAAAAAACCCTCTGTTTTGGATGTGTAACTGATGTCATGTTGGAGAGCATGGTAGTACTTTGGATTTATTAGCAATAAATATACCGTTTTTGGATTCAGTCCCACAGATCTCAAGGAGACTTCTCTAAAGGGCTTCCTGATTTTCAGAACTTCTCCAGGGAATTTTGATAATTGCCAATAAGATCTCTGTCAGCAGACTATGAAAGTGCTCATTTATGGGCACACCAGCACACTAGGACCAGAACAGAAATGTAGCTGGGTGTTGTGTGCATCTGATCCTTAGTATTTTCACACAATACAGATGCAAATGCGGGTGCAGGTGAGGGTGCAGGTGCAGGTGCAGGTGCAGGTGCAGGTGCAGGTGCAGATGCAGATGCAGATGCAGATACAGATACAGATACAGATGCAGATGCAGATACAGATGCAGATATAGATGCAGATGCAGATACAGATGCAGATGCAGATGCAGATACAGATACAGACGCAGATATAGATGCAGATGCAGATACAGATGCAGATATAGATGCAGATGCAGATGCAGATGCAGATAGATATAGATGCAGATACAGATGCAGATAAAATAAATGCCACCATTTTGTTTTTATCCTTCCTTTTGAGTTGTGGAGATGAGAATACCCTTGTTCCCCTGCTCCATTAGGCTAACTCAACCTTCTTTAGCTAGAGAAAAATGCTTTGTTTTTATATTTCCCCTCCGGTGCCATAAAGAGAGAGAGTGAATTTGATTAATGTCCATGGTGCCAACTTGCATAACTTGGGAAAAAGAGGCAAGCTCTGAACTGGGAAGGTGTGGGAGGGAGGTGGGGCTGAACAAGCAGAAGAAAGGAGAGCGAACATGATCACCACGTGATATATGTGTGCATGTGTGTGCATAGAGATGTCACAGCAAGTCCGACTGCACTGTAGAGTTGATTTATATCAATAGATAGGAGAAATAGAAAAATCTTTGAGAAAAGAATGATTCTTAGCAATGGCAGAGAAGTCTTAACTCTATTAGTTGAAACACTATGCTCAGTCGCAAATCAAAAGTGAAAGCCAATATGGATTCCTGCATCCCACGTACCAGAAATTCATTGAACTAAGTTAACTCACTCTAAGGTGGAAAGCTTTGTCTACAGGACTTACAGCTTAAAATACCACAGAACATCTTCTAACATCAGAGAGTGTAAATTTAACATAAAAATATTGAAGAAGAAGATAAATGGTGAACAAGGAGCAAGTTACTGGAAAGTTCGAGTTCCTGTGGAACCCCACTTTCATTGACCAAACTTTTTTAAAGAAAACATTGAATATCTGTGAGTGGGTCATCAGTTGGACACGTAACCCCCGAACGCTCCTCAGGTCTGTCAGCCGCAGGGTCTGAGCTGGTTCCTAGAGGAGGTTGGCTCACCAACTGCACACTGGGAGGAGGATGCTCTGTAGAAGCACCTTCCTGGGGGTTCGTGCCTCCCCCCAGCTGCAGTCCATTCTCTGCCCTGCCCCTGACTTTAGCTCGCTTCTTCACTTCCTCAGGGGACACTTCCTGCCCTCAGAACCCGGATCAAGTTTCTCCCAGCATGCCCCTTGTTTGTTGTGGTATAGTCACCTGGTCACCTGTTACTGAATAAATGAATGCATGGGACACAACCATTTTATAGACGTCAAGAAGCCCGAGGCAGACAGCTACTTAAACTTTATCTGATTGGCCCTGGATGCCAGAAAATTTTCACTTCCTCAGTATACAGGATCCCCCTCTAGCTTTAAACAGAGAAGTGTATTTGAGGTGATTCCCTCATGTTTCCAACAGGACTCGTTGAGCTCACAAACCAACAAACAAATAAACACAAACACGATATGATCTTGTAAAATCAAATCACATGTGTCTTTGGGAGAAAGACTGTCCTCTTGCTAAAGACTTGGATATTACCAGGCTCTGTCCTGGAAGGGTTATTCCAGCTTAGTGGTGTTAATGCATTATCTTAAAAAATGTACACCAATTACTCCAGATACTTCTCTCTGATGTTTCTGTGTTCTGACCATGCTACAGCTTGCTTCTTGGCAATGCTTGTTCCTGATATCAGGTTATCCTGAGTCACATGGTAATTTAGACTTACGTCTTTCATAAGAGAACAAATGCTTACATAAAACCAGCACCTAGGGCACTGTAGAGCAATAATCATGCTAGCCATTACCTCAATTATTTTCACAAACTCTAAATTTGCGTTTGAGACAGCCACTAATACAAGCATCAAAGCTGTATGGTGACGTTAGTATCGGTGGAAAAAGTTAGAGTGCATTGAAAATATTTCAGATAAAATAAATATAAAAAAATAAAGAGTATTTAAAAATAAAGTGCAGACCACTCTGGCAGGTAAATGCATGCAAATGAGGCCTTTGTATTTTCTTATTCCGCTTCCCTCACAGAGCCGCAGCCCTTCCTGCCCTCTTTCAAACACTGTAGTCGTTGTCCGTTTTATTACTCAACTGCCTTGCAAATAAAATACTTTCAGCTCTGAAATGTAACAAGGTCGCATTTTAAATTTAAAAGCAGTCAGGCTCAGTTAGTCAGGGGGTTAGCACCCTGTTCTGGCCTGAGAGTTGTATTTTATTTTTTGAAAAGTTTCTTTGAAGTTTGTCTTTTAAAAGATGGGCTTCCTGAGAAATAAAATGAAACTAGAACCTAGATGTCATCTTTACAAAACAAATTCCTTGACCAATTTTCCAATCCAGTGACTTTGGAAGAGAAGGGAGAAGAAAAAGAAAAAGAAAAAAAAAAAAAAAAAAAAAAAGAAAAAGAAAAAGGGAGCAGAGAGATGGTAGGCAAACCTGAATACAATTATTGCCGGCATGCTTTCAGAACTTCACGGAAGCACGAAATGGGAGGCATGTTTCCTGGCTTTGCTCAGGTTTATGTCTGCTTTGCCGGGAAAACTGAAACTTACTTTTATCCTTACGAGATTACCCAGTTTGAATGGCCAAGTAAGAGTTGTTCACAAGTTGGCTGAGAGCTTGTTTCCAGGAATCTTCCCTCTAAAATCTATTATAGATTCAAAGAAAGATATTTTAAAATCCCTAGAACTAAATCTCCTGAAGAACATTGTAATTCAGTCCCACAAACGTGTCTTTAGCTAGAAATATTTCACTGGGTCTATGCTTCAAGCAACCCTTCCTAGGGAGAAGGACTGTGGACTAGTTAAAGTCCAGTGAAATAGCAGACAGAATGGAATTCCTAGGGAGGGAATGGTTAGAATTGGTGGGCGAGGTGTCTTAGGAGATGTCTGTGGGCTGTCTGGTGAAGGTGTGTGGTGAGGAGGTCCTTATAAAACAGTGCTCCCTGATTGGCGTGTGGTGCTCATATTTATAACCCCAGTTCAGTCTGTTCAGCCCTGTGGGGGGGGGGGCAGCAGTAATTGCCCTGGTTAGAGATGAGGAAGCTGAGATTCAGAGCATCACGTGACTGCTCTAAGGTCAGCAACATCAACGGAGAACACCGCCAGACTGGCCCAGGGCAACCTGGACTCTGAATCTTGTTTACCGTGTCTGTGCAACCTTCGGGAAGTCAGAACAGGGAGGGGCTGAAAGCCACGAGAGGCATCTTCCTCTACATCTTACTTCTGCCAATTATAATTCTAACAGCACAGGAGGACGGCACCTCCTAGTCACCAAAAGCCCCCAAGCTTTGGCACAGAGTTGCGCACTCCTAGGAAGCCCAAGGTGAGCAGACACGGATGCGCAGATGCGTTCCCGACCCCCGAATTGTTCCTCTGGTATTCTGGAGAATTATGTCCTTATCGCCAAGCACTGAAATTTCAGGTCTTTTAAGGAAGTTTTTGGATAAATATTTCTTAATATTGTTTGGTTCATGGTTTCCTCTAGTGTACGCTTAGCTGCCAACATCAACCTCTTCTCCTTTTCCCTGTCATGGCTGGAAACATCCTCAGAACCTTACACTTGCAGTACCCCTGACTGCTTAATAAGGACTAAGTGTTTTGTGGGTCTTGATCACAACACCATGCCTTTAAATGCTTTGCAGTATGAATTATTCAGATCTTTTTAAGGAAAAGAACTACAAAATAGTGAAAACATCTTAGGTGTTTGTTACACTTTCTTGCCAAATATCAATTAAAATTCCTAAACAGAGGACCAGTGGAAGGGGATGGGAGCATGACTGCTGTCTCGAATATTGTTGGACAGTAAAGTGGATGTGTGACCATGCACCGTGGGGTTGAGTCATTTCTCACAGAAGACACATACTGGTGATGATAAAATAAATCATGTCCAAAGGAGCAGAGTCTGTACTGGAAGACACTGGGACCCATTCTGCTATTTATCATTGTAATCTAGGCTTCAGAAACCTTGAAACTGAGAAGAAACAGTAAGAGTGAAGGTTTTACCAAACATATTTTATGGAGTTCATTGGACATATTAAAGAGTTGGAACTGTGAGACTAGCACCTGGCAAGAGTCCTAAGTGGTAATCCTCAAACGTTAGACAGGACCCGGGTGACGTGTCCAGGGTCAGAAGGATTAGTGGCATGGTGCAGAGAAGGTATGATACCCAAATCTCTATTTTTAAGCCACATCATGTACTTTAATTATTTGATCTTTGCAATGTGTTTGGATAAGGCAAATCTTATTCTCCATTCGCCAATAAGAGAATCAAGGCTTTAGAAGATTAAATAACTTATCTGAGGTCACCATTTGGCTAGGGAAGGAAGAAACTTTCCCTATTTAATATTTCTAAGCTTTCTAAAAGTTCTATCCTGCCTCACCATATCTACCTTTACAGAGAACAGCACCACCATATGGAGATGATGTTTTAAATTAAAAATCAAGTAAACAGGTAGACTCTATATACATTTTAAAATTCTGTATTTAATAATATACAATCAATAGGGTTTGGGGAGATGGATCAGCGGATAAGAGTACATATTACTCTTGCAGAGGCCCAAAGTTCAGTTCCCAGGACCCATGCCATGCGGTTAAGTCTGCCTGTAACTCCAGGCCCAACAGAATCTGACTCCTCTGGCCTCCGGAGGCAGCTACACACACACACACACACACACACACACACACACACACACACACAGAGGAACACACACACACACAATTTTTTCTCTCTCTCACATGGAAACAAACCACACACAATTAACAATAAAATAAAAATGAACCTTATAAAAATATACAAAGCTAGATTTGTCAATGATGCATATAAGAAAAATAGTAAAATAATGAAGCTTAAAATAAATTTTATTCTACACAGATAATAATTTGTATGCAGGAGAGAGTATTTCTGGTGGTTTAAAGTGCAAAAGGATTTATGGTGAACTTGCTTTAGAAAAAAATTGTTACAATATCATTAGAAAAAGCACAGCCCAGATTTAAATATGAATACCTGTTAGTTGGAGACAAAGAATTCATTTATAGGTAAGTCCACATATAAAGAAAATTTTCACATTAAATTTTGTATTATTTGCTATTATGTTCGACTACTGGTAAAAGTTCTGGATCTATTTGCAGAAAAACCTTGTCTCTGAGTATTCTTGGCATACTCGTGGTTAAACCCCAGCAGCTCACAGGAGTCACTCAGAAAGCAGGCTCTACACAAGTGTTTGTAGGAGGTTTATGTCATGAAAGTCATGAGAAAGGGTCCCAAAAATATTTAAATAATGATATTTAATTTGTTTGCTGGTGTACTCATGCAATGCGCTTGACACAGTTTGAACGATTCTTCTGCTAATGTATTTAAATTCGCAGCTTCCAAGTATTTAGTGACATGGGCATTTCATTCTCTGCACTCACATTAACGACCCCCAGTGAACTCTACAGTTTTCATTTTCTGTAATTATATTCTTCCAGGTTTTCTTGCAAATGACTTAATACTTTGACACACCACGAATGTAAAAGTGATCATAAAATTAAGATATGCTTCATCCATGAAAAGTAAATCACCAAAATCACTCAGTAAAACCATAACATATTTTTTAGTTTGTGATGATTTTTAAATGTTTGACACCTTCCTCTACTAAGTATTGTAACTCAGAAAAGTTATTTTATGCAATGAATTTTCAGCAGGATTATGATTCTTTTGAAGCATGGCCATGCAGGTGGAACAACCTGTGTGTGCTCTTCTCACCCATTGGTGTTCTGGATGACTGGCAGGTTGGAATTATTTGACATTTCTCTGCTCCAGACATCAAAAAACTATGCTATAACAGCCCCTAGATGAGAAACAGCAGGGGACCACAAACCAGGCAACCACAGTCCACCCTCATTTTCCTGGGTCTGAACATACATAAGTTCCACAGATTCAAAGAGAGTGTTGGGAAAATGAAAACAAAACTGCTAATAAACAACAAAGAGGAAACAAAGTTTAGAACCTATGAACACCTTGACTGGTTAGCCGCGGTCAGCAGCTCTCGATGTGATGAGCAGTGGTGAGGGGGGCCCTGCAGGACTTACAGGAGGTTGTGTCTCTTCTTACAAGCCCCTGTCCTAAACCACTAAGAATCAAGGACTTCATTGTGAATTGTAGAGGAATATTTAATCATGTAATCCAGCAACATGGCTGCTCTGGGAAAAGATTTTATTGAAGGGCCTGTGAGATAGCTAGGAAGGGATCAAATCCAAGGGTCTATATGGAGGGATCAAATCCAAGGGTCTATATGAAGAGATCGAATCTAAGGATCTATATGAAAGGATCAAATCCAAGGGTCTACATGAAGGGATCAAACCCAAGGGTCTATATGAAAGGATCACATTCAGAGGCCTGTGTGGTCCAGATGAAATATAGAAACAATATTAATACACAGTTTTAATTCCAGAATTCAGAAGGCAGTGGTGGTACATGCCTTTAATACCAGCACTTGGGAGGCAGGAAGTAGAGCTCAGAAGAAGTCAGTGTCAGACAGGAAGTGACATCTGAGATGAGTCAGAGTGAAGAACAGGCAAAATGACAAATCAGAGGAAGAGTTAGCAGAGTGAGTCAGAGTGAGGGCACTCCCAACTCTCACAATTGAAAAGCAGGCTCTCAGCTCAGAGAGTCAAGCATTATGGGGGCAGAGACACAGAAGCAATCTGAGGAGTCTCAGGCTAAGACTCAGAAGCAGTGTGAGGCAGTCTGAAGCAGTCTGAAGAATCTGAGGTGGCTGTTGTTCCTGCCTCAGTGTCATTCAAAAAATTTGAAGTTAATAAAGCATTACACTGTCTCTGAGAGTCCTTATTCTTATTCCCCCTTTCTGTTTATTAAGCATCTCCCTCAAAGTACGATTAGATCTCTCTATAACTGTTTGACTGTTGGTTTGTAAACAGTTATTAGACCTATGAAAGCATGATCAGTGCCTAAAGATCAAATTACTACTGGTACTGACCTTAAGGCTTGTGTGATTGAAAAAGCAATGGCTAAATGTCATGGGTTTGAAAACGTCTCATGTTTTAACTGTGGGAGATGAGGTCATTTGCAAAGGGATTGTAGGCAGGGTGTTCCTAAAGCTAAAGATAATCCAGAAAGGAGGAGAGACAATGTTTTCTCTAGAAGGCTTTGGCCTCCTGGGATTTGTAGAAGGTGAGGTAAGGGTGGGCATTGGACTAATGAATTCAGATCAAGAAGAGGTATAGGAGGAAATCTCTTACCAAAGGGAAACAAGCAACACAACGGAATAGCTCATCCACAGAGCAACCAGTGGAGCCTAACCTTGGTGTTGGAAATTCAAGGCATGCTATGAAAGGAAGCATTGCCCTACACTTGGCCAAAAACAGAAAGAGAGAAAGAGAATAAGGACTCCTAGAGATAGATTGCACGGTGCTTTATTGACTTTAAAGTTTTTGAATGCCAATGAGGCGGGAACAACATTGAATAATGTTATTTTGTTTTTGATATGACAACTTCCAAATAAGTGCAAAACAAGATAGTATAACAATGCCACTTAATTCACTTACTGTTTACATTTAACTGGACTAGTTGACAGACATTGGCCATGTTACTTTGTATTCTTAATTTGAAACAGTATGTAACGTTCTTACTGAATATTTGAGCATTTATATACATTTCTGATTACAAGACTATATATATACATATATATATGTATGGATATATACATGAACACACACATGTATATGTACATGAACACACACACACACACACACATATAAAATCAATAGAAAAAACAGAAGACTCAAGAAAATGTCTGAAATCGTCTTCATGAAATAACCCTATACTTAAGTTGACACATTTCTTTTTTATTAACTTACACTCCATCAATTTCTTCTGTGCTTTTAAAATCCTGCCATTTTATCTTCATCTTTATTATCCTACACCAAGCTTTTACATGACAGCATAGAATTCAGTTAGAATTAGATCCGATATATTCTACATTCCATATATATTAGATTCAACAGTCTCTAGAAATGATTTTCTCCATGTCACTAACACTAGTGCAATGATGCACACCTTCACACTGCCTTAGTCGATGTTCGATGTTCGACTACTGCAAAGAGACACCAGGACCATGGCAACTCTTAAAAAGGAAAGCATTGAATTTGGCCTGGCTTACAGTTTTAGAGGGTTAGTCCATTGTCATCATGAAGGGAAGCATGGTAGCATCCAGGCAGACATGGTGCTGGAGATGTAGCTGAAAGTTCTACATCTTGATACACAGACAGGAGAGAGAGAGGGGGTGGGGAAGAGGGGAGAGAGAAGATAGAGAGACTGGGCATTGCTTGGGCTTCTGAAACCTCAAAGCTACCTCAGTGACACACTTCCTTCAACAAGGCCACACCTTAAGTAGCCCCACTCCCTAGTGACCAAACATTCAAATATATGAGGGCTATTCCTGTTCAAAGCACCACATACACCCATCTTAGAAGTATTATCTGCATATTTGCTTATTCTCCTATGTTAATTTTATGGAAATTTTGGGTGGTATTGTTTACTCAAAGGTACCTTTTCTATTATTTACTTTATTATTAATTATGTGTCTTTATGTTCATATGTGATATGTTTGCACATGAGTAAAGTACCCAAGAAGTCTAGGACAGGGTGAGCTGCCTGGTGAGTGCAGGAAACCAAACTGTAGCAAGCACTCTTATCATCTGAGCCATCTCTCTAGCTCCCAAAGATAACATTTTAGTGATAGTGTTTATTCCCTTGCAATACATTGTTGTTCGTAGCAGCATGCTACAAGTTTTTACCCCCAATTTAGGAAAGGAGAAAGGAGAGATAGAAATCCTTATCACTTTTACAAGCAGCCTTAATACAGAAAGAGAGAAAGGTAGAAATCTTCCCAGCCTCTTTTTAGACTATCCTAAGCTTGAATCTCTCCAACCTTTGTTCTCACACTAACTAACTGTAGCAGCCCAACCAACCAATGCCCACCCAGACTCTTGGGGCTTCAGACCTTTTCTTCCCTAAACCAAAAGTTCCCATAATCCCATGAGGCATGCAATCCCAAAGACAAGCTACAGGTGCCAGAACGACTGTACCCAACCAAATTACAGCCACCTGCATCAAGCATTCCAATCCCAACTAGTAAACAACTCTACCACAGCTGGGATGGGAACACAAACCTCCAGTCACTAGTCAGTTAAACCTAAAAGCCTTTCTTAACATAAAATTTCCAAGTGTTCCTCTACAGTTGTTGTTTGTTTTTCTTATTCACATGTAGAAATGAGAACTAAAATCTGCTTCAGAGGCTAAGTAGAATCTATGGAAAAATCCCCATCATCTACTGTATTTTAGGAGCTTAACGTTGTCCACTGCAAGAACAGATTAAATACACAGTAAGTCAGCAGTATAGAAGCAAAGTTTCCCATTAGAATTTCTGGAAATATGTGGATAACCACATGGTGAGTACTAAGCCAACAAACAGGTCATGTTTCACTGCCTGGAAGTAAAAATGATGGCCATTGTTCCATCACTGTGCACCTAGTACTTAGCAGAGTGCTGGGCACATAGTAGACGTGAAACAATCATGTATCTGATGAGTAAATGAGGTACCGCTGAGACGTGTGCACGCAGCCATCGCGTGCGCCAGAGCGTTCTTGTTCCCTCTCTCCAAATTCAGGAGCTGGTTAAGACAATCGCAGTTACATCTAAAAGTATCAAACCTTTGCTTTTCGAGTTTCCTCATCATCAATTCTCAATTTCCTTTTAAGGTTTGTACTTTCTGCTGGCTTCCTGGGCTCTCTTGTTTCCCCCTCTGCATAGTAGCGCTGATCTGGTCCATCTTTGGAGTGGTTTTGCAGCTTTTCTCCCCACCCAAACAGGCCCATTCATTGTGGAACTCACTGCCTCTGACTGCTGGACTCTCCCAGATTCATTTAGCAAGTGACTGTCAACAGTATGAGAACCAGCTTTTATCCGACTTCAACAATTTGCAAAGTGCCATTCTGGGTTTGCTTCATTTATTTCTTGCTCCAGCTCTCCCAGAGGTCTGTCAGAAGTATATTCCATCTCACAGGGAGGTGACAGAGAAATGGAGGGAAGAAAAAAATGGACCTGAGTGGTCCAACCAAGTACTAGCATCTACCTTGTCATTTATCCAGCTCAACATCAGGCATTTGGTCAGACCTACTTGCCTGCCCTTGAAGCCAGAGACATGCAGTATCAAAGTCCAGTCATGAAGGCGTTCTCCAGCAGGCATAGCCTGTGTCATGAGAGTTAATCATCTGTCAGCATTGCTGAAACAGTGTAGGCTCTCTAGCTGCTCTCCACTGGACTGTTGCTTAGTAGCTTGCAAACTGCTGCCTCTATGGTCATTTATCAGGCTTCTTAGTCAACATTTAGTTCTAAGGTCTACTCATTTAACTACAGAAGGTGCTGCCTTGAACCTGTGCCTTGTGATCACCCCCTGGAAGCTCCGGCTATAGTCTGTGTTTTTCCTTATGTATGTGATGGGTTCTGAGCCTTGCCACCATCCTCAGTCAGGCGGTCTGCTCTTACTTGAGTTCTGCATTCAGCTTGTCTCTTTGCCCCACACTGCATGCAACATAACTTCTCCCTTGGCTCTTGGCTGGGGATTGACTTCAGATGGTCACTGTCAAGTTGTGCCAAGACCATTAACTATGTGACAATTCCAGGAGCTAATCTGTTGGAAAGAAAAAAGAAGGAAGGAAAGGAAGGAAGAAAGGAAGGAAAGAAGGAAAACAAAGGAAGGAAGAAAGGAAGGAAAGAAGGAAAACAAAGGAAGGAAGAAAGGAAGAAAACAAAGGAAAGAAGGAAGTAAGGAAGGAGAAGAGGGAAAGAGGGAAAAGGAAGGGAGGGAAGAAGGGGAAGAGGAGAGGAAGGGAGGGAGGGAAAGGAGAAAAGGAAGAGAAGGGAGTGGCAAGGGAAGGAAATTGAAAGAAGAAAGGGAAAAGAACACAAGCAAGATGCATAAGGGATAAAGTAGGGAGGGAGGGAAAGAAGAAGAAAGGAGAGAAAAAGAAAATGGGTAGTGGAAGGGAGAGGGGAGGGGAGAGGGGAGGGGAGAGGAGGGGCGAGGAGGGGAGTACACGTAATGTATTAAAGTGAACGTAAAAGTTCACTCATGGCTTTCTAATCCTTTAAAGGCATGTAAATGTTGGGAGTTTTCCTTAAACACAGGAGACGTGAAGACTGGTTTTTTGCCATGCTGATTACTTCGACAGTTTCCACTGTACCTCAGCCTAGGCTTCACCTTGTCCTGAGGAGCTGAAAGAGGACAGATGACAGATGTATATGTGACAGATAATGCCTGGAGAGGTTTGCTTTGTAGTCTGGGTGTATATGCCTGAAAAAGGTTTGATTTGTAGGTGTATGTTGTACACTATATGCTTTTTCTTGTGTATGTTTGGCCGTTTAGTCATTTTCCCAAATGATCTACACTACCATTCAGGAAGCAGAATGACCACATATTTGCTGCTTCCAGAGTCCGTCTTAGATGCCAGCAGATACCTTGGTGACAAAACATTTAGGGATGCACAGTGGATACTACTCTGTACATAGCAGAGTCCTGCAATTTCTTTGGAAGATTCTATGTCTGTAAATGTCACAACAAACTGAATGCATGTCAGCATTCTGCAGGGATGCGTGGTCACCATGTCCTCAACTTGAGTGGAGGCAGGCATCAGGCGAAGCTGGAGCTGAAGGGCTGCCGGCTGGCTGGTCTCTGCTCTTACGTCTTGCCTGCCCACAGATCAGAGCTGTCCAGTCAGTGTCTCACATGCTGTGGTGGGCAGGGCCTACAGATCGTGTTGGGTGGTATGTGGACTGGGGCAGGGTGATCTGGTTAAAGACTCCCTGATGACCGAGGCAAGGGGAAGCAGCATGACCTCATTATTGGTAATGGAACACAGCGAATGCCATGGACGAAAAAGGCAGAGGTAAAATTGCAAAGGGTGGAGGACAAAGAGGGGAGGAATCACAAGTGACTGGGGAGCTTCAAGCACAAAACCTGCCATGGGGGTACGGCGCTTCAAATGCCTGGGGAGACAATATACTGCACATTCTTAGAAACATGATGGTAACCTTGACTATGAAGCTCTAGTGATAATCTCAGAGCCTGAGACATCTTGCCTTAGAGTTTAAGAGAGAAACCAGAGCTACAGTGTGGGCCAAGGAGCAACGCTGAATTTTAATAAAATAATCACCATTCACCAAGCATTTAATCTGTGTTACACAGGACTCTTAATCCCTGCAATGCAGAAAGGGATTGCACTGCCCCGATACTCATACGAGGTAGGGCTCAAGTTCTCTAAACTTACAGATATGGAACAGAGATAGCCAGAATCTGAATCCACTTTGGTGGTGAGGCAGGGATGTCTGTGCCCCGTGGACATGTCCCCAGGCATCATGGCGTGCCAGTCAAGTTTGATGGCGATGATTTTCTTCAAAGGGAGTGAAGGTTGAACCCAGACTGGCGATAAGAATGCCTAGAGAACCACACTGACATGCCTTCCACGATGTGCATAACAGGAAACCACGGCCTGTGAGATGTAAGAATCTGCCGGAAGCAGGTGGTGAAAGCAAGAGGATGGAGAGCCAGCCATGAGACAGAACAGGAGGAGACAATAATGGTGCCCATCGCAGGACCCTAGGGACTGAGAAGGAGCAGGGGTGTGGGGGAAGGTGGAGAGAAGCATGGCCATGATTGGGGGACAACTGGAGATGGATGCTGGGCGGATTGAAGGCTGGAGACCGAGGCATGAGATCTCCTTGTGTTGTGGGAACGGCATCTGCAGGGGAGGAAGTCCAGGTCTGAACGCAGCAGACGTTCTGACTCGTCCAGGGACTAAGTCAGTGTGGGCGTGTCCACGGCGAGAGAAAAGAGAATGTGAAGAGCTCCCATGCCTGAAGCTTCTTAGGCAAGCCTGGTATGAATCCCCTAGGCTCCAGGGCCTGAACTGGCTTAACATGGAGAAATGACTGGAGCTGGCGCTGGAGAGGAAGCCTGTTCATTGCCAGCCTCATTAGCACCACCAATCGTTGTAAACGGATAATTTGCAAGGAGATGAAAGAATCCAAATTCATGTTGCCAATACTAAATATTTAACTAATGAAAAATATAGGTTCTGAATTGGCCTTGTGTATCTCAAATGACGAGTTAAATTTTAAACACTCTGTGTCCTGGGGATGATATTTCAGCTTCTGATTTGCCAGATGGGCTGTGAGTCACAGCACAGGAAATGACACTGGTTTTCGAGTGATTTGGCTTCCAGGAAGGATGAGGACCTTCTCAAGCCAATCGCTCAGTGAGGCTGTGAACCCCAGAGGGAGGCAAATACTCACGGAAGCAGACCCTGAACACCCAAGGAAGTCGGGTCAGAGCTACTGTGGAAAGCCTAGGACACAGGCTTTTCCCAGCGTGCCAGCAAGCAGGCTGCAGGTACAGCTGAACAAAGACCATCAGCGGGGATAATGGAGCCACCAGGACTCCTCAGAAGAGAGAACAGCAGACTGTGGGGTCCCTCAGATTCTCCTGTTCCCCTTATTTATCAGCCTATCTCTGAAGTGTGTGGTTAAGTGAGTGTACAGCTTTATCACGTAATACTGGGTCCCAATCTTTGGGGGTTAGGGCACTGAGAACAAACACTCATTTCCCTGGTGTCTGAACCAAGGAGCTGGAGACACGAGCTCTGGGCTTTCTTCTGCTAGTTCTTTACACACTAAAAGTGTTTGACACGTGTGTTTCTCCTGCTTCTGACTCCTGGACATCTCCAGTGCACTGTCTCTACCAAGTTATACTTCCAGCAATATCACAGTTAGGACCTTACAACGTGGACTTAGGGATCAGCCTTTGTCCTAGGAATACACTGAAGAACCCCCAGTACCTTTTCATGACCTGATAACTCACTTCTTCTTACAGTAAGTAATTCCTTTGTCTGGATGGACCACAGTTTAATTATCCATCCACCTACAGAAAAATATTTTGGCTATTTCCAAGTTTTAACAACCAAGAATAACACCGCTGCCAACACTGGTCTGGAGACTTGGGTGTGGGAGCAAGTTTTCAACACATTTGAGTGTGTGCCCAGCAGGGCAGTGAGAGGAGAGGCTCAGGGAGCCTTCTGCATGGCAACCGAGTATGCAGGAGATGGACACTGTGTGGGAACTGCCCCCACCGGATGCTGCACACAACACGCAGGGCAAGTGTAAGCTAAAATGTGACCTCCTCAGTGACCTTGGAGAACTCTGTCACCCTTGGCCATGGCAGTCATCACTTATGTACAGGATTTGTGTTTTAAATATAAACAATCTCCTTTGTGACAGTTTATAAAGTTATGACTGAGGTTTAGCAGGAGCCATCTAAATAAATCACGCCGTGTCCAAGTGAGGTTCTCTCTCTGTCTAGCACGATATTCCAGGATTCTAAACATCATCCTCTGGTCACGTGCCATTTTGCCATACACTGTGTAGAGAAAACCACCTCATCTGTGTTTTGAGAAAAGTTTTATTTTTGTGAAGGTAAATAATTTGTCTTGGTTCTTTAACCTCCAAGTCTGAAATTTCTTATTGGTTTGATATCAAGGTTCAGAGAACGTTTCATGCACTTCACCTCTGTAGGAAAAATCTGATGACGTAGTAAGTCTAATCACAAGCTGGTATCTTCCAAACCCAGCATTTAAAATCGTAAGTGCAAGTAGAGGGATGTGTCTTATTAAAGAGCTCAGATCTGAGAGTGTGGATATTTGCCCAAGGTCCTTGGTTCACAGGACAGACAACTGCTCCCATTGCTACGGGGAGGGTGAAGAACAACCCTGACATTGGTTTGCCTAGGAGATTGAGAAGATATTCACTGAAGGAGGCTGACAAGCTGAGAAGCCAGGCTTCAGATAGAATCTTCCTGAGGAGTTGTTCACGACTCAGCTTTCCCAATGAAGTCTTAAAGGCTTCTTATCCCAACAGCTGAACTTACTAAAACCCCTGCATTCATCAGACACATTAAAAATATTCAAGAAAGATTAGTGTTGTGAAGGACAGTCAAGTGTTTTATGATGTAAATCCTTCCTTCTGTTGGTGAAGAATCTAAAAGTCACAACTGTGAGGTTACTTAACCAAGGTCATACCAACAGCCACTGATGCAGAGGAGAAACCGTGCTCTCAGATGACCCTGATGTCAAACAAACCGACAGTGACCCAGAGAGATCAGAGGTCAGACAGCCTGACCCACCCTGACTTTGTTTCAGTTCTACAGGTGATTGTCTGGGTGTATTTGATTAGGTCAGCACCATGCTGAGCCCAGAGCCAGTGTCACAGGCTGCTAAGAGGCAGCCATGGTTTCTGCTCTGAGCCCCATCATTCCCAGGATAAAGCCTCATCCTTAAGATCAGCGGTTCTCAACCTTCCTAATACTGTGACCTTTAAGACAGTTCCTCATGTTGTGATGACCTTCAATCATAAAATTATTTTTGTGCTACTTCAAAACTGCAGTTTTGCTACTGTTAAGAATCGTATTGTAAATATCTGATATGAAGATGGTCTTAGGGTGACCCCTGTGAAAGGGTTGTTTGAACCCCACAGCTAAGATAAATTAAAAGGCTATACACATGTGTTCTAAAGTCAGCACAACTTATTGTTTCAGGCTATGTGGCCAATCACAGATGAGAGCAGGGGAAACAGTAGCCAATCACAGATGAGAGCAGAGGGAAAACGGATGCCTAAGAGCAGGTTAAGCAAATGGTTTACTATTTGTTTTCCTTAAGAAAACCTCACCGACAGTTGCTTTCCGAGCATCCCGCGGTTTTACTTATTTATTTCTTTGGCAACCTCTGCTCACAGTTGCTTTTCTACTCAGTAACTGAAAACGGTAGCCCTCTTTAAAACACACTTCCGAACGTAAACACAGATGCTGCTCCCAGCGCTCCCTTCACTCTGCGTGCGCGGATTCTTCTAGGTCGCGCACACCGCACTGTTTGGCTGACAAATTTTCAGGCTGCCTCAGAGCCATCTTCACACCTCATACCCTTATCCTTCACGTTCAAAATCCAGAGCAGACAGGAAACCACTCCCAGAAAGAACGCATTCATCCGTGCATCTGAAAACAATCTCGGAAGCCGTTTTCCTTTGGGACACGCTATTAGAGACAGTGAATCATAAGATATCCTACATTAGGGAAAAAAGTAATCTGTGGGAATAAAAAGAAACACAAACCAGGTAAGAGGCAGCACGGACTAAGAAGCTTCCTCTATAGAAGCAACCAAGAGCACGCCCGGGACAGAGGGGACCACAGGGAGGTTCCAGCACCAGGGAACAGCAAGTGTCTAGAAAGAAGCTTTGCGAAGGCCACTGCACTTGTACTGAGGGGACTGCTGGCCAAGCCAAGGGCAGCATCCCAAGGGACAGGGTAGGGAGCACCACAGGCCGGTAAAAGAAGGGCTGAGTGTGGGGGAGCCAGGGACTTGTCAAGTGCCAGGAGGTGCATCCTGGGTAAAATTAGGTTTTGCTAATCCCATGGAGCAATGACCTAAAGGGAAGAAGCACCCTGGAGGGGAAGGTACACAGGAAAGCATTAGAACCCTAACACATCCTTGAATGTTGGTAAATCATGGCTTCTGTTCGTCCGCAGAGCGTTGTGATGTGGGTTTGCTGTGAGTGAACTATGCAGAGTTTCTTTAGAGCCCTTCATGGTCGGCAAGCATCCGTCTCCCTTTCTCGAATCACCTGACATTAGAGCAATGTGTTTGTTACAGTCAAAGGCTTGGAGTTGAGTGACAGCTTTTGAGACTCAGTGCTAGGTATGCGATCCTGGAAACAGCAAAGTGAGGGTACTGTAGGAGTTCATTGGGCTTAAACACTTCTGCTCTTGGAGCCAATGACATAGGGCGCAAGGACAAACCAACAGGTGAGAGAGAACACTTTTAATAAAACATACTTTATGAAGTATGTAAAATATGCAAAGCATTCATCAATTCGAAAGTACAGAGATGTGCCAAGATCTTCACAGACACTTTGCAAGAATGAATTTCTTTTGATGTTGATCACATCATAGTCTAAAGCTTTTAATAAATTACAGTGATAACTTATTTTAAAAATAAAAGATAAAAATGAATTAAAAATGGTGCTGGAGGCAGGACCCGCTGGTTAGGAACTCATGCTGGTCTCACAGAGGATCCCAGTTCAGTTCCCAGCACCCACGTCAGGCAGCTCACAGCCACCTGCAACTCCAGCCGCAGGGGATCTGAAGCTGTCTTCTTACCATTCATCGGCACGACCACCCCCCACAGCACACACAAATACACATAATTAAAACATAAATCTAATATTTTAAGTTAAAAATAAATTAAAGAGAGCTATTTACATAGCATGCAAGAAGAGCCCTTTTCAGCCTAAACACAGAAGGGAAAATAAAGCAAAGGACTGAAAATGTTAAAGACAACATTTTTGTCAGTGACCTTCCTAACCCCACACTGCTCTGATCTTAGGAACCTCATTTATAGTCACTGAAAAGTTTAAGGAATATCTGCACACCAAGAGTACAGTATAGGAAGCCGGCTAAGCAACACCAAATATCTGCTGGTACCAAAGTAAGCCTGCATCCCTTGTGTTTAGGAAAAGCCCTCCAAAGCCATTCCTGCCGTGTTCCCGATATCCTTTCTACATGTGTGAACTGAAGTCTTTGGTTTTGGAACCAAACCAGATGTTTAATTAAGAAGTGAAATGAATATTCCTTTATACCTCGTTTCTTTCAGCTCAACCCCAAAAAGCTGGAGTGGGAGGTGACATGATGACAAATTAAAGAAACCCAGACATCTCTGGAGATATGCTTCCTCCTCATGTGCTCCCTGCCAGCACAGCTGTGTGGCCCTCCACCCAGCCTGCCCCACCGAGGACTGTGGACTGGATTCAGCAGCCTGAATTGTTGACTCCTTACATAACAAACACCCAATTTTCCTAATTTAACACACATCTCAAAAAGTTGAGACTCACTGTCTACTCCAGGAATACGACTGAACAACTGACACCCAGGAGTATTCTGCGGGAGGAGTGGGTGTCCCGGGCCCAGCGACACCCAGGGTAGTGTTCTGCGGGAGGAGTGGGTGTCCCGGGCCCAGCGACACCCAGGGTAGTGTTCTGCGGGAGGAGTGGGTGTCCTGGGCCCAGTGTGCTCGCATCCACAGGGCCTTTTCCAAACAACATGCTCCTGCACATCAAACTATCTGTCTGCTGCGGAGTCTCTGGGTAAGGAAAGCATCAATCCGTTTTGCACCCAGCAAATCTCGCCAGAGATTTTGACAGGTGTTCTCTTTCGCAAGGCTTCCCGGAGCATCGGTCTGAAACTTTACCGGTGCCATAACTTCACACAATATAAAACGTACCAAACTGTTTACTGGGGCAGAAAAATGATTTGGTTTTTAACGTGATTTCGATTTTTCACTCAATTCCTACTTCGCAAGGCAGAATTATTCTTAGTAATACTTTTCTTCTAAATTTTTTTGTAGGTGATATCGCATTTTGCTTTTAAATGTGAGAATGTCTCTGAGCAACGATGGTGTTCCCGAGCTATGGACGTGCTGGGGAGACACAGCACTGAAGCCGTGCTTTGCTGGGACACATAAAGCCACGTGAATATCAGACGTCGAAATCAGAGCATCTTGCCTTGATGTGAACTGTCCGCCAAGATCAAAACACCGAGGTCGCTTTGTTAAAGTGCCCCGAAACACAAAGCTTGCTGGTGAAGTAACAACCGAACACTGAATTAAGACAAAACGCTTACGTTCTCCATTAAAATTTTTTAGACTGTAGTAGTTTCATCTCTCAAGATTACATTATAAAGAAGTAATTATGTATGAATAGAAGAGGTGGGGACGCGGTTCCGTGACTGAGCACTCGCTCAGTATGTGAGACACTGTATGAAGTCCCCAGCAGTACACTAATGTGTGTGTCTTTGTATCGCTCAAAACCACAGCCAAAACAAAGTTGTTAAACTAGTAAAGCTGTGCTGATTTGTGACACTAACCACACTCAGCGCCCTTAGGCACTGAACTCAGGAAAGAATGCTGAGCTCATTGTCCAGTTGCAGAAATTTAGATAGAAATGCTTTGCAAAATATTCCTGTACCTCTCTACTGAATTTTGAATCACCTGTTCCGTATAAAATGTCATAAACGTAGCCTCCCTCCGCTCATGGAGCAGAGCGGATGAAACACCATGAGCCTTCCTCGCGTCTATTTTGTTCCCGATTAGATGGAAACCACATCTCAGGAACTGAGCTTTCCTTGTTTACTCACCTCGGCCCTAAATGTGCTCTGTGTGCTTCAACGTACAGCTTTGGACGTTGCCTCCGAGATCCGGTTCTGAATACAAGCGTACACCAGCTCACCTCCCTCCTGCAACCCTGGGCTCTATCCCTGGCCTTTCCAATCCTCTCAGAGCCTCCACTGTAGAAACACAGTAAGTGGTCCACCCCCACCATTACCAGGCAGTCACTTACATAGCTCTTAGAGGTCTTCTGGCCTGTCCTTGCTTCCTGTGACCCCTGTGCTGCCAACACTTGGAGCAAAAGCTAAAGCATCCATGGAATTGTCTGCTGACTCCAATTCTGTGCATTTTGTCCTTCCAAGGATTCCACATTCAATGAAAGCTGAGACCTACGTTACACTGGACTGTGATATTACCAGAAATTGTCAACAAAGGTCTTTAAAAATACTTTTACTTTTTAATTTTTGTATGTAGTCTATTTTGATCACATTCTTCCCCCTCCCCTAACTCCTCTAAGATCCTCCCCTACCTACCAATTTCACATCAAAAATAAAAAGCACGCGCACACACACATATGCACACACACACAAACACACACACACATACACACATATACACACACATGCACACACCCACACACACATGCACACACCCACACACACATGCACACACACACAAAAACACACACGCACACACAGACACATACACACACATACACACTCACATGCACACACACGCACACACACATATACACGCGCACATGAACACACACATGCACACACATGCACACACACACATACACACACACGCACATGAACACACACACCATACATACACACACGCACATGAACACACATACGCACACACAGACACATACACACACATACATGCACACACACACACGCACACATACACACACACAGACATCACGCACATGCACACACACACCCACATGCACACACACACACATACACACACATAGACATCATGCACATGCACACACACAGACATCATGCACATGCACACACACACACACACACACACACACACACACGCGCGCGCGCACACACACATACTCACACAGCACCTTATCAGGGGTGAGTTGCCTGGCTCTGCAATGTCCAGTTTCTGGGGCATTTCTGGAGCACTGTCACATGTCTGGTGCAGGGAATGTCCTTCTAAGTTGTTGGAATATTTTTCTTAGAAAAAGTGATGGCCAAGCCTACAGCATTGCCCATACAAACTTTGGTTTTCCCACAGCAGTAAACTTTTAGGGAATGCCCTGTTTTGCATCTGTGGGCCCTGGGGCACATGGTGACCCTGTAGGGAACAGGGGCTGGAGTCGCCAGTGTCAGTGAGATCAATGCTACATGCCCAGACCACTGACTCCTAATGAAATCTCGCACACCAAGCATGGGGTGAGCTTCCTTGATTGGAAGACATCACACTGAGGCTCTCACGTCATGGCTGAGGGCATTGTGTGGTTTGTGGAATGACACAGGAGAGGGCCAGCAAACACTGGCCCCGGCTCTCCCGTTCATCTCTTCTCTATGCTGATGCCAGTTTTACTGTTTACCTTTCTAACGCTGTGACAACCCCATTGCCAAGGTGACATACACAAGAGTGTAAGTGGATGCATGGCTCTGGGGTGTTAGCGTTTATGATGGCTGAATGAGGACACGGGGGGAGCTCACATCTCAAACAACAAGCAGGGGGCAGAGAACGGGTACCGGGAACAATGGGGGACTTCTGCAACCTCAAAACCCATCCTGAGTGGCACATCTCCAACAAGGCCTCACCTCCTTTGGAAAGGCCCAGACAGCTCCATCACCTGGTAGACCAAGCGTTCAGACACATGATTCCGTGGGGACCGCTCTCATCAAACCCCACAGCAACGATATATGAGCCTGTCCGACAGTACCCAGGAGCAGAGAACACAGCAGCTTCTGTACTAAGGCTCTGTCTACAGAGTCATGGGCTGTGGGTGACCTTGTGGGTATGCGTGCAGGAGAGGGGTGTGCTTCTCCCGAGACACGGGGAGGCGCTGGGTAGATGGTGTGCAGCCTGGCCTGTGTAGGAGAATGCAAGTGGTTCCCATTCCCCAGGACTACTGCCTTGTAGCTGAGAGGGCCCAACGGTCACTAATGGGTTTCTTCCTACTTTATTTTATTATTTTATTGCATCCTTTATCTGAACTACTTACTGCTTACACATTTTTATTTTATTTTAGTTGGCTCACCGCAATTGTGCACATTTATGGTGTACAGTGTGGAGTTTCCGTGTGCATGTAAAAGTGCAACAATCACATTTGCGTAATTAGCATACCCACAGCCTCAAACATTTGTCACTTCTTACTGGTGAGAGCATTCAAAGTCCAGTCTTGGGCATCTCCTCCCCAGCGTCCTCCACGGAGTCCTCCCCAGCATCCTCCCCAGCGTCCTCCACGGAGTCCTCCCCAGGCCCTGGGAATCACTACCGATATCTTCAGCTCCCGCACCTGAGAGCACGCAGTGCTTGCTCATGTCTCCTGACACAGCATGATGGGGGCTCACCAGAGTGGCTCCAAAGTGGGATTTCAGTCGCTGTACAAAGGAAGAGTGCTCCACTGTGTGCATGTACCAGAGCGTCATACGTATTCACCTCGCCACTCAGAGGCAGATGGCGCGTCTTGTTAAGGAGGAGCCCCGGTAAGCAGGAGAGGTGGTGATCTGACACGCAGATGCCCCTCCCGGCTCCAGTACAGCGTCAGGGCAGCTGACACTCCACAGTTCTATTTTTAGTTTCTGCGGAGCCTCCACTCTGCCTCCATGGTGGGGTGCTAATTCACATTCTCACCAACATTTGTTGTCTCTTGTACTTTTGTCAGTAGTGATTTTAACTGGGCTGAAATGATGTATCATTGTGGTTCACAGTTTCATCTCCAGTGATCAGTGGTGCGTAGCGTTTTTAAATATGTCTGGTGAGAGCTTGTAAATCTTCTCTTGAGAAATGTCTCTCTTAACATATTTATTGATTTGACAGTTTAGTGAGGCTGCATAGAGAAGTTTCACCTTTTCAACGATTTATGTCAAATAAACTCAAATATTTATGTGTGAAAAGACTATGAATCTTCTATTTCTCTGGCAGAATTTAATTCTCATTTACACAGTGCAGATGGTGGGGACATTAGGTGACTCTGGGTACAGATGGCCACACACCTCTGTTCACAGTGAGGCTCGGCAACGCATGGGTATCAGGGAGCATCTTCATGTTGCTAAGTTATTGTTTATTCTCAATAATGTCAGAGGAAATTGACCTCACATTTCATTTCCTCAAGCTCTCTTGTAGAAATATTCAAATACGTGCACCTCTATATATGCTTTAAAATGCTTACAGGTACGGTATACGTGGTGTGTGTGTGTGTGTGTGTGTGGCGTGGGCATGCTTGCATGCATGTGTGTATTCATGCATTCATATTATGGAATATAATGTATAAGTAAAAATGTTTTGCATGAACTGACATACACTGATAAAGAGAATATATGTTTTTAAAATTTTATTTATTTTATTTTATGTGTACTAGTGCCTGCTGTGTGCATGAGTACCATGTGAGTTCCTAGTGCCCATGGAAGCCAGAAGAGGGTGTTGGATTCCCTAGAACTGGAGTTATGTGGGTTCTGAAACCACTCTTCTGCAAGGGTAGTCAGTGCTCCTAGCTGATGAGCCATCTCTCCAGCTCCACTATCCAATGTTTTTGAATCAGAAAATACTTTTACATAACCACAAAGTTTACCATGTAACAGGCACAAATACATGTGTACATATCTATATACTTACACATAAAAAACATATCCATTCTTTGCAATCTAATGGGTAACTCAGTCAGTATTTTATGCTCTACATTGGTGGGTTTTTGAAGTGAGAATACACGACGCTTGCAATTCGAAACAGAACACTTTATGATCCAGTGGAAGATGACTTCGCATATTTGGAACACTTGAACTTTTGTAAACATGGCGTCATTGCTCTGTCGGCAAAACTATCTGTTGGACCCCAAAGGGACTCCGCACTTTCTGAAGGCGGCGTGTGTGGACCACGTTGTGTAGTCTGTGTGGGGATCACCGTGTGGCTGTAGACTTTTACTGTAACCGTAAAATTGAGATTTTAAAACGGTTTCACTATATTCCTTCCTGAAAGATTCAAAGTTGGGAATTTCAACCTAAATACATTTTAGTGACTTCCTGGTAATTGGTTTTTCATGACTTTTTTGGTAAAATTAAGCCACATGGATTTATGAGAAAATGATTTTTAATGGAGCCATATTGAGTTGTCAAGGCACTCACATGTGGCCAGGATGAGGTAGGACACGGGGCTTGAACGTGTGTTGGTTGATCACCGTGGAGGGCATGGCCAGACTGCGAGTAAGAAGGTAAGTGCTACATAATCTCTGCTGTGAGGGCTTTAGTGCTGGATCTTAGCGTCACGTCATCAGACCTGGGTATAATGTGCTGTCAGTGACATTGTCAAGATCTTTTTATTGCAATTGTTTGTGCACCTGTGTATACATGCTTGCACGTATGCATGCATATGTGCCTGTGTTTGTGTGTGTGTGTGTGTGTGGTGTTGGTGGATAGAAGTGTGCAGGTGCCATGGTGTGTGTGTGCAGATCAAGGAAAACTTTCAAAACTTGATTCTTTCTTTCTGCCATAAGACTGCCTGGGATTGAGCTCAGACCATCAGGCTTGCTTGACAGTGCTTTTATCTGCTGATAAAGATCTTGCCAGATCTTCAGGATGACTTTAATGACTAGGAAATTGCTAATAATTTCTTACAGGTTGATCTCACATGTGTACACATCTGACTTAATTATAGAAGCTAAAAGGAGAATATTATTAGTGTATTAGTTGGGAAAAACATGTGTGCTATTTGAAGAATCACATCTCTCCATCCATCCAGAGTATATAGAAATATATATATACTATCTATCTATCTATATACATAGAGAGAGAGATAGAACCAGCCCAGGCCCTAAAGCAGGGCTCACCCTGGGGCAGCTTGAATTGATTCAAGACTATTTTAATGATAGGTCATCCTGGAATATTTTTATTTTCTTCTAAAACATTTAAGGGAAGTTGAGCAAGTGAGCTTAAGCAGTGTAATGCCAAATCTGTGGGATTTGTGGTGCAGGGGGCGTGATTCGATGAAGTGCTGCCAGACAAGCCCCAAGGACCTGAATTCAATCCCAGGATCCTGAAGAAAGCTGCATACAGTGGTGTGAGTCTTCAGAGAGCAGAAGGAGCCCCAGATTGTGAGAGAAGAGAGTAGAAGGGAGATGGGGGTAGAAGGCAGCTGCGGTCCAGCATTTGAAATTCCATCACCAGACTACTGTATTTAGCTTCTGTCCTCTTATAGAAAGTCGTCATTTCCAACACAATGCCTGGTGCTGTCTAGTTCTTTTGTTTTGTTTTGCCTTATATTTTTATTTAAATTCTAGACACAGTCTCCTATGTAACCAGGCAGACAGCAAGCACAGGCCTCTGCCTCCCCAGCGCTGGGATACAGATATGCACCACCATGTGGGGCTCAAGTTCTTGGCAATAGATTTACTGGGATTTCTTATGGTCATCAAAACTACTGAAACCATCTTTCAAGTTGCTCTTGGAGAGCAGGGGCATAATGATAAAAATAAGCATGTTCTACTCCAATTTTATTTTAGAAAATGCAAAAAAAAAATAGCCTCAAAGAAATCATTTTTTCTTTGTTCAGAAACATGGACGTAAGGAATCACGGAGGTGGAGGAAATCACGAGCTTAGACAGGCACTTGATGGAGTGGTCCAACCAACAGGCACAGGAATGCTAGGGCAGGGGAGTAAGCCAGGCCTGGTGCTCACAGCCACTCAGGGGACAAGGCAAGAGGTCCCAAGTTCAGGTCCACCTGAGCTGCGAGACTGAACTGCAGGCCAGCCTGGGAAACTTAGAGACTCCAAAGAAAAAGCACAGGTGCCTGGAGGTGTATCCAGTGGTGAGAGAACCTGGGTCCAATCCCCAGTCCTGCCACAAAAAGAGAAACACAAAACAGCTAAATTAGGATAAAAGATCCCTCGTGCCCAGTTTTCAGGGTGCTCAGTACAATGTCTCTCCGTTTTTCGTGCTGATGGAACAAGGCAGGAAGAATGATAAAGAAGTCTAGTAACCTATAGCCACCAACAGTGAGGCTCTGGGACAGAGGACTCAAAGCCTGAAGACAACGGTGTGCTTTGGGCAAATGAATTAGTTCAGTGGACACATGCAGACTGTGAAAAGTAGCAAAACTTAAAAAAATGAAATACCTCAGGGTTCACAGTACCACTTTGGGGTGGAGCCTCTGAGGCCTGGCTGTGCAAGCAGCAGGTTGCTTAAGTGGGTTATGGCAGATCCCAGATTTAGAGACCCCACTTAGCAAAACAACATGGACAGTGATTATAAAATAAAGTATACTGGCCAAACTGGTTATCCAATACCAAGTAGTTAGTCCTGAAGTCATATAAATAGAAGCAATGTTATATAGACTGGGCAGATCACATTTATGTATCTAGAAATACATTATATATATATATATATGTATATATATACACATATCAACAAATAAAACAACAACAGAGGTCATGAATCTGAGAAAGAGCAAGAGATGGTACATAGAGAGGGCTGGAGGGAGGAAAGGAAAGCAGAAATGTAATTGCGGTTTAATTAAAAAACTATTAAGAAACAAAATATGCTAGACTAGCATGCTATGTGGCTTAAAGAGAGAATATACTGGTCCAAAATTTCTGAATTCTCCATTCGCGTCTGGCCATAGCTTTAACCATCAGAGCGTACTTGGCTTACTTACACAGAAAATGTAAAGGGAAATCAAATGACGTTCTGCCTGCACACACAGTAGCATTATCACACCCCTCTGATAAGTTTTAACACATTGCCAGCAAGCAGATCATTTTAAAACCTACAGTAGCCCCTTGATATCTGATGGATAGATATCAAATCACCAAAGACACTTAGAAGGATCTTTCTTAAAGTAGAGAAGAAAGCTCAAACAAGTTTGTCCATTTAGTTCATTCTCTGCTGGAAGCACGCGGAGATGGGGATGTCTGCATTCAGAGCATCGCGCAGTCCCTGAAGATTTACTGTCAGCGCACTCAGCAGAATCACCTAGTCCTCGGTGAGGTCATCCCTCAGTCCTCCGGCAGCTGGGACAGCTGCAGAGCCAATTAGTACAAGTGTGCCTCTAGTCAGTGAAGAGGTATGTGGGAGCCCAGGGGTTAATTAATTTTTAAATAAACAAACAATTCAGAATGTAACTGGAGCAGCTAAATGCACAGTAATTCCTTTTAGAATAGAAATCATATTAATGTAGCCTTAGTATGATATTGTGACGACACCGATGGCCTCAACTACCAGGGAAACTGAGTCAGGAAGGTATATTAGTGAAATGAAAACCATCGCCACCATTTCCTAAAAGAGGCATATGTATACTTGGCTGCTCATCTAAACCCTTCAAACAGAAACCCCACAGCACCTCAGAGGATAACGAAGACCAGCTGTCAACGGCTTTCACAAACGTACCTTTTCCCTGTGTGATTCAAGGGTTGCCGAGAAGATATGGCTGGAAATTCATCAACAGCATCGAGTTTTGATTCAGGAATGCTCTTAAGCCAAAGCAATGCTCCAACAGCCCACCATAGTGAGCTGTTTGTGTATCAAGCAAATGTTCCTCCACAGTCTTCTCCCTGCTCTGGACTCACCAGTCCTAAACATGGCAAGCCAGAACTTGCTCTGATCCTCAGAGGACAAGACTCAGTTTACCCCATTTGATTCCCGTCTTTGAAGTACTAAGAACGCAGCTTTGGCTGCTGCTCCTGAAAGTGGCAGTCAGAAGCTTCACCTGAGCATGGGTTGCTCCAGGAGGCTGACCACACAGCCGCACTTCCCTCCAGGGGGCTGAACTTGTCGTTGTAAATTCTTTCTTTACCGTGCAAGAATATCTATCTATACAAGGTCTGCATAAGCCAGACTAGACCTGAACTAACTACGGGCCCACACTGGCCTCAATTTGTCCCCTGCCTTGGTACTCATTAGAGGTGACATCACAGCCTGCCTCACCACGCCCACTTCCCCACCTTTGATACAAAGCTCTCCCCACAACCTCCTGCCAGTTTTACAAGCCAGGGATACTTTTCCAGAGGTTCTTGAGGCTCATCCCTCTGCTCAATATGATTGACAGACTGGGCCTCTCCCTCACAGCCTCACTGAGAAAGCAGAGGCTTCTGAAAATGCCTCTGTGCAGGAAGTATCCTTCACTGAGAACAGCGCCCAGCTCTGAGCTCTCCACCCTGCTGGGCAGAGGCGAACTCCTGCTGGGCTCTGGCCTCCTTCTTCTCCAGAGGTGTTGAATTCAGTCACCCTGCTGAGTCCTTTCAGCTGGTGAAGTTTTGCTGTGTCATGGTCTTTCATGGAGTCCACAGACAAACTGCATTTTCTCACAAGAAAACTGTATTTTAAATAATTGCAAACACTACCTGAAAAACTCATGCTTTCATGTTGAGATTCATAAATATGGTTTTTACTGCAGAGTGAAGCTTGCTTATATTTGTATTTCAAATTATCCAAATCATGCTTTAAATAAAATTGTTGACCAACACTGTTCAGTGCATCAAGCCTGGTAAAGGACATATGTGGCCACAGGGTTGGTATCCCACTGTTCAGTGAATATTTACTAGGTACCAGGCACTGTTCTTTGTGTTCATATATTTAACATTGACAAAACACTGATTTCAACTTTAAAATACAGAAGCTAAAACACCAAATAAGACCATGAAGGGGAAAGTAGAGCTTGCTGAAGTCACAGGAGGAAGAACCCACACAGAGACTTTGTCAGGGGAAGGAAGCAGTTGAGAGAAGATCCCATTCTCAGGCCAAGCGGACCTGGAAGTCACTATGTGGCCCACCACGGCCTCCTCAGGGCAAGTCCCTTGGCTTAGCTCGCAGAGGCTGGGATTATAGGTGTGAGCTGCTACACCCTCTGACAGATTTTGTGTATTCAATCTACACTTAAACCACTATGTTAGCCTCATTTTCTTCTACACTTTTTTATTTATCTGTGTATTTATTGTCCAATATTTCTATTACATGACTCTTTTGCTTACCTGGGGGCAAATCAGCAAAATTAGCCTTCTTATATTTTAACTTAAAGCTCAGATTTCTCCCACTTAGCAAAAGCAACTCACTGAGATGCAAGTTTATTGGACAGCTATATTAAATATTAAAAGTATTTTTTTGCAAAATGTATGGAATCTTTCAAAACTGGCATGATCAGGCCAGATCCTAAGATAAACTGGTTTCTGATCCTTCCCATCAAAATTATATTTAGAAGGGTCTTCAGAACTTTCCCCCACAGTGCTGCTGGGAGAGCTGTGGATTCCCTTTTCTTGACATCAAAGCCACTTTTTAATTCAAATGAGTTACAGGTGTCAAAGGCATAGCTCCTCTGTTAGTCTCTGGCTTCTTTAAAAGAAGCCTGCAAGTCAGTCCTTAAATCAAGTGAGGGTTAGCCACCCTGTTCCCCCACACTCCTTTTCTCCTCTGGGCCCCCTGATTTTTCAAAGCATCCTGGATAGTTGAAGAATCTGTATGTGCATTGTGAAGTCTCCAGACATCAGACGCAGGATCTAAGCCAGGCTTTGGTGGATGAAAATTTCTGGTGTATAGCCAAAAAATTCACCTCGTAATCTCTTTCCACTGTTGCTAGCCCCTCACTGACCCTCCAGTGAAACAGAAAGATCAAAAGCATTTCCTTTAGATTTTTATAATTTGTTTTCCTTGGGTGTCTACCTGAGACCCGTTCCCCAGCTGTACCTTCCCAACACTAACTCTTTGAGAGACGCCCCTCATCAGTATGTACTCTTAAGTGCCTACCTTCCTAAGGGTGTCAGTTTGCTTTTTGATAATTAGGAGCCACAAGCAGCTGCTATGTAACCTAAATTCAAATACCAAATGGAATTATCAATGAGATCTGTTCAAAAAATAACAGAAGATTGCACTCCCTTCCCTCCTGTAAGCATCTAGGAGAAGCAGTTGCCTTTCAAGCTGGATGCTGAGCTCCTGAAGCTTCAGCCCACTGTAGGGAAAAACCATTCAAACACATTAAGTGTGGCAGATCCATGTGACCAAACTACATGAAACCTTCCCTGGGGTTGAGGTTGTTTGTATTTAAAAAACTCAAGAAATAGCAAGTACTACGGAGTAGGCCGGTCGTCTTTCAAAATCACAAGTATGACTTCCAGTCCTCTCGGCCTCACGTGAAGAGTGCTACCCGCGGTGTGCATAGACCCATAGCGCCACTTGGTAACCACAGGAGTGACATGGGAGAGGAGGAAATCATGCTTCAAAAAACCTAGATCCAAAAGGAACCAAAGACAAACAAACAAAAACTGTCACTTGAGAAGGTTATTTTCTCGTTACTTGAAGACTGAAGGCAGACAGTCTAAGGTCAAGTCAGATTACAAGACACTCATATTTCAGCGCTATTCTTGCTACTGGTAAGACTACTACATATTTGAGACCCGAGGTCAGGCAAGGGTGACTGAATGGACCAGGGCTACCACGCTAATCAGTGGTGAGCTGGGGCCTGAACCGAGGCACGCTGAAGCTCACGGGAAAAACAGAAGTACTGCTCTGATAATCTGGCTGGTCACTAACTGATTCATTCTTTTACTGAGTCACTCGCTGTCTAAATCTCCCTAACACATGTGTCTCACAGTATTTTGACTCAGTAAAATTTTAAATGACTACATTGCATGGATGGCTTGTGTCTGAATACCATCTTATTCTTGATCAAAGAGAAAAATCTAAAGAGTACAAATACAGGTGGCATGGGATCAGGTGATTGCTAATGTTCTGATGAAATGTGCCTACTGAAAATGGCATTCCCGTGCAATGTCTGATTTTACAAAAAGTACACTTACGAAAGCTTTTTTATGTGCTTTGGTTGATCTTACTATAGTCTATTTTTAAAAAAGCATTTAAAATAAAACATAAAACTAAGGAAGCTTGTGTCATCTGATTCCAGAACCAAGTTCATGTTACCAAAGAAGGCAAAGACCTGGAGGGCTTTGGTCCTCCCAGACACCCGAGGATGTTCTGGGGAGCACCTGCTTTTTTAGGGTGACTATTTTGTGGTTTGTGAACGAATGTTAACCTGAGCTGGCAAAACCTTCACCTGTAAATTGACTGCCACAGGTTTACCTAGCACCATTAAGGAATCATAACATCACGGAGAACAAGAGAAAGTCACTGAACATTCGCATCTTGAGACTGTCACAAGACTGGAAACTGAACGGTCCTAACACTGCTGATAAATGTGATGCATTGAAGAGCCTGAGTCTTTCTAGGCCACCACTGTGTATCTGTAGATTTAACCATCCACTCTCTGCTCTTACAGTCCTTCCAAACTCCAGAATAAGGAGCAAAGAAATCCAGTGTCGTGTACTCTCTAATCTCAGCATGCTATTACTGTGTGCCTGCAGCCCAGGCAAAGGGGAGTGAGATTCCAGGACAACGTGGGGCCTGCTGCAAGGCTGGAAGACTCCATTGGTCCATCTAACTAAGAGTTGACAACACTTCCAGAGAGGAGGTATCTGAGGGGCCACCAGGGGGCAGGGTGTTTTGAGAGTTCCAGGTTTCCTTCACTGCATGGCTTTGGGGCATTCTTAACCAAGGCTGGGATAGCAACGTCAGAAACCTAGGTGATAGTAGAGATGTTGACATATCATTAGAAAGTCCCATTGCTGCTGCTTCTGCTGTCTGCATGATACTGACTAATTCAGCTCAATGTCCTATATGTCACCACGGCTAAACCACGGTAAAACATTCGGTGGGGCACTAACCTGCAATGCGTTGTGACCAACACTCAGATCGCTCGCTTTAGGCAAAGCATGTTACCCACCACAACATGGAGATCCCGCTCCAACTCCTTGAAGGCTTTGCGAGAAGTAGACTGAACCCCTTGACAAAGAAGGAGTTCGGTCTCCATGCGGTCTCTAGCCTGCTGACCTTAAGCCTCGGAGTGTGGACCTGAAGCCCTCCCCCCCGGATCATACACTTCTGGAGAACTCCGACCAACATAGTCAATGCACGCTGTCACATTTTCATAAAAACTTCTCATAATATACTTCTATGTGAACAGCGTAAAACCAAATGACAGCCCAGGTCCAGTGCGGGGACCATTTGAAGAAGATGAAGAGCGGGAGGAGGAGAGAGAAACTACGGCGGATGCAGTCACTTGCCACCAGACCCGTGAGAAACGGCCCGGCTCTTAAGCAGTGTGATTAATAAAAAACGGCACATCCAATGAACGTCCGGCATGATCACGGGACCTTGGGTGTGTGCCCTGGGATAGCAGAGGAGTATTTTTTCCAGATGAGCCTGGGAAATGGTTGGAGGTCACGTGTTCAAGAAAATCTAGGGGCTTTGATGGTCAAGGACAAGAAGGAGACGAGTAAAGCAGTCCAGTAGAAGCCACACTGCGAAGTTTGCTATAAGTAATAACGTCACACTATGAACTAATTAGCCAGGCCTTTTGACTGGGACTTGTAAGTCCAGCTACTCAGGAGTATTGCAGGTCTGAGGACGTCTGGAGCTAGAAGTTAAGGTCAAGCACAGTATGTCCACCTGAGCAAGTCCCTAGCACGTGTGAAGTCTGGGGTTTGGTTCCCAGTGCCGTAGGTGTGCATCTATAAGACAGTCTCATTCCCACCAAATGTCACATCACGGTCCTTGTCTCAGACTGACCTCAGCCCTGGGGAGCTCCCCCAGCTCAGGCTAGAGTTCTCTACTGAACACCCTCCAGCAGCCTGGCAGGCCAGGTGACACTGGGGAGGCCTGCTCCCAAGTCCTGGGGATTATTCAGCCCTTGCCACCTCCTCTAGGACTGTCTATTATATGCTAAGCATAGTGCCCAGATAAGGCCAGGATTCAGTGCTCATCTTTACAGAAGGCAATAGGAGCCTCCATTTACCCTGTGACCTTCTGACACTGGAGCATTTAAACTACTACAGGAACTGTAAAAATCCTGCCATCCTGTATAATAAGCTATGTGAGCGTCAAAGCTGGAATTCTTTAGAGGTCAAAAACCTAACTTAAGAATGTATATAATTGTATAAAAGGCAAAAATAATTTAATTAAATAAAAATGTATATATATTAGCATATATGTATGTAGTGAAATAAACAATTTTCAGAAAACTCTTAGAAGTGAGTACTGTTATTACTTTTTTCACAATTTTATATAATTTGTGCTTTGCCTTATTCGGAGTCCAGTAGTAAATAAATGGGAAAGTTGTCGTTAGAGGGACTTATATTAATTCAAAATCTCATCACTCATCTACCAAACCACTGTCCCACAGTAAAGAAGTCCAAAGGGGAGTGGGAAGGCCACTGTTTACTCTATCTCGCTGGCAGACAGAAGGCATCAAACACAAAGAAATATTTGCCTACTGTTTCTTTACACCATACATATTCTAAAAAAAAAAAAAAAGTCTTATTTTCTTGAGTAATTTATATTTCATGTAGAGTTGATCAACTATGTCTTTTGTGGTTCTTTGGCTGTGTAAACACTCTTTTGAAAATTACTTTAGGGAATAATCATACTTTCAATCAGAACACATCACACATAGAAACTAGAATTGTTCTTTCAGGGTTTGAAAGTCCCCAGAAAATGGTAGGAAGGAACAGAGCTGGTGCTGTGGAGGGCCCCTCCTCCACCCCACCCCTTTTCATCCGGGTCAGTAGAAAATCAGGCAAAACTCCAATAGTGATCTTACTAATGACGGGTAGTGAGCTCTCCCACCAGCGTGGCCTCAGGAGCAGCAGCAGAGGAAAGGCTTATTTTCTCTTTCATTGTCAGATGACTCAGCTCATCCGGCAGGCAAGGAGGACACGACAGCTCAGCTCATGGCCACAAGAGTGTCTGAGAACAACTGTTCTCAGGAGGGCACAATAGGAACAGGAACTCAAGGAGAGAACTTGAGCCAGGTATGACCTTAAAGGCACATCTCAGTGACCTGCTTCCTCTAGGGAGGCACTTCCTCTTAAGGATCCCAGAACCACCCTGAATAATGCCTCTACCCAGAGACCACGTCTTCAGAACAGGGACCTCAGGGACCACGTATTCTCTCATCTTTGGTTATCCAGTACCAACCTGTGTAAATTTCATTAGTGAAGTGGTGTGTTAGCTTTCCATTACTGTAACACAATACCTGGTACAAAGAACTGGCGAGGCTTGCTTTAACTCAGTGCTGGGGGACTTAAAACATGAGCGATGGTCCCCACTGTGTAAGGGCCCGCGATAAGGTTGCATACCATGAGAAGAGGACTTAGCTGTTAACCTGTAAACACTCACTGACAACCTGAGAAACAACATAATAAAACAAGGCAATTTCAAAAGGACTGAGTCCCCAGTCTTCTAAAGAGCTCATACTAGGTGTTGTGAGAGACTCACACCTTCTCCTTGGGGAAATATTTAAGATTCAGAATATGGCCAGTGGCTATGTGTCTAGATGCCCAAATCCTTTGGCCACTCTCCCAGCATCCTTCAGGACAGACTCTACTTTTGGTACTGTGGGTAAAAGCAGGAAAAAAACAGAGAGTAGATGGGTAATGCGGATCACATTTGATCCTTTGATACTTGCTCAGTCTTAAGTAATACGGAGTCCGAAAACAGCTCCTCTCTGGGCAGCAAAAAGCAGGGCAATATTTATAGCCTGTGTCAGAACTCCATAGACCTCCAGGCAGGGAATATCCGCAGAGCATCAGGCATTCTGAGCTGTAATAACCTATCTGTGGTTAGATATGTTCTCAGTGAGATCATTATTGCTGAGTATTTGTCCTTAGGGTATTTCCAGTGATCAAAGCACTTGACCAGAGGAACACGATGGGATATCAAATTCTGCTTATGTTTTCCCTTCATGGGACTTGCAAGCCTGGTCAGCACTAGTTAGCTCAGCCAGGGCTGGGAGAAGCTGCGCTTCAGCACATTTCCTAAGTGTGAAGCCATGGTCTCAGTGCTCTGAGGAGGACTTCATGGCAACGTCTATCCTCTTGGTGACAGCTCCACGTGGCCTCACCTGTCCAGGTTCCTGGCCGAGGAAACACAGTGTGTCACGGCTGTCTCTCGGGTCTGCCAATTATCGAAACTTAATGAGTCACACACCTGCCAGCTCAGGACTCAAATCTCAGTCTCTCTTTTCACACTTCCCAGCAACCCTAACGCAGAAGACTTCTGCAGTGACATCCATGTCCTCTTTGAGGAAGGCACTTAGCAGCTCTCTCTGCAAGTAAGAAGCCAGTGTGTGCGGAGAAGGCCTGTCTTTCCAAACAAGGACTCTGTTCACTCAGCGGCAGCACATCCCACTTCTTGTGGACTCAGACACTGAACTGAGACATCCCAGGGATGTTAGGGACTGACAGGTGGAGAGCGAAGACTCGCTAAGCCAGTTTTACCTTGGAAATGCTTATGAAATGTATAAATGGCAGCTCCCTACATCTTCAACAACTGCTTTAAACAAACTTAAAGACGGCCCTACGGGGTTGAAGAGATGGTTTAATGATTGAGAACATTTGTTGCAGCTGGGTGGTGATGGCTCACACCTTTAATCCTATCACTCAGGAGGCAGAGGCAGGCAAATCTCTGTGAGTTCGAGGCCAGCCAGGACTGTTATGCAGAGAAACCCTGTGTCAAAAGACCATTAAATGAAGAATATTTTGGCTTTGGGCACCTACAAGGTGGCTTTACAATCATCTATACCGCCAGTCCCAGGGCATCTGAGCCCTTCCTCTGAGCCTCCATTGGCAACCGACACACACACGGTTCACATGCACAAATCTCATCCACACGAAATAAAACTTTAAAATCTAAAAGAAAAACTATGGGCCTACTTGAAGTCTGGCATCCTTTCTGTATACTTGGAGTGTTTGTTCATGTGGTTTCTCACACACACAGTTTCTCCCTCCCCGTCTCGCCTGTGAGGAGACATGTCTATATGAGAATAGGCCTGCTTCACTCTGTTAGTTAGTTCTAAGATAATGATATTAAATAGCCATGATAGATCCCTAGACCAGCAAAGGCTCTGCTTTAAGATCCCATAATCATTAACCCGTGGTAATTTTCCATGGATTTGTGACCTAGTCTTTCCTACGTGTCTCTATTTTCCCTATACTCTAGCCTAAGGAAAACCTTGCACACACAGGCGGGGTAGCCATCTGCCCGAGGGATCACATCTGCCTTCCCGACAGGACACAGCAAGATCTGTCTTCAGGACCTGGATGGCTAATAATTACGCTCACCTAATAATTACAGGCTGGCAAGCAGAGAAGAGCACTCTGTTGTTGTTGTCGGTGTGTGTGTGGGTTAAATAGTCATACAGCAGATCACAGGATAAGGAGATAGAGAAGATCTTCTAGGGGAAGATCAGTGGAAGGACCATCAACAGCAGAGGGGAGCATGTCAAACAAAACCCTAAGACTCTGTAAAGCAGCGGCTTATCATTGCTACTATTATTTGCTGTTACACCGCGCCCCATTTTCCTGCTCTTGTCACCGCGGTAACGAGAGTGGGCCCGACTGATGGGCTGGAGGAGCATCTGCCTTTGGGATGTATTCTGAATACGCTTGGCTGTGACACCTATAATCCCAGCACTGGGTAAGTGCAGTAGGAAGATCAGGAGTTTAAGGTTAGCCTCCACTACAGAGTGTGTTTGAGGGTAGCCTGGGCTACGTGAGACCCCCATCTCAAAAATGAAAACGAAAAAAAATAAAAAAGGAACTATCCTGAGTTGACTCTTGGGCAGATTAGAAAATGGAGCTCTGAGCGTTTATAAATGCCAAAGATAGCTTTACTTCCTGCCTTAAGATCCTAATGACTTGTCAGTCACAAAGGAATGACAGACTTTGTGAAAGATCCCTCCAGGTGGTTGGCTCTAGGCAGACAAGGCACAGTAAGGGGTAACTTGTTATCCCTGCACTCAGATCTGGAGAATGGGGCTGAAGCCAGTCACAGCACAGAGGAAGGTAAATGCTACCCACAGAGAGGACCAGGGCTCAAGAAGAGAGGACAATGGTGAGTGGAGCTTTGTGGGCTGGAGGGACCACAGAAACCACTCAAGAGAGTGAGAAGACAAAGTCCTGGACAGGGAAGGGAAGGCGCTCTCAGGGGCCCGTATTCCAGCTCCTGTGAGTGCTGGAGGCCTTGTCTGCCCCTGCTTGCATAACAAGTACAGTGGGCAAAGGAGAAAGGAAAGCTAGAAGTCAAATAACCTCACCAAGAGGCTCTAGAGCACCCCATGTTCAGTGGCCTGTAGCCCTACGTTCCTACATGCTCTTGCCCCCTATATAACAGTCTCTCCTTTTACAGCATGCCAGGCTAGTTTAGTAACCATGAAATGAGATGGGGGGTATAACAAACATTTAATCCCCACAGAGAATACTGAAGGAAGGATAAAAGAGAGAAATGTAAAAGCAAAACAAAACAAAAAACCAAATCAAAGTGATGGAATGATACGGTCACTGATTTAAAATGACATTACCAGCACCACCAGCACCACCAGCACCAGCACCAGCACCAGCACCACTACCACCACCACCACCAACACCACCAGCACCAGCACCAGCACCAGCACCACCAGCACCACCAGCACCACCAGCACCACCAGCACACCAGCACCAGCACCACCAGCACCAGCACCACCAGCATCACCACCAGCACCAGCACCACCAGCACCACCAGCACCACCATCATTACTATGATCACAGTGTTGAGGGACAGCATGGAGGACATTACTGGGCTTCCAGTGTGCTTGTCCCTTATTTTTGCAGTCTCTCTTTAACTTTCCCCTGACATGGAAAACTAATGGCACCAAACTTGCTCCATTGTCTGCTTTGCAGCACAGCTTTGAAATGCCTGGGGGGTACCTCCTCCACAGGTTTCTCTGTCTATTAGATTCAGCTCCAGGGTTCTCTCTTTGAAAGTGCTCTCTCTGGCCCCCCCTCCCTGCTGCCTGGTCTGTACTCTGTCCCTGTCCCTGGGCTTTCTGCTGCTTCAGGGGCTTGCCCAGGACCACTCAAAGGTTGTCTAATGGGACATGCCTCTCCCTCCTGACTCTTCTGGCAGTCCACTGCTGTCTGTGAATAGGGTGTTTTTAGAAAAATAAATACACACCACTGGAAGAGATCAACAGAGATGACTCTGCTGATAGATGGCCATCACAAACAGGCAACAATAGGTATCCCCATGATTCTTTTGATTAACAACTGGTCCAATCAAAATTCAGAAAGAAAAGTCAAGCAATTTCATTTTCTTTGGGAGTAAAACATCTGTGACCAAAAAGGAGACAGCTGTTGTAATGACTTCACAGGGATATTAATATGTAGAATAATTATAAAAAACAGAGCAATCTGTTCCTGAGAAAAAGTGCAGCTGAATGAGAATGCATCCCTGGGATTTATGTAATGGCGGACCGTCCACCACTGTATAACCTTGGGGCTTGCTGATTACACCCTCAAAGTGACTGCGGTGCCTTTATTTCATTAGCCTTACATGATAGTCTTCATGTGCCCATAAGGACCTTGCCATTTTCATGTTATGGATGAGGAAATCAAAATTTTTTGTGGCCAAGAGGTTTTCCTAAGCTAAGGCTAGGCGCTGTAAGACACGGCAGGAAACGGCAATGAATGGGACAGACGAGGGATTATCTAGAAACAACTTGTCCAAAAAGACAACTCCAGAAACAAATCATGCCCAGTAAAATGAACTTTGAGTCCCCACACTTCATGCAGGCTATGAAGAGCAGGCAGCAAGGATCCTAGGGGTTACACCACCATGGGGTGACATGTGACAGGCTGCATGTTGGGAAATGCTTCACCTTACATTTCTAAAACGAGCTGGTGCCTTCATTCTACCTTCACAGACCCCGCATGTCTGAGATAGTAATTGCAGCCGAAGGAAGCCTGAATATGGAACGGAAATGTTCTGTGGGGCTGGGAGAACACATCAAACACAGACTCAGAAAGGAGGCAGCCGCGGCCTGGGCAGGTGTGCTCAGCTAATGTGGCTTCCTGTAAGTAGGTCTAATGATTTCATTGTGCCACTACACCAGAGCTTATTTATCTTTGGCTTAATACCTACAATTCTGGAAATTGCTATGTTTAAAATCCAATGGTTAGAAATATTGATTAAAAAGCAGAGAATGTGGTACATAATTTAAAAATTCATAAAGGATGGCCACACACCTCTTGTGGCTGCTAAACAAACAGAAGTTGTCATGGCTCAAGCAAAATAGCCCTATTTTACCTGTTAGCAGAGGATACACCCTTGTTATGCCAAGCAGGTTGGTGAGGTTGGCTGTGAAGAAGAGCCTGTTACTTTTTTAACAACAGAGAAAAAAAGAAGCAGAACCTAAGGATGCATGTGTGAGCACTGAAATACGGAGACCCGACCTCTGACCTCTGACCTCTGTGCCACCGAGTCTGCATTATGCCTGCGTTCTCCAACATGTAGCTTCTGGGATGTTTCTCTGCTCCTTAGACAGAACACGTTGCTGCCCTCTGTTGTGTTGTTCTGGTTGCCTAACTGGCTTAGCTTCTCTTCACATATTGGCATTCCTTGACCTCTCTGACCAGGCCAGTTTCCCTTTATACAACACCACCGCCTTCTCTACAGTACTTACAGAAGCTGTCTTTTCAATATTCACTGCTTGGTTCTGTGAATAATTTCTCCTTATCCACAACAGACTGGAGCCGTATAAGGACACAGCAAAAGCAAGTTTTAATTTGGGACTTGGTGTGTGTTAGTCACCCCGTCAAGAACTTGCCTTCAGCCTTCCACTTGAGGGACCTTGGACCACCTCATCATCAATCCTAATGGCTAGCTGTGCCTGTTCTAGAAATTGTGCATCATGTTCCCTCACATTGCCCTCATAGTCAAAGTAATCACAATACCCTAACAGACACATCCAGGGGCATTAAGGTTCCTCAGATAGCAAGAAACCCTCAACAGCACTTTGAGATGGATTTTTGCTGAAAATACTCCTGGATTGCTTCTCTGGAGTTGCAGATGAATCACTGACTTGATGTCATAAACACTCAAAGCTCTGAGAATCTCAGGTTTCACTCTCTGCCAAATCCATTTATAATAATAGGTAATCCCCACAAGTCAATTCTTCATAGTGTTTACTCTTCACCAAAAAACAAAATCTGAAGAAGGAGAAGGAGGAGGAGGAGAAGGAGGAGGAGAGGGAGGAGAAACAAAAGAAGAAGAAGAAGAAGAAGAAGAAGAAGAAGAAGAAGAAGAAGAAGAAGAAGAAGAAGACGACGAAGGATGAACCACCACCACCACCACCACCACCACCACCACCACCACCACCACCACCACGAGATGGTCAGTTTGGGGTTTCAACTGTGGGGTTTCCCACCTCTTAGCCATGTAATCCTAAAGCATAAATTACCCAGCTGACCAAGCCAATCTTCCTGCTTTGCCAAGGACCGGGCATTTTCTGGATAAAGCTACAGCAAGAGTCAGGCAAGAAGTTAGGCTTTGAGTTGGGCGCTGTAGACTAGGACTGTTTTGGGAGCATTTGCCTTGTGAACCTGTGCTAACATCTGTGTGTGTGGGGGCCAAAGTGATCCATCTCGCCCACCACAGCACTCCAAGGGGAGAGATTAAGTGCATCATATCTTGAATCCTAGTGGTTGGACTACTTTGCCCATGGGCTATCCACTGTGCTTATATGGAAACAGTATCGGTTTAATTTCAAATGGAAAACACTCTGAAGAGCTATGGTAGTGAAAAGCATTGAGCGTGCCATGTTAGCCTGACCCAGACTCTGAATCGGTGGCAGGGCTGTGCTAGCATGACGGCAGCTGGAAGGGTATGAAACTTGGTGGAATAAGGATGTCAGGGTCAACCCAGACCAGAAGGTGCCAGATATGGAAACATATTAGGTGTGGGGATAGGAAAAAAATGGTTGTGACTGAGTCTCACATATACAGCCTGACACAGAAAACAGCCTCCAAAGCTAGCCATGAACTTATCTCTTAACCACACAAGAGACAAAATTTGTCACAATCATAAACAGAAACAGCCCTCAAAATCCTGATTGTTCTATGAGATAAAGTTTCCTGACCTGAAGGAGATCGATGTTAAAATGCTTGGGAAAAAAAAAAGTAGAATTCTGAAGACAGCCGTGCTGGCTATGAGTGGGGAGAGCGGATTCTGTGAGATCCCATCTACACTGGGCTCCTTCATCTACGTAGGGATGTATCTACATGAAAGGCAACACCACCACCACCACTAACAAAGTGGCTGGAAAAGGCCCTCCTACTTCTAGATATTCACTTCGATTCCGAAAATGAAGTTTTGAACTATCATCTTGATTTCCTATGGAGACTCTTAAGAAGTTAATGATATTTTTAAATTTATTCTTTGAGAATTATAATCCAAACAAATATGAATAAATGCATCCTCAGCTCACCTCCAGCTGCCTTTACATATCATGACAACACATTCCTCTCCTAACTTCATGTTCTTTAGAAAAAATAGTCCACTAAATCCCACCGCCATTTCCCGTGTATGCATTGGTTGTAGGGGCGTCCATTGGAAGGTGGACAACCCGGTAGTGTGCACATCCCCCAAATGAGGTATTCTTTCTCCCCTCATGGCCATTCCCAGTAGCTCCTCACTCAGGACTTTAAAGCTCACTCTCTGTCTTCTTAATGAGACTTTTATGGAACCACAGGAAATACACACTTAAAATTCCTTATTATTTGTACTGTGTTCACTGTAAATCAGACTCAGATAATCCTACCTAGATATCTAGCAGAAAGCACCAATAAACGTTGACAACTTCCGTTGAGATGATCAAGTCTTTCCTTAGTTTTAAATCTTGTAACCCTGCACACTGTGCTAAAAATGGGGTGCTGTGTGTTTCCCCAGATGTCGAGGCTTTCATAGTGAAAAGTTCACTCACCAGTCAGCTTCCTAGGAATATGAAGACTTGGTGAAGGGGGGATAGAACACTGACTCACTGAGAGATTGCTCTGTCAGATGCCAGGCAAGACATCTGCCTCTCCACTGAGCAAGGACATGGACAGGACAGGAGCAGTGAGGAAGGCACAGGAATGTGTCTGCTCTTAGCCGATAGGTGGCCTTGAAGTGGCCGGAAGGAGTGCACAATGGGAAGGAGCCCAGACACCTGAGCGGCTGGATGTCACAAGAGGTTGTAGTGAGAACGCACGCAGTTGACAGGCCACTTTTTATTCTAATGGATTCAGAGCTAAAAGCCAAAAATATTCCCAGAAAGGGATAATTAGAGTAACTTTAACTTCTATTAAACGTGTAACTTATGGAGGAATCAATTTAATTTTACAAGTTCAAATTAAATCAGGGCTTTAAATGTATTTTTTTTTTTTTCCTGAGAAAGCCTGGTTTAAAGTATCAAGCTGCCCAGTGTTTTTGGAATGCTCAAAACTCTCCAAATTTTAGACATGTGTGGGTGATGTGATGGATTTGCAGAAGCAAAGGGCCAGATTGACAAACAGCTGGTCATCAGCGTAAGCCTGGAGTCACAAATGGGCAGATGTGTGCAGGACAGGAAACTCAGTCTGGCGAGTTAAAACTTTGCTGACGCTACCCACAAAATCCCAGCCATCTCACACACCAGCGCCTTTGGCGGGGGCTTGTTCAGCTCAGCATCACCACAGTGCCCAGCAAAGGCATTTGGCCTTGTAAGCCAAAGGGAAACTGAACTCAGATGCATGCAGCGTCCTCACAAAGAGGCAGAGGGGAGGCTGCTGGAGGAGGCAGAGGGGAGGCTGCTGGAGGAGGCAGAGGCTGGGCACGCCCTGCTTGACGGCACAGAAGGCTAAAGAGTGCTGTCTTATCTTTAACTTTCATGTGCTGATAACATCAGCTACCTCAGGTCTTTTTTCATTTTTATGATTCTTACATATGACTTAAGAATATATTACATATGAAACCTACATATACCCTCCATATCGTTCCTAAAACATGGCTAAGGTGTTACGTCCAAGAATAGCAAAGAGTATGACAGTGGTAATATATTTTCATCACACATATTTTTTTGGTTAGTTCTTTTCAGGGTTGTTTACTGTCAACCAACAATAAGCTAATCTTATTGTCATGTTGCTTAAATAACGACGTACATTTTAGAGAAAACTAAATAACATAACATTAAATAAACATCTGTGTTTCACATTTTGTTCAGGCCACCATCCATATGTGCATAAATATTGTGCAATATTATGCTTTGTTTATCTACCGTGGTTGCATTTTGTCTCTAAGAATGTGGTCACTATGGTTACCAGGCATTCTCGGAAGGAGTCCTGCCTTCCCTCTGACACTTACATCCTTCAAGACGATTTAGAATTCATGCTCAAGGATATATCGCTAAAGGCGTTGTGTTTGTTTGTTTTGTTTGATACTGTGTCTCCCCGTGTAACCCAGGCAGCACCAGAGCTCACTGTGTGACACAGGCTGTTCCCAACCCATAGTTGTCTTGCTGCTTCAGACCCCTGAGTAGTGGGATCTGGCTTCAACAGAGAAAGAGAGCAAACTAATGATCCTGTGTATCTTCATATCATTTTGGACTTAGCTTTCTGGTAATTGATATCCCTCAGAAATACTTGGCTTTGGGATATCAGACCATACAGTTGTTTAGACACAGATTGTCTGTGTCTATTCAAATAATCTTAATCAAATGCAGGTGATCCTACGTCAAGAGGCGGCCACATGCAACTTCTTAAACTCACAGGAGCTCTGCTACATGGAGGAAGTTAATGGCCAGCAATTAAATGTGTTACTACTGAACTTGATAATTGAATACAAGAAAAGCTGTATCACCGATGAGCATGTCTGCCACATGCATGCAGGGAATGAGGACTTGCAAGCTTTACCTTTCCTTAGGTCATCAGAATTTCTGTTCAGTAGGAGTACGCAGCTTTATGAAGCACAACAATGCCTATTTCCTTATAAGCTTTGCAAAAGCTTATGCAAAAATGCAAAGATCCGACACAATGGTGTGATGTTGATGGTGGAACGGAATCATATTGAATATAATTGCACGTGATATAAAACAAATCTGGTCTCTGAATAACCCTAACCCTAACCCTAACCCTAAACCCTAACCCTAACCCTAACCCTAACCCTAACCCTAACCCTAACCCTAACCCTAACAAACAAAGAGCTGAAAGACCTAACTATTGCAATAGTTCAGACGCATTCATACAGTAGCCACGCACATTTGCAGAGTTTTGGAAACTCAGCTCCCATATCATTTAATCCTTCTTTACCTCCATGAAGATACTGCTAAGGCTTCCACTGTCTCGGTAGCAAACAACATCAACAGCAACTCATGACTCCGAGTGGGAAAGGGAAGCCCCATTTGCAGAATGTCAAACACAGCAGGCAGATGTGGTCAGGGGCATTCCCCGAGTCTGTGTCCTCATACAATTTTAAGCACAGCTGTTTGAATTATTTATGTGGTCACTGATGGTGTCTGAGCCCTGCTTTCTACTCAAAGTGTGTGGTTTCCAGGTAGAGTTGAGAGAATTCGAGAAGGCCATTTTGGCAGCAGTCTCCCCTGTGAGCATGTGTGGTTTCAGACATTGACTTTAGTATGAATAAGCCTTTGTGAAATGTAGGAAGAATAATTAACAAGGTCTCTTAACTAAAAGAGAAGCCAGGGGTCTGCTGCACCTCCCATAAACAGATGTAAGAGACAATCGTGTGAGAAGCAGGAGTCCCTTCACCCTGGAGAGGGCTGACTGACTCCTTGGCTGTCTGCAGACAGTATTTGACTGAAGGGAATCTGGAGATTGCTTCCTGCTCACTGATGGTCATCTGCTTACACAGATCCATCCATCCTACAAACTGCATGCTCCCCCTCCCACCTCCTCTCTCTTTCCCTTCCCCTCTCTCCTCCCTCTTGCCTTCCTTCTCCCTTCGCCTCTCATTTCCTTTTTCTTTTTTATAAAAACTGTGTTTCATATATTCCAGGTTGAACTTAAATTTACCATGTAGCCAAGAATGGCCATGAGCTTCTAATCTCTCAGCCTCTGCCTCCCAAGTGCTGTGATTACATCCATATCCCAACACACCAGGTTTATTTAGTGCTGGGAATTAAGCCCAGGTGTATGGTAAGCTGGACAGGTGCCCCGCCGACTAAGCTACATTCTCATCCGTAGACGTGATTGCAAACTATAAATAGGAAAGAAGTTCTTTGAAAGTCCTTCATATTGCTAGTGTGAAAATTAGAAAAATATAGTTAGTATCCATTTTTACTGTTTTAGAAAAGGACATTAAGAGATGTCTGCTTTCCAGGCTCCTGCTATCTCTGAAGTACCCCATCCTTAGGCAAATGCAACTGGCCTGAGCCCCTTCCCGTGGTTCTCTCACTCACATCCCCATGCAGGGTCTAGTCTTGTATTTTACAGCTTCTGTAGAGTACATTGCGTTTTACAATTTTCCGAACATTAAAAGTTTATATCATATTTTATTTTGTCATATGATGAGATATAAGAAAAAGCAGAAACCTGATTCAATCTAGTTTTTCCCAATGAATATATGCTGTCTGTGAAAGCTAGCTCTCTAATCACTTTTCGGAGGCACAATTGAATTAATACAGCTACTATTACTTGATGAAGCTTTCTTTTTCCAGTTTAAAAATATCGACAAAAACAGCAACGCTTTCTGCCCACATCTGTTCTTGTGAAAAATAACCATTTAATGCTCCGTGGTTGGCAGTTTCTGGAAGGTAGCCAGTGCCTGTGGCGCAGCTGCCCCGGGGCAGCCTGTGACTGGTTAGCAGAACCTCAGTGCACTTAGCTCCCCCAGGCCCAGTCCTACCAGTAGCCAGCTTCTGTTTACCTCCGGGGTCAGAAAACAAAATTGAATGTCGTGCCTGCAGGGAAGGCAGTTCCTCTCCAGTGCCATTCCCCCTGGCAGCTCATTTGTTATTTTCCTGCCCAGTTCAGCCTTGCAGGCATTTGAAGCCGTAGCCTTTGCAGAAGACAGATAAGACAAAATAGGCAGCTTTTGAGTAGATGTGTCAGTGGCTGTATTAGTCAGAATGAGTATATAAATAGCTATTTATTATCTCCCAAACATAATTGCACCCCATGTAAACTCCTGTAGGGGTTTGCATACAGTTTGTAAAGCCCAAAGCTCTCGGTATTGATGACTTCAGTCTATATTTGTAATACTAGGCTATGCAACATGTTCTGCAGGTGACACCTCCCCCCACTACAGCCTGTCTCTGTAGCTACCTCCCGTCGCCACCATCACATCTGGAAAGGTTCAAACTGTCCTAGACAGATCATCATCCCAAGCCTAGAAACCAGCAGGATGGTCCCAAGTGAAGCTGCTCTGAGGCCCGTTTCTCCTCCCTCGGGATAGATCAGCTAATTCCGCAACATTCATCAAACATCAACTCCGTGAAGGGTCTCACAGGCTAGAGGAGGCAGCTAGAGATCCTGCCTTCAAGAGTTTTGTTCCAGGAAGGGAAGCAAGTTAACACGTGCTTGGCGGGAATGTAGAAGTCGTAAGGCGAGGGAGATACACTACAGAGGCAGAGCTTAGAGGTGTTGGGATTCAGGAAAGCCTGTGAGCAGGACTTAAATGTGGCCAGAGCTTGGTAGAGCCACACAGATACACTGTATAGACTGCAGTGGAATGCTGAGCATCTAACACAGCGCTACTGTGTGATCCCTGGGCCCTCTGACGTGGCTCCACACAGAACAGCTGCTTCGCATAACTGTCTCAGTAACGCATCTCATTCAGATAAGTATTTCAGTTGATATCTCAATTATATGTCCCCAAGACTGACTTCTCACCTTATTAAAACCTCAGTGAGGGGCTGGACAGATGACTCAGCAGTTAAGAGCACTGGCTTCTCTCCCAGACTACCCCCAGTTTGGTTCCCAGAACCCACATGGCCTCTCACAACCTTTAGTTAATCCAGTTCCAGGCCTGACACCGTCTCTTGTTCTATGTGTGTACTGCGTGCATGCATGTACTGCACAGACATGCAAAAATCGTCATATAAACAATAACAATAAAGATACTTTCAAAGAATGTTGGTGAAGAAGAGCTTGCACAGTGGCAGATAAATGCATACAATTCTCAGGAGAAAAGCTGTATAAATCCTAGTTGAACTTATGATAGCAAATTTTTCTTTGTTGGTAATTTGCTCACTACATTAAAGTCAATCCTAAAGTCTCTGAAGCGTGTTTATGATGCACATAGACATTATTCATTTGAAATTATGGCACAAAACACTTCACATTACAGCTCACAAACATGTAGAATCTGATGTTAATGTGTGGCATAAGAACAGTAGAGAACTTGAAACTTTGACTTATTCCAGGAAAGCCATTGATTAGCAATGATGTAAGAATACGTAGACATGCTAACCTCTCCGCTAACGGCGAGCCACTTACACCTGTTTGCACTAGATTCTTTCCATGGCGTGTTTTATTTTTAAATGTCCTAGAATTTAACAAAAGTAGCATCTTTAAAAATAAATGCAGTGTGGTGGTTAGTATCGATTGCCAACTTGATGGGATATGGAACCCCGTGGGAGGTAAGCACGGGCTGAGGTCTTGGGTTGAATGAAGAGAAGACAGAGAAGTGAGCGCCGGCGGGCACTTTGGCTTCCTGGAGGCTGACACGATTTGACCAGTTGTCTCAAGCTCCTGCCACCACCCTTCCGCAGCGGCCAGGCAGAGCGTTGCCAGGGTATTTTATCAGGGCCACGGAAGAGTAACTAAGATGTCCAGTTATTGACATAATTCACCCACAGTGCCATTCACCTATTTAGAGCATGGTTCTGTAGTAGACGTATCTGTGTGACAATCACTGTATTTAATTCTAGGGCACACTCATCGAGCCCTCCCCATCCCGCCTGGCTGTCAGACATCACTGGACGAAGTGTAGAATCTGTTTTCCTACTTCTGCTCTACTGCCTGTTCCAGAGCGTTTCTGTGAGTATGATGGTAAGACATTGGTGTCTGGAGATTGGCTTCATTTTGTAGCTGGGATCAGAACTGCGCTCCATGTCATGGCGATGCCTTCATACCATTCTCCGCCACTGGGCACCCAGGTCGCTCCCATTTTATGAGTACAAGAAAATAGTGTTGCTACCAAATTCTGTGCAAAAGTTTTCATTAGAGATGCTTTCCTTCCTCTTTTCTTAGGTACGTGACACGTGATAGAATTACTGGGTAGTTGTAGCTTTTAAAAAATAAATACTAAGCACCTATCACACATTTTAGAAACTTTATCAGGGAAGTTGGCAGAGTTGAGTGTTCTAACACGGGGGGAAAAGGAAAACGGAGGTCTTGGGTCTCTAGTTTCTAAATGAATGGGTTACCTTTTCCTGGAAGTTGTGAAAAAAGAAAATAGAAGTCCCTCACCCGCCTCCACACACACACAACTCTAAGTCGGAACACAAGGGACAGGAAGCCATCTACCACAGGGAAGGTGTGATGTGGGTGTGGAATGGAGTTTTGGCTAAGCTGTATGGACTTACGCGTCTTCCCAGGGATATCCTCCTTGGCAGACCTGAGGTGACTGCACATTAATCTAGACTGTGGAGACTGTGTCTAAGAAGCTAAGGCTTCTCCACATTCACACAGAAGGTGGCCTTTGTTTATCGGCACCAGCAGAGGTCTGCGTAGTTTAAATGCTACAAGTTTTGGTCTTTTCACAATAGAGGAAAGAAAATTATGTGAGAAAAACATCAGCACAGACACTCAAGTAAGCCGCATGTTTAAAACACATGTGCAGATTCTTTCCTTCTCCTGATCTTGAGCTTGTCATAAAATGTCCTAGTTTTCGGTTCTCATAAACCAAGGGAAGGCAGACACCCTCAAGGGAGAGGTTGACAGGGCTCTTCAAATTCCCACTCTTTCTAGTGTGGACAGTTTGCTATAAAGTAATGTTGTTTGGTTCTTAAATTGTTTTACTTTCTTGATACTAGATTTCTTCTCAAACTATACCCCATTGGGCTTATTGAAGTAAGTCTGGAAGTATTAGAATTCATTGTTGAATAGATTATCAAAAGCCAAATAAAAAGTTAATGGGTTCTGGCTGTGTTAACAAGGAGATAAAACATGACACAAAGTGACTGTACGTTCCCAGGGTGCACAACCTACTGATGCCGTGTCTGAGCCTTTTCCCACAACCCCACTCCAGGTGCTGCTGCCTCATCTGAAATCCTGCTTTATACACAGGAAGAGCTTAGCCTGAGGATTAGGAAAAACAGAAATGATGTAGGCTGTGCAGTGCTATTTAAAAATGCACCCATAATGACTCATTATATTGGAAAATTTTACAAGAATATTTGGCTCCTGGCAGGAACATAGGAAGAATTGCTCTGTGATGCACTAGGGCAGCGGGTTCTCAACCTGTGATCACGACCTGTCACAGGGGTCGCCTAAGACCGTCTGCAGATCAGATATTTGCATTGTGATTCACAACAGCAGCAAAATTTACAGTTATGAAGTAGCAATGAAAATACTTTTATGGTTGGGGGGGGTCACCACAACACAAGGAACTGTATTGAAGGGTCACAGCGTTAGGAAGGTTGGGGACCAGAACATCTCAGGAAGTTCTACAGCGTTTGAAATACCCAAACCATTAAAGCAGCTCCTCTACCTACCTGCATGATAATGAATATTTAAACCATTGAGGTTGGTCATAAATTCTTCATGCAAAGAAGAAACAGAAGGAAGTTACTAATATTTAACACGATGTTGAACATCAATACATGCATATATTAATATATTTGTATACTAATTGCATAATGTAATGTAATACACTAGACTTGAAAGTATAGTAGTTATGCTGATTAAAACACTAATGAATTAAAGTCATTTCAATGATAAAATATGAGCTGTGCTATCTGTGTGGTAGGAGCTATGGCACTCACCAGGTCTGGGTTCTTGAGCAAAGCCTGTGCTCTGTCAGGTTCTGCATTTGCATCAGTACCGCAGAGCGGGATGAGTGAACTGCTCCACACTCACAGTAAAATGCACACACAGGTGCCTTGGCCTCATCATCTTTGAGTTAATTCTGCTTTTCCTGTAGTAGTTTGTCTAAAAGGCCTCAGAACAGGTAAATACTTAGGAAGGAATCCAACTAGATTATTATTATACAGGGGCCCAGTGATGGTTGGTGTTAACTGCCAATTTGACACCTCTAGAACCATCTGGGAAGATTCTCAGTGTGGAATTTTCCAGATGGATTCAGCCTGGGGGCTGAATCTGGAATATTTTCTTGCTTATATTAATTGTTGTGGGAAGACCAAGCCCCCTGTGGGCTGCACCATTCCCTAGACAGGGGGCTCCCGTACTACACAGCAGGGGCTGTGCAGGTATGCATGTATTTCTCTCCCCATTGGACTGTGGGTGAGATGTGACTTAGCTGCTTTGAATTCTCGCCTTGACATTCTTGCAATGATGGACCTGTAATCATAAGCAGAGCAAACCCTTTCTCTTGTAAACTGCTTTTTGTCAGGGCCATTTTATCATACCCACAGAAATGAAACGAGGACAAACTCAAATGTCACAAATCTCCAAGAGGAAGCCAACCATCTCACCTCAGATGTGGACAACACGGGGAGGTAACTGAAAAGAAGGAAAGTAAGAACTTCTGTGCCCGACTTCAAACTTAAACTTGGGAAGCATTTATTTCCTGTTAGAGAATGCCATGGTTATGATGAAAATCAGCAAGACATAAAAATAAATGACTATTTTCAGATTATATTTTAACAAATTAGATTTTCTCAGTCTCTCAATGAAATGATAAATTATATATTTCTTGTTTCCGAAAAGAAATCAGATTTTCTGTTTCAAACACAAATAGCCTCGAATATAGAGATTCAGTCCGCAATTTATGCCTACGTGAGCTACGCAGGACGCGCACCAGTGCACACACTTACGTTCGGTGATATTATAAGTGCATATCCTGGAGTGTCTCACAGCACCACAGAGACTCTCGCACAGTCACTCCCGCGTGTCCTGGGCGTCCTGTGCACAGTCCTGTTCTCACAATCTTATTGCTTTTATCCCAGGAAAATTAAGAGGAAAATAAATCAACTTTTAAGAAGCAGATTAGTAATTAAGGAATTGTAGAATAGTTTTCCTGTAATCAAATCCTCACAAAGGTTTCCATGGGGAACAGACGTCCCGGCATGCGGTTAGACACTGGGTAGAGGGTTTTCCTGAGGCAGCTGCTGCTTTGGGATCGCATATGCTCCAGTCAGTTTGTCCTTGAATAATACCTTCTTCCCACAATGTCTTTCTATAATTTCCAATCTTTTCCCCCAAGTTCCGATACTGCTTATTGCAGTGTTATGTCCTTCCTTTAGCCCTGTGTGGGCAGGATCAGAATAATACAAGAACTTTGCAAAAAATTACTACTTACTGTTTGCAAAATTACCACTACTAGGAAAGTGTCTTTAAGTTGAATCCCTTTTGAAGTTTTCCAAGGAATGATTGGTTTAACTAGGTTCAAGTTTGTCCTATTTTCCTGTAACGCAGTTTGAATTGCTGTGGCCCACCCAGCTAGAGCTGGGCTGTGTTGATGCCTTCTGTGGGTAGTGTTCCTATCTACTTCCTGCTCCTCCTTCTAGGGAGAACCAGAGTGAGATTCAGCAGCTTCCGTGATTCCCAAGAGCCTCTTCTCGGTAAGCGTTGGAAGCAGAGGAACAGGTAAGGATTATCCCAATTAAACCCACAACTAAAAGCTTGATTTCATAGTTCTCAGATGGAAAAGTCAAGAAACATCAGGGTCGGAACACAACCAAAGGGAAGATAGTTTACATTCAGCAGATGCGCAAGGCACCACAAAGTAATGCTGTATCTTATTAAGTACTTAGTGTTTTCCAAATGCTATATCAAATATTGTAAAACTATCCACATCTGTCCCGTGGATCTGCGACTTCAGCATTGCTATGCCTAATTTATAGCTAAAGTAGAAAACACCTGCTGTCTCTGGCATCCCAGTCTTGCCTTCAGCTCGCAGTGAAGCTCCGACTTCCATGAACATCATTCCACAGAAAGCATCCCAGACAAAGCACTGTGGCTGGGATAAGTCAGAAGATCTCTGTGATCATGTCTGACCTCAGACAGAAACACTGACGTTACCTGAAGCTCAAGGAGAATCAAACATCTCTCCTCTGGCTGGTATAAACAAGTAACCACTGATGTGACGGCTTAGAGTCTTTCCTGCTTTAGGATTTAGAATGATCCCTATTCACAGACACTCCACCCTTTTCTGATGTACTTCTCAAAAGCATCCAGTGAAGAACAATCCGTACTCTTAATCCTGTCCCATATTGTATAATGCAGCCTAAATCCTATACTACAAGTCCCAACCTCCACCTTCTGAGAACTCCCCATTTTTCAGAATACAGTATTCCTTACTGCGGTCACAATGCCGTCGGTGGCTGGCGGGCACTGACACAGAATATTTCAGGTAGTTTTGATCTCAAGTGACAAAATTATAATTATCCAAAACAAGTCCCAAGCCCCGAGGTTTTATCATCTGCACACTGGATGATTGGATCCCGCTGTGGCCTGGTGTTTGGGTAAGCCTTAGCTTATGTGATATGGAGTTGGAGGCACACTCGAATACAGGTGTACAAAAATTCAGAGCAGAGAGAAATCAGAGATCTGGTAGAAGAAACAGGGAAGAGAAAAACCTAGAAGAGAAACTTCGCTAACGCACAGAGGAAGAAACAGGCAATGCTACGTATTGCTGTCATTCCCAAACACGGGCCAGCCACCAGAGTGGTAATAGTTAAGGATTCTACAGTGCGCACACTCTGAATGCGTTAACACACCTTAAGAACAGGGTAGGTCAGAGAACATGACGTTCTTTGTATATGCATGTGCATGGTGTGCATGCGTGAATGGATTTTGTGTGGGTGCATGTTGACTGCACGAATGCAGAATCCTGAAGCTGACACCGGGCATCCTCAACCGATCTCCGCCTTACTTATTGAGGCAGGCTATCTGGCTCCATTTGGAGCCTGCCAATTCCAGCTAGTCTAGCTAGCCAGCTTGCCTGGGGATCCCCTGTCTCTGCCTCCTGACTGCTGGGATTACCACATCTGTTTGCCCTTTACCTGAGGCTTAAGATCCAGTCTGGTCCTCAGACTTTATCGCTCACCCCACTCTTAAATAACTATTTTAATTATTCTTTAGGAATGGGATAATCAGAAAAGTAAGCTACGGTGTCACAGCGCCACCAGAATTCATAAACGCAAAGTGAAACTCCTGCACATCTGCTGACAGTATTATTCATTTCATTTCGAGTGTTGAAAGTTGGCTAAAACCGTGTGATTTCATGAGCATTAGTTTTCAGAGTTGTGGGATTTGGGGCTTTGTTTTGTGATATTAGTGACAGTGAGAGTTAGATGTGTGTAGTATGAGAAGTATTGTCTCTGGAGGAGATACCTGAGCCCTGAAATGCATTGCTGATGTGATGTTTAGGAAAAGCTGGGTCTCAGCAAGACCTAAGCCTTCCCAATGTAAGGTCATACCTACAGTAAGTAAATAAATCACTTCATGTGAAATGTTAAAGATTTGCTGGGTGACCTGACATAAGAAAACATCAATAAGTATTAGTTGAATTTGGATAAAGTCAATGTTTTCCAATAATCTTACTCTTAAAATAAGTCACCAGGAAAATACTTCATGGCGGGAAGGACTTATAAAGACTTATAAATGACTCTACTTCTGAGGCGCAATGTTTGATAATCCGAAGGTCTCTGGCCTGTGAGGTCATCGCTGGTTGTGCTGTCTGACCACTTACCACTGTCTAAGGTGTTGTGTGGCAGGGCTTTCTGTTTTGATAACTTAGTTAGCGGTATTATTTGACCTTTTTATTTTGAAAACTCCAAATGATCTGTTCTTAGTGATGTTCTTGTATCATGAATCTTGACCCTGCTCCCTCTCCAAGCACCCAGCCAGCCATTGTACTGTGGAGATTGTACTGTGGGAAAAGAAGCCTCTGTTCGAGGCAGAGGCAGCCTGTGTTTGTTTTTCCCTGGTAGCTGAGTTAATTAAGGCCCACTGCTATGTCCTGGAGGAGGAACTCACCTTTCAACGTGAAGGATGGGGCAAAGGAGAAGTATTACTTCACACCTGTGTAGACCTGGGACTCTGAGCAGAGGAGACCACGGGTTCTCCTCTTCATTCTATCCTTACTTTGGAAGTGGCAGGTCCTCTGAAAGGATGGCTGGAGTCTCCTGGAGCCTCTCTAAACTGGGGAGAGGTTTGGATCTGTGAGAGTCTGGACTCCATTACCTTAAATAGGAAGGACTCAAGCAGAACTAAGAAGCAGCTGCTCAGTTATCTGCCCTCCCTCCACTTTCCCAAGAACTCACCTAGAGGAATAAAGACAAAAGGTGTCCACATCCCCAAGCTCACAGAACTTAACCCTGCAGGTGACTGCAGACCTCTGCTGCCTACAGAAAGTTCCGGAGGAGCTTTGTTAACCAGCCCTTAGCTGTCATTTATCTACTTTCCACAGTTGCTTCCCTGAGAGATCCAAAGCCTGTTCTCTTTATCTTGCCGTGTCTCTGAAAATGCACCACTTTGTGTCAAAGATGCTCTACATAAAGCATAGCTCAACACCAGCTCCTTGACAGCCATCCATCCCATCAACGTCTCTAACATAGAAATATGCAAAGGAACGAGAGCTGTGAGTTTTCCTCCTTCATTGACCTTCGCAAGCAGAAGGGTTGAAACTAAGACCCTAGGGTGTTGAGGGAAGAGTTTATAACTCTTCTTCTACCGTCTCCAGGGGTATATGCCTGCAGTATACCCCCGAGCACAAGGCGCATGTGTCAGTGGAGAATGGCTGATTTGGTGATTGAAAGATTTTGATTTGAGGGTTTCTTTTTCTTTCTTCTTTCACTGTTTTTTGTTTATGTTATTTTCATTTGGCTCAGGATAAGAAATTTCCAAGTTCATGGCTCACCTTGATTATCAATAAAATTAACTATCAAATACTTGGACCTCAGAGTTGAGCCACATGAATGTAAGAAAACTTTGACTGTGCAGCAGAGTTGGTTAAGGAAGAGTTACACCACCCACTGTGGCACCGTGGGAGAAGGTAGGAAGCTGTTTTTATTTACTGAATTCTGCTTTTCTTGTTCAGGGTCTGAGGGGTTCCCTTAATATGATACAGGAAGTTGAACTTCAAATTCAGTCCCTGGTCTGTCAAATGTAAATCCTACATTTTTACCTAGCCTTGTATCTACCAACTGTAATAGAGTCAAATCATCAGGTAGATGATAAGATATAAAGAAGGAAGGGTTGTCGTGCTAAGAAATCATAGTCCTTGTGGACAATAGGTATTGTCATCACACTTCAGCACATGCAGCCTCTGGGAGTGTCCATACAACCCCTCATCCCAAAGAGCCGCCTCTGTGTGCCCAGGAACGCCAGGCTCCACCTGCTGTCTGGGGTTCATTAGCATCTGTTCATCCGCCAAATGTAAGAAGCAGACACTTATGAATGGAAACGCGGTTCTAAAAGTAGAGTGTAACCAGCCAGAGATTACTCCTAACTCAAACAGCATCCTTCTCTTAAACAGAAATGTGAGTCCCTGGCTACTGAACATTTGTGATGACATCAGAAATATTAGGCCTGGGAAGTAGTTTGAGAGGAAGAGGAAAGGATAGACACCGTTGACAGTTTATCTTTGGGATCAACGTTAAAGAGTTCAAGAGAACTCACAGTGCCAGGCGTCACAGGAGACAGACTTATGAGCACGATCCCGTTTAACCCTTACGAGAGTTCGCAGGGTCGTCATGCCCATGGCTCCACACAATGAGGAAGTAAGCAGCGAGTACAGAGAGAAACTTCACGTTCACAAGTGTTACACAGCCACCACAATGGGTGACCCAACACAGCTCAGCACCCAGAGCATTGGGGTCCTTCTGCATCGAGTCATCCCTGTCCTCTGAGTCCTGAGAGTCCCCCACTGCCAGTGCTGGGCAGCTCACTCCAGAGCTGCAGCGGAAGCAGCCCTGCTGCTCTCACCGCGTTGGACAGAGTAGGAAGAAAAATAACTCCAGAGCTTTCTGGTTGAAAGAGAAGTTAGCCCCACTGATTTAGAAGGAATTGTACCCCCGGCATAGTCTGAGGTATAAAAGGAACTAAGAGAGCCTCACAGAAGGACAATGAATGGGATATTTTGGGCTGAGTAGAATGTGACAAAAAAGTGTGACACAGTTTCAGGATGCCCGATTGGGTGAGTCTGACAATACAGCGAAAACATTCTTTCAGAAGCCGTTAGGTATGGCCTGCAGGATTTTATGGGAGAGAAGGCTTGACACAGCTCTTGTAAAATGAATGAGTCACAAGGGCTTTGTTGATCTGCAGGTTTTTAAGGAGAAAAAAAAATTTGATGGAGCTCTTACGAAATGACTTGGGCACAGAGGCTCCGACTTCAGCACTGGAAGATTCGAAATGCAGTGGTGTTATGGGAAGCCCTGGGAACTCAGGCTTCGCTCCAGGTTGAAGGGAGCCTGTCACCAAAGGTGTGCTCTCCTCCTTTCCCCTCTTCTCCTCTCCCTTCCCTCCTCCCCTCTCTTCTCCTCCTCTTCCTTCCCTTCCCCTCCCCTTTCTTTTCCTCCTCTCCCCTTCCCCCTCTCCTCCTCTCCCCCCCTCCCTTCTTCTCCCCTCCCGTCTCCTCTCCTCTTCTCTCCATCTCTATCTGTCTTCGTAACCACCACAACCTCACCAACTGTAATTCATAATGCCCTGTGGGGAAGTTCTGTCTTGCCAGAAGCCTATAGCAAGGAGGTAGCCAGCCATGGGAGAGATAGGACTCCAACAAACGTCCCCCCTTTGAAGTCTACTTCTTTGGGTGCTTTGTCTCACTGATGAAAAACAACCAAAATATTTTCTTCAAATACAGCACACGCCATACAATAAACAAGGGAGTTTCATTTAATTTGACAACTGAGCTTAACTTTTCATGATTTAATTAAAATGTACTGCTTCCCTAATTTACTGCCAGCCTCCAGATACTGTGAAATAATAGAGCAATTTAAGAAATACTGTGTACATAGCAATGACATTTTTAGAAAAATAAATTACAACTATATCTATGAATTATAAGCAACACATTAAACTCATAATGAGGACAATCATCTTCCTAATCTTCAGTTTTGAAAGTTTCTATTTTTTAAGTGTATGAGAGTTTGGTCTGCATATGTGTGTGTGTGTGTGTGTGTGTGTGTGTGTGTGTGTGTGTACACAGTATCTGTGGAGGCCAACAGAGTTCTTTAGATCCCCTGGAATTGGAATGTATGTGCTGAGAATTGAACCCAGTCCTCCCGGAAGAGCAGTCCGTGCTCTGACCACTGAGTCATCTCCTGTTCCTGCTCTCAGTCAAGCAGTGGCTGTCATGATTCCTAAACAAACACAAGGTCATTTGCTGAAGCTTTCTTCATGAAAAGAGTCAATTTTGTGTTCTGATTGCAAAACTCAGTGTGAACTCTGCAGTAAACATTAGATATAAGTGTGGCAAATGTCATCATTTTTGATGAATTTTGAAGGTTTTACAATGGAAGGAACTCATGAGGATTAAGATCTGTCCACAGCTTTTAACATTCTTCCACGAATGTGAAGAGATGCCTAACTATTCCTATTTCTTAAATTTTGAGAATTTTAGGTGAACTTGCGTATATGTGTGTGTGAGTGCGTAAGTGTGTGTATATGTGTGTGTTTGTGTATGTGCATGTATACGAGTGTATATGTGCATGTATCTCTATGCCTGCATGCATTGCATGTGTAGATGTGTATAGTATAGGTACATGTGTTGTGAGTCTCTGTGTGTGTGTCTCTGTGTGTGTACCGCTCTTTGATCATGTTCAGGAAAGTGTGTGCCCTACTTCAGTATAAAGCATGTTGAAAGTAGAGATGCAAAACCTATCAGAACTTAAAATGTAACAGAAAAAATTAAAAAAAAGAAGAATGCCTAAACAAACATGGCCAACTGTGTGAAAGGCCAACCTTTCCTGTATTGGGGTGATGGGTTTTTTTTTTGTAAATTTAAAGGAAATCAAGACTTGGTGTCCATTAAATAGCATAGCCTGGAGTTTGGAGAACACCAAGTCCCAAAGTACAGGCCTGGCTTTCTTGAAGCTCCAGTGTAGAAGGGAGAGGCGGCCATGCTGGGATGAGTGCAGTAAGGAGCTGTGCTGTCGAGCAGGGAGCCAGTGCCGCTTCACACACAGAGGGAACTTCTCATTGTCTATGGCTAAGTCAGTGAGAGTCTCTACAGGAACACTAAGGTTGTACATTCAATCATTTGCGGGGAGGATCTTGCCTGGAGTGCTGGGTTTCAGGTGGAGTAACCGAGACAAAGCTAAGAACATGTTCATGCCATAGTCCTTCATCTGGTAAAATGAATAAGAATATTCACGCAAGGTACAAAAACAAGAATGATTTCTGGGAGACTCAGAGTAGGCTCAGAGAAACAAAAGGAAGACATGGCCAGAGCAGCTCTGTGGGGAAAGAAGTTGGGAGGAATGGAAGGAACCCACGAAGGAAACACAGACGCTGTGGTGGGCATGAGATGGGAGGAAGGCCTTTGGGTGGAACCCTCAGCGTTCTATCAAGGAGTGACTTGTGATAAGCATTCGGAGCTGATAATAAGGAAAAGAAAACCAGAGTGTGTTGTTTTCCCTCTGGTGTATTTGTGCCTTTCAAAGGGGAATGGAAATGTCTCTGGGTATTAATTCCAGTCCCTTCGATCTGGAGATATCACATGACACTGATCAGGGGGCTGCTTAGTGTTATCACAGCAGAGAGACCAGGGGAGGAGGAAATTAATGGGCTCAGTGAAAGTGACTTCTAACTCACAAGGACTCGGAGCAGCATTGGCATCTGTGCCAGTGGCTCTTATGGGACATTTTACAAGGATAGCAGCAAGCAGGCCGTCTCCCATCCTTAGGAACACTGCAAGTTGTTGCTATGATCCTGAGCAGGGAATGTCACAGAAGGTCTCTCAGCTGGAATCCCCACAGGTGATTTCATGTTAAGCATTTCATGACATCTAATCTGCATTGCCTGACTGACATTCTAGCCAACGCAAAGTTTTCCTTTTGCTCAGCTGTCTCTTTATGTTACCAAGAGGAAGAAGGTTACAGTAAAGAAGTAGTCTATGAAGCTGTCTTTGGGGATCATTGGGATTAACCTCCAGCTAACCCCAATAAAGAAACCATCTGAAGCCAGAGCTGGAGACCAAGCCCTTTAACAAATGCAGTAGCCTGTTGACATCGCCATAGGATTGTGAATCCATTCATATGGAGTTAAGAAAGTAGGTTGAATGACATGAAGATGTGTTGAGGAAATTTATTTCCAGTATGCTCATGTAACTTTAAAACAATTGTTTTGTACAGTGCTGGAGGCAGGGCTGCCTAAGCCTTGGCAGTCTGCTTCTCTCTGCAGGTGATGGCTCGATGTAAATCTGTGATTCAGATGTTCACTTCCTCATGATTTGCACCTGCTCACAGCTCTCTGGCAAAGCCATTGTGGTGCAGAGCAAAGTTGCTGTGGAGAAATTCTTCTAGTCCCTCTCTCACAGTCTCAGGCAACAAGGAGAGAACATTCCCCCACTGTAAAGGTGACATAGCTCTGCTGTTAAAAGATTGTGGGATGAGACTAAACTACAAGTTTTCTTCATTATGCAAATAGGCCTGTGGATGAGGGGGTAGAGTTGTTGTATCAATAAAAACGCCCAAGATCAGATGACTGGAGTTGAGCTGTCCAGGATAGCACTTGCCCGGACATGCTGTTCCCTGTGCTAAGGTCTGGCAGGTTTCTATGTATGAAAATGTCTCCTTGTCTTTCTTGTGGACCTATACAGTAGCTATCAGCTACAAATATGGACTTGGATGTTCTTTAGCTCCTCACAGCTAGGGTCAGCATTTTGGTGAGCAATACTGAGTTGAACAGGAGGAAATGACAGCCCAACTCTTACCTTTGAGGTTGCTTTGGGCAGGCTGAGTGAACTTAATATTTTCATGCACACAGAAGGGAGAGTGCACATGAAAACAAAGAATACAACCACTGTCAAAGCTGCCAGGTGCACGGGATTCCATTCAGGTGAGGCACCCCCTCCACGCCGGTGACTTTTAAAATGGTCCAAGTGAGAGCCAGGTCTCTGTGAGACATGGTCCCTCATTTGGGTTTTATTTTTCACCATGAATGGCCAGAAATAACATTTTAATGAAAAGTAAAATGAAAATCACCCAATAGAAAGGGAAGAGGAGGTCTAAGAGAAACTGGAGAAAATGGTCCTAGAGATTGTGAGATCATCTCCCAGTCCGAGTAAGTAAGCCTGGAACATTTCTAAGGTCAGATTACTAGTAACTGCAGCATCAAACACGTACAACAGAGTTACATGGTGCCGGGCACCCACTTAGACTTTTAAATTTTCTGTTCATTGTGAATGGACTCTATTCAATCCCCAATTGGTCTGTCAACCCTTATTGCATGCAGGGCTCTGTTCACAGGCTGCTTTCATCAGTGGTTGCTGTAGGTCTTCACTGTATGTGTCTACGCATGACTGTGTTCCTAGTGCCAACTCCCATACCTGGGCATTTTGTGCGAATAGCCAGACTTTACAGTTTTCCTTGCATTCAATTCTATGATATTTGATCCATAGAAATGCACCACGTATAAAACAGAACGACTTCAAACAACTGTTTGGTTCTCCCTCAAACCTTTTAAGATGACACTTCAACATGAGCCTTTAGCCTAAGAAGGGAAAAGCTCAAAAGCTGAGACACCCTGCCATCTACATTCTTCCCTCCGGTCCTTCCTCTGCTCCAACCCAGCCAGTTGCCAGAGTCTGCCTTTACCTGGATCAACTCTTCATCCACATCAAGATGGACAACTTGGAGCTCTGTGATCCCCAAATGTTAGGAGGGTTCCCCAGCCTCAGCGGACCACCTTGGGAAACAGAGATGAGGCTGTAGCAACTCCCGTGGGGAGCCCCAGACAGTTAAAGAACATGTCTGTGTCCTCCTGGGCTGAGACGCTCCATTTGTCCCCCAGTATATATGACATGGCGACCATGCCAAGTCACCTGCAGTTTGCAGTGAGCTTTCTAAGATGCACTTATGGACTGCTTCTAAGGCATGCTATCGTATCGCCTGAACCTTGCGGAATACAGTGGAGATGCGTAAACACAGGCAAAGCCGCAAGGCATGGGCAGAAGACCATGAGCTCACCTGAGAACCCGCCTGCTGTTGCAGGGTAGTTCCAGTTCAGATACAAAGCCAAATATCTGATCACACAATAGCTCCTAGTCTACGCTATCAGAATTTATAGATAGGAAATTCTTTAAGGGAAAATATGAATTGTAGCTAATTTCACTACAGTTAAGCAAATCATAGATCCCAGTAACTTCATGCAGTGTCAACGAAGGGTCACCATTTATCTTTATTCGGTTTACTAATTAATCGTATAGGTAATTTACATGGATTTTCCCCTAATCTCTGCTTAAAAATTAACAACGAATCTACCTTTGTAATTCTGGATAATATTCTTCCATTCGTTATAATTATAATGTAATTACATGTAATTAACATGTTAATGTGAATTAGGTTGGATATCAATTATGTAGCCCTTGATAAATTACCAGTTTGAATTCCACATCCAACTGATACATTGTATGCCAGTGCTTTATCAGTTATGGTTTAGTATTTTCAGAGTTGATAATTATATTAAACCTATGCCTTTGTTTTTACAGGGATCTGTGTACCGTTTTCAAACATGCAATGTGAAACTGATGAGCATGGCTTCTGCTTTGTGGTAGTCCTTGATGCTGACCCCTTCAGCCAGAGCACGCTGGCTCGTTCTGGCAGCACGTCTAATTCAGCACAGGGCAGGCACTGACAGAGACATTCAGAACAAGAGGTGCTAAAGTAAGGAAACTGATCACTCTGGCTTTTTCAGAGAATAAGAGAATAAAACCAGGGTCTTATGAAAATGGTCAAAGGAAATGATGTCAGCAGGGTTGTCACTGGGAGTCAAGCCAACTTCCGTTTCCTGTCAATCAGCTACACATCAGATGCATATTGAGACTCCAATATTCACAAAGCTATGAAGACCCAGGAACAAGTCCTGTCTACTTTCTGAAGCCAAAGCTTATATGCTATCTGGAGGGGTCCGTATGCAGTGTATGTGTATTCACCCTCACACAAAGACTCTGTAAAGATCCTAATCATATAGATGTTTGCAGAGAGACTGGGCCTCGAGAGGCTGAGAATACTAGAAACTAGAATAAGGTCACAGAGCAGGGGTCCCACCCTGCCGGGGACAGCAGAGCCAAGTCTAGGGCCCTGCGTGTGTGTGTGTGTGTGTGTGTGTGTGTCTGTGTGTGTGTGTGTGTGTGTCTGTGTGTGTGTGAATGATCTTCGAAATCCGTAGCAGGACTGTATTACTAAACAGACACATCTTTTTTAATTTAAAAATTTTGAGGACATGGCTGAACTGAGGACGTGCCCTGGAAACACAGAAGTCTACATGGCCAGAAAAACTCTGAAGCTAACATTTTGGTTGTTACCAGATAACCCCAAGGTGAGAACCAGCCTACCTGAGAGACGGTGAAGACATCTATGATGCCTTCTGTCATATATGTGAGTGAGCGAGACAGTGGTTCAGTCCTGTTTCCCCAAGTCTCATCACCTCTCCCTGAGACTTAAGTGTGACAGCCATATTTAAAGAACAGCTTTCAGCATTCCGAAGTCCTGGTTCTCAGATATGCTTTTCATAATATCTACCTTCTTTTCACAGATGTTGAGTATAATAAAGGATACTCGTGTATGTGGATGTTTGGTGGCGTTGGGAGGGGGTTTGCCTGTTCTTTTAAAAGGCATACTTCTGAAGGGTGGGTGAACACCGACTGCCTCCACTGTGGTTCCGACGCTACGTTTATTGGCTAGAAGAAGCTGTTCGCACAGCTCATCACCTGGCCATGGTCCTCTGGCCAGTGTCCTCCACCTTTTTCATGTGCTTAGAGTTTAAATTCACTGTAGCTAGTGTCAAAGTGGACAGTGTCTGTCTAAGAGTACAAAGACTTAGAAATTACACAGGCATGGCCTCTCCTAAAACTACATCTTCCTGAGGTGGATTTGCTGAGAACTGGACAGAGATGAAGGGATACTGGGCTCTTCATTTCTCCTTCATCTTCTCTCTCCCTCTCTCTCTCTCTCTCTCTCTCTCTCTCTCTCTCTCACACACACACACACACACACGCACACCTCATACATCTGGTATCTATGTCTCTCTCTCAAAGGATAAAATCTTTCAGACTAAAAAGGACAGGGATGATTAGAAATAGTTTAGGCCACCAGGAAGCAAATCCTCTTCTGATTAGATCCCAAATCCTTGGCAGCTCAAGGAGAAAATAATAGATTTATCAGCTAGCAACGAGGAAAAACTAATTTCCGAGAGTCTCTGCTTAGTTTTCTTCCTAATCCCACCAGGCCTCCTTCTCCCAACATCATGGAAAACAACAACTTTTTTTTTTTTATTTCTTGGACTCTTTCTCATTTTCTCTTACCGACTCTATCACCGACTCTTAGACATCTCTTAAAAATTACAGCGTTCTTTCTCAGTTTGACTTCATCTCTCAAAGCTTCCCCAGCGTCTGCTTGTGTACATAGAGGACCCTCCCCACAAAGCACTGTAAGTTTAATTTGAGGAGTTCCCTAGTGACAGGATGCAGTGCTGCACACGTCTCTAGGGGTGCAGTCCTCAAATTCTTTCCAAAGAACTTCTGCATAAACGACAATCTGGTGAATTTTAGGAAGAAATCATAAGCCTCACACATCAAAAGCAGGGCCTTTCTTGTCTCCCCACAGCCTGCTAGGGGTTGATAATGATGGCTGTAAAGAGTAGGTAAGCTGACTGGTGTTTGGAGATGGATAGTAGACTAAGAAGAGAAAAAAAAACAAGTAGGTTGTTTATAGTATTTTCCAGAGAGAAGTACTGAGTGGGATTCATAAGAAAGCAGGGATTCGAAGCTGCAGTTCTTAGCACTTGTACTGGGGACATTCTCAGCCAGGCTGCCTTCAGTGTAGCCTACAGATACAGACTGATCAGAACAATGCAGGTGAGCAGGGCACAGCCATTTCAGAACCTCAGGAGCAAGAAAGCAATGCATTGCATGATGGACATTCAGACTCACAGATCCAGCCCTCTCTCAAGACACCCTGATGGAGAGTGCTAGGTGCTCAGAGGTGTCAATTCTATGAAGATGGAGCTCAGAAACTTAAGTCATTGCTGGTCTGCCTTTCAATGGAAATAACCCATACCATGTACTGACTGCAGAGTAAAACAGAGACTTTCATTAAAATTGCATCCCTCAAATGAGGACGAGATTTCCTATTATGACAATATTACATGAGGAAGCCAAACATGTTAACACTAAAAAGACACGATGATTTGCCTTGCTATAACCTCTTATTTTCATTAAAAAAGTAATAAGAGTATATTTAAAATCAATAAATGCAATCTTGAAAGGGAAATGTAGAATTTCAATATATAAAATTGCCTGTAGCTTATGTAGTCAAGTCCCTACTGGTGGATGTGGAAGTATGCTTAATATTTGCATTATAAAATAATGAGTCTTGATTACACATCTCTGCATGCATATTTTATCCTCAAAAGTACTAAGAACCTGTCCTACCAAACCCGTTTTAAGTTTCTACCTGTGATGCACAACAATTTCTATTCCGATCTTCTTCAGCGGTATGACCGCTAACTACAGGAAGTCAAAGATTTTGTCAAAAAGTCTCACACAAATTACCCAGACGGTTGACCATGGGTGTCCAGAGCTGAATAAAGAACCAGAGCAGACTTCGTGGCAACAAACCATTTCCTTAAAGAAAGGCACCTCAGGTGGGAGAGAATCGCTAGCTCCAGCCTTCTGTCTTAAGAGGACACCTGTATCTGGAAGGCGGGAGGCGCGGGGACAGAAGGCAGGGATGACCACCAAGGGGCAGGGAAGCGGGGTGGGGCGGGCAGCCTGATAGCAGGCAAGCGCGGGAGATGGCTGCACACTGAAATGGGAACAGCGCATAGCAATAATTAGCACTTCAATCGCCCTGGGTCCCCAGGTCTCCAAGCACTTTGCAGTCTAATCATCTGAATTGTAGAATACCCTTGGTGCAGAGGTAGTGATGCACTGGGAAAGTTGGATCAAAAGAAAGAACACAGCTGGCTTAAAAGTTGCTTGACCTTGACAATTTCAAGAACTCAGAACCTCGAGTTCCGAGAGGAAATGTTGACTTGGCTAAGTTGCTGTCTATGTAACATTTACACATCTTGGCTTTCGGATGATTTCCAAAGCCAGAGTTCAGCAGCTGCGAGTGGAAAATCTGAATTTAAACATCTTGGGAGAGCAGCTGAGCAACTTGGTCTCAAGAAGAAAAAATATGAAAAGCAGAAGACAGAGTTTCCAGCCTTCACAAGTTCACATACCCTCCCCAGCTCTGAACAGGGCTCCTCAGAGGATAGACATGTAGAAAGTCACTGGATCCTAAATATCCCAAGGACTTTGTAAAAACACATTAAAATTTACAGAGCTAAATTGGACTGGGGTATACAGTGCTGCAAACTGTAGCTGGAGAGTCATCTTCATCAGAACGGAGTCCATCACTCCCCAAAGTACCCTTAAATACTGTCACATGGTCCCTGCAACCGCTACCCATTCAGGACCTCTAGTACATGCCTTATCCAGGTCCCTTCTAGAATGGGGTGCAAATGCAATCACATGCCATGTAGCTTTTGAGAGCATCTTCTCTACTAAGCAACTTTCTCCAGGGAATGACTCTAGTTTGAGGCTATTACAAATACAGTCTCCATAGTCATTCACCCCTAGCCTTGTGAGTCACGCTGCATCCCTATCTTTGCCTAGGTAAGCTCCTAAGAGTAGCATGACTGCTCAGAATGTAAGTAAGCATTGAATTTGTTGAGAAATAGACAAACACCTTCCTGAACAGCTCTATTCTTTTAGGCCGTTTTGTATTATTATACTTTGATGACTGTTCCAGATAATTAGAAGCACTGGTTTGTCTGTACGTGATTGTTCATATTAAACACATCAGTCATCCCAATGAGCTGTAGAGTCCTGGAGTGTTGGTTAGCCTCTCTGATGGCTTGAGATGTTGAATGTCTTGTCGTGGGCTGGACATAGTTCTTTCCTGGAAAACGTTTATGCAAATTTTTATAATTTTTTAAATTTATTTTTCCCACTTTCATTGAGTTGTTTGTGTTTCTTCTTCTGTTCACTCCTAAGCATTCATTTTATGTTCTGGATTTGTGTTATTGATTAGACACATATGTCACAAATAATCACCCTCTTGTTGGTAGCTTTTCTTTAAATTGCCTTTCATGGAACCTATGTATCCTCACCTTCTTTTCAGTGTTCTGGTGTTGGGGATCAAACTCAGGACTTGCACATGCACAGAAAGTGCTCTACACTGAGATGCATACCATTTCTTGGCTACCATCTCAGTTTCCCTGTGGTTGTAATCATGGCAGCTACCCCTTTGTAATCTGTTTTCCTCTGATAAATATCCGAATGATAAACTGTCTAGCCACGTGCAGGACTGTGAGCATCCATCTATTCAAACTTCGCCTGGTAGAAACTGGCACACCACTCTCAGATACCTTTATCTACAAATTCTGTTTCTCCAACTCATTATATGTCTGTGGATTTTCTTGTCCAGAAACAAGAACCCTTCATACACAGTCATTTGTGGATCACATAAAGCGTCATGTTAATCTAATCAATAAAGACTTGATAATTTTTGAGGATCAAATTGCATTCCAATTCCTAAGAAGATTATTGTAGCATTATATATTGCAGTATAATAAACAGTGGAAAATCACTAATCAGAGGTTCCTAAAAGAGCAGGGGGAATTTCTGAGTCATCCATAGTACTGATATGATCAAGATGCCAAGATCACTGAAAGTAAGCTCAACTGCACATTTGGAATTAAGTGTGGGAAAGTCACACGTGACAGTTTTGAGAACAGTAGACTGAAGATGATTAAATCAATCACAAGATCCCGGAGTTTTAGGGACCCTGACAGGTGAAGAAGCAGCATCTATTACTTAGGGAAATAAATGAATCAAGAAAGCACTTGACACGGACAGAGCGGACAGCGTTTGTGTAGTTAATAAGGCATGAAGCTCGATTGAGAACAAATGAGGCCTAACCTGACCACGACCCATCCTGTCTCGCGCTTCAGACCCACCGAGATGTTCCAAGGAGAGCTCTGAAATCAGGTGAGCCTGATTGACAAGCCGGTTCTGCAGCATGTCGCTTGGCGTTCTCTAATTAACTCAGTGAAATTTCAAGCATGTTTTTTTTTTTTTCTCTACTGTCCTAAGTGTTAAATAAATTTAAAAAAAACATCACGTTTGACTCTGCTGTGCTGTTGATCTTTGTTTGGGGAATGGAAGCTGCTGCCCCAGAGCAGTTGACTGAGTGGGAGTGAGGGTCTGGACTGGTGACCATCCATTTGTCTGCCGACCACACTTACTCTGATAGACTGTCAACACTGGTGACTGGTTTAGAGGAGACATTCGAGAGCCTTCACCCCGACGCGCGCTTGGGCACGCGCTCACACATGCTCCTTACAGCTCCTAATTGAATGTGGGCTCTCTGCTTCAGTTTGGGAAGCTCCGGCGGTGTGAGTGCGCCTGAGCTCCCATTAGAAACACGGGATCCCTGACATTTCAGAACTGTTGCCGTCAGCACGCGGCGCATAAACATCACGGGGACACCAAAATAGACAGGGTTTCCTTTCGAAACCGAAATGCTACTGATTTAAAATCACATGTGTGAGAAGGCAGTCTTATTATTTAGTAAATGTAACTCAAAATAATCTCTGAGATTAATGCATGCAATACTGTAACACTCTGCATGGTGGAAATGGCGATTTTAAAGCTCAATATAGGGCCTTCACGTGGCTCAGTAAGTAACGGCGTTGCCGGGCAAACCCTCCAACCTGAGTGCGAATGCCAGAACTGAATACCGTGGAAGGAGAGAACTGACTCCACGAAGGTTTTGTCTGACCTCCGCATGCGTGCTGCAGCACGGTGCATGTGAGTGCGTGCACACAAACACACAAAATAAATCAATGAGTTAAAAACAAAAGCATGTTCTTTAATACTCATCTAGGTCACTTCCCAATTTCCCAGTGCCAATTTCTAGAGGCATGAAGGAACATATCCTGTATCTATAGTTATAGTCAGAATGAAAGCCATCAGAAGCATTCATTCATATTGATACATTAATATTTTGCTCTTTAGACCCCTAGACTGGGAGCTGCCTAAGAGCAGGACTGTGCATTGCTGAGGTGGATTTTCTTGGGGCACAGCACTGAGAAGGCAGATTCTTGGTACTGGGAAGAAGAAATAATCACTAAAAGGCACAAGGAGATGGGAGCCTGTCATTATCAAATTGCGTGCTTTTGAGAATTGACTAAACCCAGCCAAGCTTCTAGTGAAATAGCCTGTGGGCAGAAAACAGGCAGTTAAGAAAGAACACTCCAGAAAGAAAAAAGAAGTTGGTGAACAGAGACATAGGTAAGCAAGCTGTGTTCATGAAGCAGATCTGGGATCTCAGCTGCTCCTCAAAGTCCACGGCTCTGACTCTCCTGTGAAGGTAACCCTTTCCTGACTCACAGACTGAATCCACTGCCCTGCCCAGGGCATCTGTGTAAAAGGTGGGAGATGCTGAGGGTCCGCACACTTCAAGCCAGCCTCACAAGCAGCCACAAGCCATGGCTAGACTTGGAATCAGAGTGTGTACCCTAGTAAGAGCAAGGGGCAGGCCTGTTACATCATTTTCCTTTTTTCTAGATCTTGAATCAAGCTCTGATTGCCCTCGGAGATAAAGCTCATCACTGGCAGGGAAGGAAGATGCCCCAGGCAATGCTGGCAGGGATGAGGTTTACATCTAGCAGTTTGGGTTCCATGGACACTCCACAGTGATTTAAAAGCCCTTCAGAGACCTTCAGGCTCCAAGGACAGTTTTCCTGAAAAACAAAACAAAGTACAGCTCTTGTTCGGACTTTAACTACTCTTCTCACTTTTCAGTGCTAGAGAGCACATAAGAGCCAGTGGCGAGAAGAGTCCACTGCATGCCCGCCCTGTGCTTGTCCGTGGCTCACTCTCACTCAGCTGCAGTTGGCTCACCCAGTCCAGTGCCAGATTCTGCACCTGGGCATCTCACCTGCTGCATGAAACATGGCTTGGCTTCCTTTTTATCTCAGTCACCATGGAAAGGCCTAAGAGCCCTATTCAAAACAAACTGATTTCCGTCCCAAGACACTTTCCTGTGCTTACTTCTCGGTGCATACACCAGGGGGTGAGGTTCACCTGTTGACTACCTGCGTCCGTCACTAACATGGACCCAGTTAAATTATGTGAACACCAAGCCATGAAGAATCCGGTGCACAGTAGGTGCTCAGTGAATAATTATTGAAAGAATGGAACCGTATATATTCATTCAGAATGAAACAGTGGTCAAGAAATCCTTTTTCTAATTTCTAAGGTTAAAGAAGTAACCTGTGTTTTTATGACTGAGCTATGAGTATTTTAGCTCCCTGTTTCTGAAGGCACGTATGTAGATGGTGGACTTGTTTCACAAAGAAGGACCACTGTATAAATTCCTTCTGTTTGGGCAAGCCAGCCAGCAGCCCCTCCATGACAAAGAAGAAACCAGGCGACACTGTACAGAAGCAGATCTACTGGGAGACATCATATTAATTACTTATTATTGTTGAGCCTGGCACCTGCCAATGAGGCTGATTGTCCACGAACAGTCGATGACAGTGTGGAATAGAAACCAGGAGAGTGGGCAGCAGGCAGATGAGCTGCTGATGGCTTTCACCTGATCTCAGGACAGTTTCAGAAATAACCCGAAAGAAGCGTCATAATCTCCAGAAACATGCAGAGTATCCGGTCAGGTTTATGGTGATTTATTTTATTGAAGTATTTTGGTAGCAGAAACACTCTGAGATAGAACTCTGCCCTCTGTTCTGAATACAAACATCTCCATTGAACGTGCTCACTGGGAAACATTTGTCTGCATCTGGGCTATGACTCAGGAATTACAAAATCGAGAGAAAAGTGGACAGCGTATATTTAAAGAGAGAATGCTCCAGATCTTTGGGGCTCATTGGCAATATCCTACCACTTTTTCTCCTCTTTTCAACTGAACATGAAACATTGTACTTTCATTAATGTACAGTAATTTGTATTTTTCATCTTCTGAAGTTTTTCTCCATTGTTCACCCAGGATGCTCCTCATTGCAGACATATGATGTGCAGTATTTTTCCAGATTTTCTTCTACAATTTTGGGATTCACTATGCTGCGTTCTGTGAAGCCCTGTCTGCTGATATTCCCCTTGAAGTGTGTCCTCCTTCACTGTATCCAGTCTTATGGCGTTCCCTGGCATTTCACAATTCGACTTTTGTGCATTTGTGTTTTTGTATTTTTTACTTTTTTTTGGTGAATTGGGCATTATTTCTTCCACAACTAATTTTACAGTGCAATTAATTAGTGTCCTAACTTTACTGAAATGTTTCCTTTCAAATATTTACTCAAAAATACCTTTCGAAGAATGCCTTATTTGTGAATGGGATTAGAACCCACTACACTTGTCACAGGCCTGGCTGAGTACAAGGACAGTCAGCCAAGAAAAAAACAAAGGAAAACAACTGGACTCTGAGTAGTGGAGGGAAATCTCAAAGATTTCAAGAAACTGCAAACCTCTTCTGTGAAATCTTGTGAATTTGATCCATGAAGTGTTCCGTCAGTTAAGGCTCAGTCAGTAAATGATCCCTGAGAATTTTCAGGGGGTTCTGATTGCCTTGGTTGGGTCCTCAGTTGGCTTACCTTCCAGATCAATGAATAAAATCTATGCCAGAATATTCTCCTGTGCTTTTTGAACAGTGTTGATTCTTGTGACGTGTGCTCCCTCACAATAAACGTGAAATTTACATTACTGAACATTGACAGTTCTGGTGGTAATGACATAGTAGGCTTTTAGTATAATGTAGACCAAATTCATACTCCATAACGTTAATTATCTGGCACCACATTAACAATTTACATACTTGTTTCTTTTGATATGAGTCATTTAAAATACTTGATTATTTCTCATGAAGTTCATGCCAGTTTTGATTTTTTCCCTCATACATATTTGGCTCATTTATATGGTGAGCCATGGATACTAATGAAAGTCTCAGCAAGTTCAATTTGGAGAAGATATATAGCCCTGAAAAGTTAACAATTTAAAATTTAATTTAGGAATATGATCGTAATTTTATGCTGATTTCTAACATAAAATCTCAATTATATTATGCAAAGATAAATATTGACCCCCAGATACACTTTAAAATTACATTAAACTTAGCAGCAGAACTAGTAAGAAAAACCACATAAAATTATAGCCATTAAAAGGTTTTAAAATCCTATAAAAGCTAATTAGGTATAAATATTAAACTGAAAGTAGACTTCCATCACTGTGAGCGGTCCGGTCTAGGTCACTAGACTGGTGAGATCAATGGTGTTCCAAGCAAGGCCTAGAATGACGGGTGAGAGGTCGTGGTTGTCCACAGCGAAGCACTTGGTGTGCAAAGCCGGGGAGGAGGGGAGCATTTCATTCCTACGCTCAGCATGAAGGCAATGCATCTGAGTCCGCTCTGTAAGGACCCACGTTGCATTCTAGCCACATCTCAGACGTAGGTCTTGCTGCTCCATGGACAGTGTATCTGAAAGCCCAGTCACACCTTACTTGATGACTTTTTCTTTCTTTTCATTCATGAATTTATCTCTTCACTACTTGGTGTTGAAGCCGGGACTTCATGTGTGCCCAGCTGGGTACCACACAGCCATTGCTCAGCCCTTCCTTTGAAATCTTACCTTCACCTAAGAGCCTTAATTTATTTCCCTTTTTAGAATCATTTAGAAATAGCTCTGAAGTATATTATTATTATTATTATTTTAGTCTACATTGTGTTCAGGTCATAAAAGGCAACAGCAGTTTTCCAACATATTAACCCTTTAAGGCCAGAGGGCACTGTGAAAGCTAGACAAGCATCAAAGCAAAGGTCAGCAATGGGGGCAGTGTCCCTAAGGAATAGCGACGCAGATGCCAAGCCATGCACACTTAGCTTACAACTCTTGTCCAGCTCTTTTATAAGCCCCTCTAGGGCTCCACAGCCCAGTTGGCTTCTCTGTTAAATGAGGCTAGGGAGCATGGGGAACTTAGAAGGTATCACTGGCGATTCCAGGCATCTATAAGTCCACAAGATGGAGAGATGCTTTCCACAGCCTCCAGAGTGACAGGAAAGTAAGCGAGGGAAACGCTCAGTGTTTCCTGTTCTTTGATTTGCCTGGAGCTCTCCTTTTCTGTGTTGTTCATTAAAGTGTACTCCAGGACTTGTAAGTGGTTTCAAATTCCTACGGTGTAACGCTGTACTCTCCTTTAACAATAACTCAGAAGCATTGGTTTTCACTCGAAAAACATTCTTTAAATTTATAACTTACTTTAGCAGATCATTGTAGAAACATAGCACCAAGCTACACTGGTGTATTACCACATTAGAAACTTCAAAATATACCAAGCATTAAATTTATTAATGGGGAGGAGTTTTTTTTGTTATTTGTTTGTTTGTTGGTTGGTTGGTTTTTGAGACAGGGTTTCTCTATGGTAACTCTGGCTGTCCTGGAACTCACTGTGTGGACCATGCTGGCCTCGAACTCACAGAGATCCACCTATAGCTGCTTCCCAAGTGTTGGGATTAAAGGTGTGTGCCACCACAGCCCAGCTGCATTAATTTTCAGTTCACTATGAACAATTATCTCCTGCATGTAAACATGTCTAAGTAACTATATATAAGATATATATATATATAGATATATAGATATATAGATTTTTTTTTTTCTGTAAAAGGCAACAAAATATCTTCTTTTAAAAACAAGCAAATTACTTCATTCTTTCCAGTTTCATGAAGCTGGAACAACCACGTGATTGTGTCACGTTTCTGCTTCCATGCATTTGCTGAAAGCCTGAGAGGTGCTTGGGTTGGTTCCATACCTTCGCTGCAGGAAGAGTGCTCAGTTTCAGCTTGCTTATCACTAAGAGCAAGAGGTTGCATCTATCCTATGGGGAACTGTAATATGCAGCGGGTAGTATTTATAAAGGTCTAGCATAGCTCTTGAGTAGAGCAAACGGCCATAATAGCGTTTATGAAGATGACATGGGAATCACTTGACTGGCGCTGCCAATCTCTCCTCATTCCCTCAGCCATTCAACATGCAATTGTCTGTTTGTCTTGTTGTCACGCAAGTAATTTTGCTAGGCCCTGAGTGTGTGTGTGTGTGTGTGTGTGAGAGAGAGAGAGAGCATGTATGGGTGAGTGTGTGTATATGCGTATGTGTGAGTGTATGTATGTGTGTGTGTGAGTGCATGTATGTGTGATGTGTATGTTTGTGTGTGTATATATGTGTATGTATGTGTGAGTGTATGAATGTATGTGTGTGTCAGTGTATGTGTGATGTGTATGTTCATGAGTGTGAGTGTCTGTGTGTGTGTGTGTGTGTGTGTGTAACAAAGACAGAAGACATTAACTTAATGGTTTTGTCACCATAATTTAGATATTTGACCTTTCTGTCCTAGATTGTGCACTTCACAGGAGAGTTCCCCAAGATTCATCTTTGTACTCAGGAAATAGTGAAGTAGCTGACACTGAGCTGGACACAGAATAAGTGTTTGCTCAATTCAACTTAATTTTCTTAATTATTTATTCATGTGTTACACAGAATGAGATAAGGTGTTTTATCCAATGCCTATCAATTAATACTTAGGAATAACATGAAATAATATGAAATAATATATTTTTATAGATAATACATGGAAAAAACTGTATTAATGTTAACTGAGTAATTTATTGATTTTTTAATGGCCTTTGCAATGTCAATGTCCTTAAACACTAGAGAGATGTTTACACCTGTGTTTGCCACGGTGCTTTGTCAGAGGATTACCAGGTGAAATCCCTGACTCTAGGCATATACTTCAGCTTCTTTCTTGGCTCTACATTGCCAAGATGTATAATCTTAAGAAGTATTTTCACTTTATTGAAGATTTATCTTCAATAAATAAAATAGTTGAATAAAATAAGGAAAAGTACAAGGAGCCATCAGACTTGTTAGCCTGGTGGAAATCAGAGTGTTCCCAAGATGCCAGGAGACTCTGAGCAGAGCACACACCGAGTCACTGACCAAAGAGTCTAGAAACTGATGTCATGGAGAGCCAATGAGATGGCTCAGTGGGCAAAGGTGCCTTCCCTTGAGCCAGATGGCCCAAGTTTGATACACTGGACCCACAAGACAGAAGGAAAGACTGACTCCCACGACTGTCCTCAGATATTCACAGCTACTCTGTGCCACACTTATGCCCCTGACACATACACACAGAGAATAAATAAATAAATATATAGATAGATAGACAGATAGATAAAATGAATGAATGAATGAACTGCAATGTTAAAAAGAAGTTAAAGTCATCTCATGTCTCAACTCCTGCCAATGTAGTGTCTGTCAAAGGCTGGGAGATATCGTACATACTCAGCCTCATCTGCACAACTGTAATTAAGCAAAAAATATTTCCAAGTGATGCTCCAATAACAACAATTTTTAAATACAAAGGCTTGAGCACGTGAATTAATTAAGATGGCAGGAGTTTCTGACTGAGCATCCATGAGAGCCGGCAGTGCTCTTTTCATAAAGACAATTCCAATAGGATGCCATTAGGGTTTCCCCTGTTAAATTAACTTTACAGACTTCTAATGGATTTCTTAATTAGACTTGTTATTAGCAAGAATATTAAATGAATTAAAAACATCACTGACAGTCACTTGTAATAAACAAAAAAAAATGAAAAACCAGATTTATGCTCCCCACTTTCCCCCATACAATACAAAGCTTTTAATAAACTAGCAAATATATTGCAATTAATTATGCAGCTGTCAAAGGGAAAAAGCCCAGGATCATTGCCTGTGTGTTTGAACAAGTCTTTCTCCTCACTTCAGGAGGCTGACGAGGGCAGTTATTATGCAGTCCTATGGTGAAGTGGCTGCCAGGGCCTGCCACAGCCTGCCAGAGCCTGCCAGAGCCTGCCAGAGCCTGCCAGAGCCTGCCAGAGGCCTGCCAGAGCCTGCCAGAGCCTGCCACAGCTTGCCACAGTCTGCCAGAGCCTGCCACAGCCTGCCACGGTCTGCCAGGGCCTGCCAGGGCCTGCCAGAGCCTGCCAGAGCCTGCCAGAGCCTGCCACAGCCTGCCACAGCCTGCCAGAGCCTGCCACAGTCTGCCACGGCCTGCCAGGGCTTGCCAGAGCCTGCCAGGGCCTGCCACAGCCTGCCACAGTCCTGCCACGGCCTGCCAGGGCCTGCCACAGCCTGCCACAGTCCTGCCACGGCCTGCCACGGCCTGCCACAGCCTGCCACAGCCTGCTAGGGCCTGCCACAGGCCTGCCACGGCCTGCCACGGCCTGCCAGGGCCCATTGCCCTTCAGCAAGCACTGCTGAAGGACATCAAGTTAGAATCCGCACCTGCAGGCTTCCCCTAACTTCATCTTCTGAAGTGAAAAGCACGTCTACAAAAGAGAGAAACATTGTAGTTCCAAATTCCACACCCCTGAATTTAAAGAGAGAGAGAGAGAGAAGGAGGGAAAGAATCCTTCCTTCTGGACCACACCATTGCCTTTATGATTTGATATTAAAGCTCATTTGACTATAGGAGTATGCATGTGAAATCAAGTTTATTTTTTGATGTGGTGTGTGCATGTGTGTGTGTGTGTGTGTGTGTGTGTGTGCATGTGTGTGTGTGTGTGTGCTTGTGTGTGTGTGCATGTGTGTGTGTGTGTGTGCTTGTGTGTGTGTGCATGTGTGTGTGTGTGTGTGTGTGTGCATGTGTGTGTGTGTGTGTGTGTGTGCATGTGTGTGTGTGTGTGCTTGTGTGTGTGTGCATGTGTGTGTGTGTGTGTGTGCATGTGTGTGTACACATATGTGCATATATGTGTGTGCGTTGCAGCAGTGAATGTAGATGTTACAGATAAATGACTATATCAAAGGTAATCTTGTAAAATAATTAGCCCGAGAGTGCAGAGTCCTCCTGCTGGAAAGTGTCTTCAGCTCTCACCGACAACCTGCAGATGTGACAGCCTCTAATACAAACTTGGGACAGCACAGCCAGAGGAGGAGTTACCAGCATCCCCAGGACAGAGGCAGTCATCTCTGATCTCCTTATCTCCAGCGCCTCCACAGGATTTTTCATTTCTGCGGGACTCGAGAACTGTGTAGTTCAAAGAATGGTATGGCCATGTGGAACACCCCGAAGATCTCAGGAGGAAATCAGAGGGAATGCTTAGGATCTGAGAATAGGGACACGCTATCAAAATGGCTTAAATAGACTTCTCTGTCCTTTTTCTCTGGGCACATGTCCAGGTGAGCATGACAAAGGACACGACAAGAAACAAAATCTGCTGGGGGGGGTCAGCTTCTGGAAGGGGCTACAACTGCTTTGCTGTGAAAGACAAACAGAGTGAATCTTTATGGAAACTGGGGACTTGGGAGCAAGGGGTGGCCAGTCTGGGAAGAAGCACAGAAGGAGCCCCACTTGGCCACAGGGTTGGTTACCCCATGGTGATGAATAGAAACAGCAGTGAGCTGATGGCCACAACATCAAGTAAACATAAAGAAGATGGTGAGCAGACCGTGAGCTTGAACACAGAAATAAGGCATCATCTGGGCTCATCTGTTTGATGTAGGGTCCTTCGCCTTAAGCGTGCAGCACAGGAGCTCACAGACAGTGTTGGGGACAGGAGGCTGAGGAAGAGAGCATCCCTCCATGGCAGACCTGGACTGCGGAACTGACCCAGGCAATAGTGAGAAGGTCCAGCAGGATCTCTGAGGGACGCAGTGTTGATGGAGGCAGTGGACAGGAGGAATGGGCAAGGAGTGTACGTGGGAAGAAGGTGTCCTTCGTTATCTGTGATAGGAAAAGCTTTGCTACTGAGATTTACGTGATAGACAAAATTAAAAACACTGGGATATTTTTTTCAGAAGTTTACTAAATCCAATAAAAATATGTAAGCCATATGAAGAGACAGTTTTTACAGGGAATATATACAAATTACCAATATATATTCGTAAATGATCTGGATGTTTTTCATCTTCATAAAAATGTGTATTAAAATCACAAAGGATAGCCTCCATGTTTACTAGCATAGTTGGCTTCAGATAGTCAAGTAATGGGGCTGGGGTGTAGCTCCATGGTAGCACGCTTCCCTAGCATGCAGGGCTAGGGTGAAGCTCCATGGTAGCACATTTCCCTAACATGCAGGGCTGGGGTGAAGCTCCATGGTAGCACATTTCCCTAGCATGCAGGGCTGGGGTGCAGCTCTGTGGTAGCACATTTCCCTAGCATGCACAAGATCCCGACTACAATCCCAAGCATTGCAAAAGCAACAGGCCAGAACAAAATCTGGGAAGAATGCAGAGAAGTGGGAGCTATCGTGGCTGTGGCTAGAATATGGCACAGCAGGTGTTTCAAGAGTTACCCATGATCCAAGAGTGTTTCCGATAGATACACACTCTGAGCAGTTTAGTGCAGGTGTGGCAATAAAACATGTGCATCTACTGTTCCTAGCACAACTCATAAGAGCCAAACCATGAAAACGAACCAAATGCTTACTGATGAGCGAATGAATTTTAAAACATGGTTTATTCTTATTCCCCGTGGTGGGGTACAATGAAGTTTGCATTATCTGCTGAATAGAGGAGTCTTGAACACCTGTTGAGTCCCTTGATGTCAGATACCATCAGAATTTGCTCCTGTGGGATGGGAAGTCATCCACAGATCACCATGAATTAGTAGTTGCTTAGAAAAGAGTAGGAAAGGGTATGGAAAGAGCAGTTTCTCTCTGAGGTGAGAAAGATGTTCTAAAATTAACTGCAGCAATTGCATCTGTGGATGTGAAAATACATTGAACTTTATACTTCAAGTTAGTAAATTTTATGGCATATCAAACACGTATCAATGAATATAAGTTTAATTAGAACTTGGTCCAAATGTATTTCCATCATGAAAAAATTAAGACTTCTCCCAGCACCTCATTTCCCCCAAGAAAATCCAGGTATCCTTAGCAATGTCTCCACTCAGCCACCTCCGTCCACTGATTTGATATTTGATTCAGTGTGGTCTGAGTCCATACGTTTTCATCAACATGTCATATTAATCAAGCATGAAGTGAAATGGTGCACGAATGAGTCGTTCTGTATGCAGATGCTGATGTAGATACGGGCAAGTCCTCCTGTCTACTTTAGAAGTTGAGAATAAAATTTGAATCTCAATCTCAGAGTTCACTTAGGAAATAGGCTAACGTGGGGTTTCTTTGCTATGAGTTGCTACTACTTATTATTTTAATTTGTAGTTCCAGAACACTTGGATCGCTTCTGCTGCATGGTGACATAGACCATCTTCGTCTCTCCAACCACCACACTGCCTCTTCCTTAGGATGAACTGACGCCCGGTCCTGCCACTTTGGCAAATATAATTGTGCAGTTTCCCCTCTATCTTTGTTGAAGAGCCACAATGCAGACACTGTCGTTTCTTAAAATCATTGCATTATGAACAAAAAATACTTAACAGAATAAGCAAGTATTAGCTTAAAAACCAAAGCATAGTCTTTGCAGAAAGTGAATTTCATGCCAGAAATATAGTAAACTACTTCATAGTTACAACATCCATGCTTAGAAGTGTTACCACTAACCATATAGTTTGAGACACACAGCCTGCTTTTTTTTTTCAGAGTAAAATTAAATCCAGAATAATTAGTTCTCATATCAAGCACTCAACTTCAGTAAATCTAGCTCAAGACGTGTTTAGCACAGAAGCCTGCAGCTAATGGTACATAATGTGCTGTAATTTCATTTTGGCTTGCTTTATATAAAATCGCAACAGCCACAAAACAAAACCCACATGTCTTGAATTAACTGTAATTAACTTTGAAATGCTACATGGGCCCTCACAGGAAGAATGATTCCAACGTACCTTGTTCCTTTTACACAAAGAAACAGTGATAATTCAACCATACAGACCTTTACTAACTAAATAAATGCCTAAAGAATAAGACACATTCATGAGTTTTAGAGTTCTTAGCATAAACAGCAATTCAGAAATGTAAAGATACTCATAGGTCAAGTAATGACAATTTCGTATTGAGATATATTGGCTAGGGAGCTATTCTTATCACCCATACGTAGAATCAAATATATTCACAGAACTTAGTAGCAGGATGGTGATGTTTCCAGTCAGCGAATGGTAACCTAGAAGGAGGAAGATAATCTATGCATTTGAAATCTCAAATCCATCAGAATGCATCATTCTGCTAGAATTAATGAGATGATTGAAGTGTGCAAACATGGAAATAGCATAGTACAGTGAAACCATCTAAATTGTGAAAAATTATTCTACACAAACTGCCTAATTCTCTAGAATTAAGAGGGTTGGCTGACACATGCTTTTAGCTAAGTGGCCTCAAAATGTTCAAATATATCCTGTAGGACATCCAAAAATTGTGACATTTTGAGTTCAAAAAATCATTTTCGGGATCTTGCTATCTGTGATATTTTAATATGCGCTGTACTCCCCCCTGTTCAAAGAATATTTAATTTGAAATGAGGCTAACCACGAATGAGAATAGATGTGTTAACTACCCAAAATTAAGAAAACTTTCCCACCAGAACAAACAAAATCATGTCCCAGAGGCAAAATAGAAGCAAATAAAGTTTTTGCAAAGAAAAATTCTAGCTTTTTCTGAGCATTATTTTTTTGCTGCTAAACTCAGACCAGTTTAGAGCCCAACAGAGCAGATCTGGGTTGAGCTGAACACAACTCAGTTGAATGGGCCTCGGAAGCACCTGTGGCCCCTGGTTCCACAGCGGACCCTCTGGAGAAGCTTTGTCTCTCATTTTGACTCACATCCAGCTAGGAGCCCATCAACTAATTGTGAGGTCTCGCTTTCCCGTGGAGCTTGTAGGAAAAAAAAAAAAGCCAATACCCTTTCACTCATGAGCTAAGAAACAGAAGAGACAGTCATTTCTACAGTTTTCAGAGTGTCAGTTGTGTGTCGATCACAGTGAAGACAGGCATGGGGAGAGGCGAGCTGGGTAGAGACCACATCCCATGTGGGACACAGGCCAGGAGTAACAGACCTCCTCATGATTTCGTAGGGTGAACTGCACAGAGAGCGGAGGAAGAGACAGGCGGCTGTACGTTATTGGCGGAGTCATGGTCTCCCTAGAGAAGCATTAGGATTCTGAGCTTTGCGCCTGTACCTGAGATGTTATTTGGGACAGATCTCTGCAGGTGGGATCAAACGAAGGCTCAGCTCTTTCAGTGCGCTCTAAGCCAAGGTGACTTGGCTTTCTTATTAGCAGAGGCACAGGAAGAGGCACACAGGGAATAAAAATGAAGAGATTCATGGAGTGTTCCTGGTTAGGGTGGGTGAATACAAGCCGAGGAATTCTGAGAACCAAGGAAGCCTCAGGAGCTGGGAATGTGATAGAGCATAAGCTCTCCTGGAGGCTGCAAATGGAGTTTCCCTCGGACACCATCAGCTCAGCTTCTGACACCATCAGCCTTGGGGAGGATGGGAGAAAAACACCCTTATCCATAAGGGGAAGGGAGAAAAACACCGTCAGCCATGGAGGGATGGGATGAAAGGTTTCTATTAGACTATGGTTTCCACAGCTATCTCAGGCTTCTGTAAGCCGATTACTCAGGAAAGTCAGGATGCCTGCTTCAATCTCAGGAAGAACACAGAGGCCGGGAAGAATGTCTATGAACACAGGGGGCAGCTGAGGTCCCTAGAGCTTGCATAGTCAGGCATAGATACAGGTATGCATACATACATAAATAATGCAAACATTCATACATACATACATACAGGTATACACACATGCATATAAAAATAAACACACACATTCATGTATACATACATACAAACATATACACATATAGGTTTATATATACATACATACATACACACATACAGGTATATATATATGTATACACATACATACATACAGGTGTATATACAGGTATACATACATACAGGCATAGGTACATACATACATACACACTTACATCCACACATACAGGTATATATATATGTATATATATATATATACAGGTATATATACAGGTGTACATACACACATACATACATACACACACACAAGTATACATACATACATACAAACATACACACACATGCATGCATGCACACATACATACTATTGTACATGCATACATACATACATACATATACACATACAGGTATATATACATATCTGTATGTATACATCATGCATATATACATACAAATATACACACACATGCAGGTATACATACAGGCATACATACATACATACATATAACAGGAGCCCAGAAACACAGCTGTACTGCTGCATTCTATCTCCAGAGATACCATTGGTAGAAAAAGAATTATCTCTACATTTAGATAGAAGGATAGGATTTGTGGTAGGTCATGTGACCATGGGGTAGAAGACACTGTTTGGGAAGAAGAGACAGTAGCTTCCCATTCTGGCAAGGTCTGAAAGTTCTGCTTGCCACCTTAGTGAGTTGTATGATGCTCTTTCCTCTTCCGTGTCAAGTACTTCCTTGGCGACAGCGTGTTTGGTCATGCGGGCTCTTTCCACTCCTCCTGCTCTCCCTAGTTCACAGCACCCTCAGGTACCACCGAGCTCACACATCTTTGGGACTGATGTGTTTCCTGTCTTGGCTATGCTCTTGTAATCCGAGACTTGCAGAGAGGTATCCAGGCTATTTCATTGTGCATGCACATGATTTACAATAAGAGATAATTTAGATAATTTAATTGAAAAGATAGGCTTTGATGATATTTTCAGAATCCAAATGTGGGGTTTGTGTGGCTTTTGATGACGAATGTGATTAGTGGCTTTTGGTAAGGAAATGTCCTAATTTCACAACGGGCAGGTATCAACACAAAGAGCTGGGTGTTCAGCACATTCGGGATTCAAGGCCCTTAATAGATCCTAAAGTATGTAAGAAACAATATCTTCTTGTTACGATGTTGGGGTACGATCTGATTCTTGTCCCCCTTTTACTATGAGTCCAGATTGCTGTAATGTTAGATTCCTCTTACCAGTAATTACACTTGCTCATGACTCTAGCTGGTGTTCAGGCCTTTTGCCAACGCATCTAGTTTGAGAGAAAGTTCCAGATACGATGCCACTTCTACACGAGATGGTTCTTGTTTATATGAACATTCGATGACAGCTACCTGCTACATAACAGTGGGATTATCAATCACGAGATTAATATCAATACAGGGTTATCACCTGGCCCAAAAAGGACTGGAGGTGGAGAGCTGTCCCTCTAACATTCTCAGAGGGACTCTTTGCCTTCAACCCTGAAGAGCCAAGGCTCGCACGAGTCTTACTCCTTCCATCTGAAGCACTTCCCAAGTCTTGCTGTGTTAGCTGCTCATGACCTCGGCAGTTCTAGACAGCACCGACCATTGAAGATTTACGTTTTAAAGGATTTGTTTGATGTTATTGTGATTATCAGTCATGATATCAAAACAAATGGTTTAAGGAACACAAGCCCTCCAGGTAATGCTTCTTATCCCTCCTCCCGTGGTTACCCAGCCTTTCTTTGAAATCCAGCTGCAGTGCCCACCACTCCACTGAGCCATAAGTTACCTCTGACTCTACCACTGGGGATGAGGTCCTCTTTGCTTAGAACATGGAGTGATTGATTCTTCATGGGTACATTCATCCTCTTTGTTAACATAAATATAAAGGAACCATTTAATGAAACTTTGAGGTTTCTAATCATTTTAGCACATGTCATAATTTGACATTTCCTTGAAACAACACTAGGTTCTCCCCCCTTCACCCAAAATGATCCGTCTCTTGCAACAAATCCAGGCTGACGTAAGACACTTCTGACCAGGGTCTCTATTATTTAAGAGGAGCCCAGCCTGGGCTTCAGGCCTTCTGTGAAATTGAAGTTGAGTATTGAAAAGACTTTTTCAATTTTCAATGGTTTGAAGACTGGTTTCAAGGGTGGTTGGTGTCCTGTAGCATTAGATGATGCTGCGGAGACGAAGGCTCCCTGGATAAAACACTTGCTCCATAAGCAGGGGGGACCTGGGTTTGGGTTCCCAGCTCTACATAAAAAGCTAGGTACGGAGGCTCATGCCAGCAACTCCAGTATTGGAAACTAGAAACAGAAGGATTCTGGCTAGCTGACCCAGTGAACTAGCTGGCCAGCATTCTAACAGAATTGGTAAGCTCCTGGTTCACTGTGACCTTGTCTCAAACACATAAACTTTGACCTCTCCGTGCATCCGTCTACACATGAGCACTTCCCCACATGCACACAAATACAGAATGTTGAGAGCTCACACAGGAGCGTGATGGGTGCTACTCCAGAAGAGAGATCTAAAGCATGTATTTGCTAACTGTTCCACGTTCTGTCTCTGTAGAGCAAACCCCTGGTCTGGAAGTGAAGGGGATTTTTGACTTGGTAGTCATTCTGAAATGATACTCATATTTTTTCATAGTCTCTCTCAAATGCTATTTCTTGCAGACATATCAGGCAGGCATCAGTACATACCCCCATATGTTGGTGGCCCTGCCTGTGGTACCCCTTGCAGCTTTGCTTGGCTGTTTCATGTCCATCCCCACATTCTTGCCCTTGACTAACACAGCCTGAGCCTTTGCTTCTTTCATCAGTAGCTGAGGTATTTGTCTAGAATCCAGGTTAAGGATATCTTAGACTGCCTTCTCTAAGCACAGAGAACTCCCAGTGATTTGGATAGTCATCCATTTTTTCAGTGAGTTTGCAATATTCTGGTTCTTTGTGTTGTGTGTGTGTGTGTGTGTGTGTGTGTGTGTGTGCGTGTGCGTGTGTGTGTCTGTGTCTGTGTTTTATCTTTTCATCTTGTAAATTTATTTAAGGAAAACAAACAAACAAACAAACAAACAAAGTTGGGCAAGAATGCATGTTGATTAAAGAACAAAACAAGCAAACAATCAAAACCCTGAGCTCGATTCTCTGCCTAGCATTGCAGTAAGGAGATGGATGAAAAAAAGAAAAAAAAAAACCAAAACACAGTTCCTTCTTACTGCAACCATGAATTGCACACTCACTTTATAAATAAGAACTCCTGGAAAGAGGAGAATTTCAGCACTGTGGAGAGGTTGGAATGGTGCAGGTCCAGGGGCTAATTATTTTAAGCTAGTTATAGCCCTCTGGAACAAGCCATTCCTTGCCCACCTTTGTGTCAAAACTAACATCCTGTGACTAATAGATAAAAATGTTTTGAAATCTATTAACTTAGCAGACCAGTAGCTTCTACCAACCCCCAAGCAGAGAATGTTATCGGAGAGCACGAGGCCTGTAGGAAGCTTCCCTGTCTTGGCTATACTCGCCGACATATTTGAAACTTTCATTGTGTCCACAAGGGAATGTGGACTTTGGGGAAATCTAGGCCGTGACACTCAAAATGACTCCAGAAAAATTATCTTGTATTCCTTTTAAGATGAGAACTGTTTTTTTTTTTTTTTTTAACATTTGTATTATTTATTTAGTTAGTTAGTTGCATCAAGAATGCCATCATGGAAAAATGTTCCTATGCCATTAGGAAAAACTGTTGCCTTGAATAAAGTGATTCCCCCCTTGGGCTCTCCTATCATTTCCTCTGACTGCCTTGAACTGCCCGACGTCCTCTGCACAGATGCGGACTCCTCTCCATACTGAAAGGATCAATCTTAACTGCGCATCTGTCTTGATGCTGATGGTGAACAGTCATCGATTACTAATGTCTTATTGCTTGAGCTTGTCTCCATGAATCCTTCCCGTCCTCTACCGTTTCCGACAGCCGGTAAGCACATTTCTCTTAAGGGAATAATCACACTAATCCAGTCAGTCCGCCTCGCAGTGGCACTCCACAGTTGTGGTGTTTCCTTGTCTGGGAGGTTTCTCATTTGCAAAGAAAGAATGCCAAATAAATTTTAATTTCTGAGTTGTCTCTGGGAATGAGTAGGCGTTCATAAAGGATCAGAATCTACTCAGGCCTCCTTGTTTATTGCCAGGTAAGAAAAGGTTAAAAAACATATCTATCATGTTGAAATAGAAGAATAAACACCTTGTTTAAAGTGTGCTGAGAGGCAAAATATTATATAACTGAGCATTGAAGTTCCCTGGCAGACTTCTGAAGATGTGCCAAAGGAAAAATGTATTTTCAATTTGAGATAACTGGACAGAAACTTTCATGCTACATTTAGTGAGAGTTCAAAATTAAATCCTATGACTCAGATGTTATTTTATTAACAGATGAAGTGTACATACAGAATCCAAGTTCCTAAGAAGCAGGACCTTGTTGGTCCATCACAGTCTCCTCCTGCCACTCCTGACATCACCTACTACTTCCTATAACACCCCCAGAGTTTTCTGGAAAAAAAAAGTACACAGAAGTAGAACCTGTGAGTACTGAATGTATAACACAGTAATTTTTCACTACAAAGATAAAACTCTTGGTTTTGAGTCATATATATATATATATATATATATATATATATATATATATATCAATATCATAATGCATATATATAAAAAACATAATGTGTGTGTATATATCATAATGTATACATATAAAATATGTGTATACATATCATAATGTATATATATCATAATATGTATATATATATTATAATGTGTGTGTGTATATATATATATATATATATATATAACATAATGTGTGTGTATGTGTGTGTGTATATATACACACACACACATAGTTTTGAATTAATGCATTGGGAAAGTCATTTACCAGCAAATGAATTTGCAACAAAACATACTGAAAATCTAATATGGTTTCTTCCTTTACAAGAGATAATTCAGTGATTTTAAGTGTCAGCCCAAAAGCTCAGGGGCTCTGAGTTCAGGGCACCACATGCATGAATTGCAGTGACTCCTCGGACTATTTTCTCATAAACGGATACTGATGATACCGGCTTTAGGCAAGACAAAGATACATCACGGCTTCAGAGCTTCACCCCAGCCTCTTACAAGAGCATCCCAGGTACTCATAAAGATTCTTACCACTCTATGAAAACACGCCCTAAAAACTAAAAAAATAATTCAGTAATAGTTTTGCCTAAAATCTCATAACGATACAGTGTGCTTTAACCTCAGAGTACTGAGAATGTGACAGAGTTGTATATTGTAATTAGGGGTTTACAAACATGCATGCATTAGGAACCGGAAAGATGGCTCAGCACGCAAACATGGTTGCCTCTGAGGCTAAAGACCTGCATGTGCCATGCCTGGTACCCAAGTGACGAACATAGACCAACCTATAAAGCAATACAAAATGGTTTTAAACAACATGTTTCGCCAGTGCTTTTTGTCCTTTTTTATGTAATGTCAAAATATGATATAAAATAAAGCTTAGAGACGACAAACCAGAACTAACTTCCTTTAAGTATTCTGAGTTATTTTTAAACAAGTAAACAAATTAAAACTAAATATGCAGTGACCCCCTTTTAATTTGTAAGGCTGGAGGCTTAGTTATGAATACAGACGCCTGAGTCTTTAAAAGCATTAAAACTTAGTAAACTGAAGCCAGCACAGGCTTGCTGGAGGGATGGAAATACCTCGGAGATGGAATCGCTAATGTTTAAAGAAGTGTTTTCTGCCTAATAAATGCTAGGAAAGCATCACTGGCCTTTCTGCAAAGCCATTCTGCAACATGCAAGAACCTCACTGTAACTAACACACTTCACTTTGTGGTAACACTGTTCTTATTAGTCTTTGAGAAGTCATAAACAAGTCATACCACAAGCAGCAGGTTCACTGCTAGACTCACTGTCTTGGTACCGGCCGCTCTTGGTACTGATGCCAGAATGGGCAAATCCCTTAAGATGCCAACTTGATCCCCAGTGAAACCTGGCTCTTGTTTCTGAAATTAACATGATGGCACACTATCCATTGACATTGTCTGAAATGTGTTTTAAAATAGTGTGATTCCTATCTTTAACACCATAGCTCTATTTTTGCATCAGCTAAACTTCCCCAGTCAGAATAGCCACTAATTTAAGTTCAGTTAATATGAATGAGCTAATACACTTCACTGATTCGTACCCATTTCATCAATTGATAGGACAGTAGTCCCTTGGGTTTTGACTCCACATTGATTATGAAGGAAATGGCCTGAGCACCCCAGCACCCGGGTGTGACTGCTTTTCCTTGCTGTCACTCATCACCTCAGCCAATCAGCTCTGCCTCCATCAAGCAGCTCCAGGCGGTGCCCCACCCTTGATGTAGGAATTGGCGCCTGGCTTCTTTCCATCCAGCTATGCCATGCCCTGATTGTGCTGTAATCCTTGCAGGGGGGGCAGCTCTTTTCTTGGGAGAAGGGGGTTTGTTTGTGGGTGGTGAAGAGGGTTAGATCTGGGGGAGATGGGGGATGGAGAGAGGGGAGAAGGGGGCCTGGGATGTATTCTATAAGTGGTATGAGAGAAGAAAAATTAAAATAAAATAAATTAATTAAAAAAACAATAGGCAGAATCCCAGTCTACTTCAAAAAAGCCTGTTCTTCCATGAAGCCATCCCTGACTCCTAGCATCCCTTAGGTCCCTTGGGTCCATTTCCCATGTGCCCTGAGGCTGATCAGTCTCTGCGTGCCTTGGTTTCCCTGTCTGCAAGTGGATCTAGTCCTATGACCTAATATCAGCACAGTGGGCAAATAGGGGACATTAAAGAAAGTTCTTGACACCACACAGGCTTTCCAGACACTTGTCAGACCACATGGGTAGAACCAAGCTTAAGGCATAAGCTTGATTGAATCAGAGCTGAAGCTTCTGGAATCCTGGTTTCCAGATTAGCATAGGGTGGATATGGCTCCACTGTGCCTTCTAAATGAACAATAGACTATGTGAGTCTGAGGGCCTGATGTTTCAGAAGGTTTAAACACAGGGACCTGGTCCTGCCTGGAGCATGCAGCTAAGGTACGGCTCCCGGCTGGAAAGAGTGTAAGCTAAGCCATGTGGCACTGGGTCAGCAGCAGGGGTAAGGCCCTGGGAGGCTGTAAGAGAGCACAGACCAAGGTCTAAGGCTGAAAAGGAGTCAGCAAAGCAGGTCCTGGCCTGTAGTCAAACTGGGTATACTATTTTCAAGAGTTTTAGATTCAGGATTGAAAACGTGCTCTTTCTAATAGCCTCTGACAGGGCTTCCCTGAGTGTACTGGCTGCCCTGGTTTTATGCCATGTCTATGAGTCCTGTCCTTTTCCAGCCGCCTCCAAGGCTGGATGATAAATACTGCCATGCCTTCAGTGGGGGTAGGTGTGCTCCTCTGCAGACACATTAGCACGCTGGCTCACCTGGCTGGGTCAGAGCCTCAGGAGCTGACCGACAGTGTACAGAGAAACCAGAGCAGCCAGGCCAGAGGAAATCCCAGCAGGGCTGGCTTCTCGGGGCACACTGGAAGTCCTAGGTCCTTTGCTTCAAACAGCAGGAAAGCTAGAACAGGGCTTTTCTCTCTCCTAAATAGCTCAGGTAAAAAAAAAAAAAAAAACCAAGGGCAAGCCATAAAACAATCACTTTAATTGGAGTGGTTACTACTACTGCCTAATTATTCCAGCTGGTGGCAAAAAAAAGCAACACAATCGATCATTTAGCAGACTGCTTAATTGCACAGTGATTCACTGCCCCTAACCTGGTGGACAGGGGTGCTTACATGCTTCTTCAAATTATAGCTCAAAATGCACTCTGTGGGGGTAAAAACGTTTGCCTGCCATAACATAAACCTGGGAAGCTTTCTGGAAAGCCACTCCGTTGGGTAGTAATCATTAACTGTCTCTGCGTGTCCACTGATCTCATCCTTAATCCACACATGAGCCATCAATGTCCTTTCTGGGAATAATTACAACTAATTTGTATCCTTGGGGGAGAGGATTAAAATCGGAAGAGAAGAAACTTAGTGGCAATTCAGTTCTACTACCATAAACTTACATGTTGATGTCAGAGCACTAGCTTGAGAACAGCTTATCAAATTTAACTTGCACTGTTCATGAATAACTAGAAATTATGTGTTTTGGAAGCCGCTTAAACCAAGCCAAGGGCCTTAATGCCATTTAGAATAATAATTTATTTAAAATATATATTTAAATAATATTAATTCAAGTTATTATTTAATATTATTAAATTTCTAGGCCAGTTCATTTAAATTCTGACCTAAGAACATACCCTATCTTCAAAAGTAAGGTACATTCTTTCAAACTATAGTTCTGGTTTATATGCTAGGCTGAAAAGGACAACCTACTTGTTGGATTTACAAAGACTACAGTAGAATTATCAACTGATGAAAAGGGAGGATGCAGATGGAAGAGGGGAGGGAGAGGCTGCATGGGACACAGACAGTGACTAGTGAGGACTTTCCCCTTAGGCGCAAACAAGTCCTGACATTGTTATTTGTACACATGTGGGAAAGCCTCAGCAACGAGTGTGGTGAAGTTCTGTTCAGCTGACAGCATTCAGTAGGCTAAAATCACCCAGGAGAAAGATAACGAGGCAAGGAGGAGAGCAGGGTAGAAATTGACGGGTGAAGAAGGAGACATAGAGAAAACATCAGCCAACTGGAAGACAGAAGAGAGCGCACCGACTGCGCACCGACTGCAGAGCGCAACTGCCCACCTCGGCCGGTGCGCTCCTGTGCTGTGTAGTGAGCCTCAGCTGACCTTTCCTAACTGCCAGAACGGATTAGACTTGTAAATATTACCAAAAAGGTAATATCTGCTCTTAATGCTATTTGAATGATAGGTTGTTTTTACTTCTTAGGAGGATTATAGTTTTCTTGGTTTTTGATTCATTGTCCTTATTTTTTTGAAGCATAGTCACTTGTTTACCATAATTTCACGCTCACACAGCCGGTGTCAGCACAGAGCCACAGCAGCACACTTAGGTACATGCACATGGACCAGTGCAGCTTGTGCTGAGCCCATACCCGACCCTTGACCCTGTCTCCACTTACCTGGCATAGTTCCTATAGCCCATCGTGCTCACAGAAAGAACAGACGCCCTGTTCAGAGTGCGGGTAGGATGGTGAAGGCCGTCTTGCAGCTAGGTGGATGAAGTAGACCATGCTCATTACCTGCTACAGCCTGATCTCAAGCATCTGTCTCTTCAGCGTGCCCCAGTGAGTCCTTAGCTCACTGTTCAGCTGGGAATATTGTGTTTCCCCTTTGATGTTCTTGTGTTAGCAAAGCAGCCTAATTGATTATTACTGCTCATCTCACTAAATAATTTATTTGACACATTTTATTGTTTTTAACTGCATATTCACTTTGTCAGTTTTTAAATTAAGCTATTCTCTGTTCTGCCCTTTAGCACATAAGCTATCATTAGACTCAGGCTAATCCAACAGCTACTCAGGACATGAGTCTATATATCTCCCTTCTAGCAGGAAATGTAACCAGCATTCTGGTGTCCCCATGACCTGGATCTCCCCTAATGGAAAACCTAAGAACCGTGCTGAAGTCCCTGTGACCTGGATCTGCAGACTTCTCTTTGTTCTAAGTTTCTTTCTTAGTGAAACATGAACCAGTTGGTATAGATAGAAAGCTGCCTGGTGAAAGCTGGGAGCCAGAAGATGGGAGGCTTTGGAGACACATTCGCCTCTGCATTGGGGTTGCTATCTGGGACTCTCAGGCTCTCTCCTCTATCGACACTTACTTCCATGCCCTATTTTAGTAAGGACATGAAAGAAGGGCATTTTCCTGAGCGTAAGACTAAGGATAGTAGAGTCAATAGGACTAAAATCATTTCAACCAAACTTAAAGACAGTTAGGTGTTGATTCTAACTGTATTCTTACTTCACGTAGCACCACCATCACTATCACCAGCATCACCATCACCATCATCACCACCATCATCACCATAACCATCATCATCACCATCATCATCATCATCATCATCACCATCATCATCATCATCACCATCATCATCATCATCACCATCACCACCATCATCATCACCATCATCATCACCACCATCACCACCATCATCATCACCATCATCATCATCATCACAACCATCATCATCACCACCATCATCACCATCATCACCACCACCATCATGACCATCACCTTCATCACCATCACCATCATCATCATCACCACCATCATCATCATCATCATCACCATCATCATCATCATCATCATCACCATCATCAACACCAGCATCATCAGCATCAGCAACACTACCACCAGCATCATCGTTGTCACCATCAGCATAACCATCACTATCATCGATATGGTAATCCTCACCATCAGCATCAACATCATTACCGTCACCAGCAGCATCATCATCACCACTATCATCACCATCATGAACACCATCATCACCAGTGTCATCATCCACCATGTGTTTAGCTATGCCCTTCTATTTGGACTCGAGTTCACGTGAATTCACTTGAATTCCTGTTTCATTCATGAATAATAGGAAATAATACATATCGACATGTGTTTGAAGACCACCCTGTACTATTTTTCAACAAAGATATTTTTATCGTTAGCCATATTAGTTGATTATCTATAAATGTCAAGATTTGTTGCAGCTTCAAACATTAAATGCCCTGTGTGTGCTGGCCTAACTTTTTATCTGAATCATCTCTGGAGACTTCTGACAATATGAAGTATCAGTAGTGGGAAGAGTTTAATTCCCAAGCAACAAAAATAAATTAGAGTAGAAAATGAATGTTCCAATTGCCTAACACCCTGAAGAACTAGACTTACAGAATGAGGGCCAAATGCCTCCAGTTTCTGGCCAGATCCCTCTGCAGAATTAACCTCATGGGAACAGGAAGCGTCTGTTACGCTGTGGATACCCAGCAGTGGTGTGGCTTCTGTGGATACCAGCAGTCGCATGGCTTCTGGCCCCTCTGGTTTTCCCCTCCCTACAAAATGGATGGTGGTTACTTCTTCTTTTATCATTTAAATTTCTCAGAGACATGGTCCTTTTGAGAAAGAAAACATATTTTGTTGTACAGAACACTTGGGCACAGAGAATTCAAATGTTTTTCCTAGGGAACAGAACCCACAGATCCTAAGCCCCATTTCAATATGCTTTCTACATACTATGCTCTGTAATAAGATGCAAACAACAAGCAAATGACAGAAACACATATGCTTGCAGGACAGAATAGAGACTCCACAGTGACTCTCATTATCTTTATTCTAAAAGGAATTCAGGGAAGATGAAAAACGAGTACTGTGATTTATTCTAAAAATAGTATATACTGAGCCTGGCAGTTGTGTACTTGCAGCACTGTGAATTGTGTCCTTGTCACAGTGGGTATTCTCTCTGGGATTCTGAGCATTCAGAGAGACTAAGTTGATGAAATAAAATGCTACCATAAACTGTAACTCGACTCAGGTAGCCGGGGCACACTGCTTGGTAATTCTGGAACTTTCCTTGGGGATGGGGGATGGAAAGGCTGAAAGCAAAGATTCAGGAGGGGGAATTACTCACTTTAAATATTTCTGAAAATTAGCAGTAAATCTATAAAGACGATGTAGGGCTCTTCTCGCCCTAGAACCACATCCAGTTGGTAAAATTCATGGCCATATATGCTATTCCACACTTCTTAAAAGAATATACCTGTGTGGTTACACCATATACAGGAAAGTTTTTCTGGTTCCTTCTGGGTTGTTCCACAGTGAGATGTGACCCGGGCAAGCCCATCCCTTGCCCTGGCTTGTGAGATGGTAGAACAGGGCTCTGGAAGTCGAGGAGGCAGAAAGGTAGTTACTCTTGTGCCAGCTTTACTTCTCTGGCACTCAGAGAGTTGATCAAACATCATTTTCAGGGAATTCTGGGTAGCGATGCTGGGAAAGACTAGGGTTTGTCAAGGAAGATCACCCCCAGCAGCCACGGCATCATCCAATCCACTGAAGGGCTGAGTGAAGCAGGCTGAGGAAGGGGGTCATATGCCCTTCTCTTGATCTGGGACATCAGCACTCTTGTTCTTGGGCTTTCAGGCTCAGAAAAGGGTCCACATGAGTGCTTCTGGGCCAATGGACTCACACTGAATCTCAACCACTGGCTGCCTTGGGCCTCAGGATGGTGGATGTTGGAACTTCACTGTCTTCAAAATCGCAAGGATATTATTCAGGTAATAACAGAATGAGGGGACGCAAGAGGGGTTTAAGCAAATGTGATCACGTGCTTGGATCTAACAGAGGGATTGGCTGAAGATGCAATCAAGAAGACAATGGTAATACATGATGGTGACAGTGTGTACATGTGTATATGCGTGTATGCACATGTGTATATGTGCACATGTATATGTATGTGTAGGTGTGTACATGTAGGTACGCATTTGTGTGCATGTGTATGTACATGTGTATATATGTATGTGTGTATATGTGGGTAAGTGCATAAATGCATATGTGTGTATGGGTACGTCCATGGTACATGTGTGCATGTAATGTATGTATGCATGTATGTATGTATGATAACTACCCCATAGACAGAGCACAGAACAGTTGGAACAACGCTAATTGCTTGTTTTCTGAATAACCTCTTTAGCCTCATGTTCAAATAAATACTGTCTACTACTACTAAGTTTTTATCAAGCAGCAGTTCACCTGTTTTACAATATTTTACATCGGTTACATGTTCTGGGTGATGGATGCCCTCACCAGTATTTTTTACATCCTGACCATTTAGCCCTTAATATCCATACACATTGTTCTGTCTTAAGAGTAAGAGTCCAGTTGAGTGAGTCCGTGCCTCCAGCTCTCCCATCTAGCTGAAACACTGCATTGCAATTCACTCAATGTCCCAACAAATACTCTACTGTTGATCTCTACAATGTCCTGAATCTGAAATGTCCCCATCTCTACCCAGGCAGCTCATGTTTTGAACATTTGCTCTCTATTTCAGAATGTGTGGGATTTGAAGAGGGATAATGTGTTTGGTGAGTTGAAGAATCGTTCATTCAGAGGAGATTTTAAAGGGTCGGAGTTTAAGTTTCAAATTTGGCTGAGTTCTTGTTCTGGTGATCCAGCCTGTTGGGAAAGTGAGTTTCCTGGGAACTTCAGTTGCTGATTGAATTCAGAGGCCTCTGGGTGGTCAAAGATCACCACTTAAAGATTTGTAACTTCAGAAAGCCAGAGGACAAACACAGAAGTGCAGGCAAGAGAAGGGAGCTGGCCAGAGAAGCCCCAGCCCAGAACTCATGACCTTTGCCTCTATTCTGATGGTGCCCCAAGTGGTGCCAGTGTGCATGGCAGTGTCGCTGCTGTTCTCTGCTTTCATCTGAATTTCTAATCCAGATAACTCTGAAGTTGATGTCATGTAACGTTGCTTTAGACTGAGACGTATGATTTGTCCCTAAGAAGTCCTGTGCCCTTGACCTCTGTCCTCTTGGCTGAATGTCTTTGATGATCCTGCAGCTAAATAGCCCTGTGAGGTTCCAAGGGAATCAGAAGCAAACACTGTCATTCTGGATGCTGGCAGCAGGGCCAGCTGGCATGTAATTTTGTTACAAAGCTATTTCCTGCTAAAGGAGAGTTTGAAATAACATTTACTTGTATAATTCTAATTCTATTGAGCTTATCCATCCGGGGCCAAATAAAAAGCACAGATTAATTGAGCATGAATATGTCAGGCAGAAAACCATCTTAGGACATGAAAGAATTAAAAGTTGTTTACAAATACTTCAGAGAAAAAGCCCCCCCCTCCAGATCTCTGCATTCACTCTGCCCACAGTTGATTAGCAGAGCAATCCTTTCCAAGCTTTGAACTCCCACAGTTATAAGCTCACTTCAGAATATTTGAGATAAACATCACAGGTGGTTTAAAAGGTGATGCTGGGAAAGAAGAGAGATGTCCAACACAAAAGGTAGTGAGATGTGAAACATCCTACTTCCCTGTAATCTGAAGGCTTCTCTCTCAAGCTTGGATATGTCACTGGTTGTAAGGCCTTTATAACGCTAAAACCAAAATTTAGAGTCATTGCTCTAAAATCAGTTTTGTTTGATTTAGATTTTAGAAACGTGGTCTGCCACATACAGAGAAATGTGTTCAAGTAAGAATGTGAAGAGACAACTGTTGATTCAGGTAAAACAGTCTTATATATTTATCTGAGAAGCTGGATGGATATCACCCATGAAATCTCTACCAGGAAACCTGTGTTGGGCAGAAAGCTTATGTCCATCTTTCCAAACGGAAAGGGCTCTGAGAGGCTGAGCCTCCATCAGTCCCTTAGGAGCGGGGGAGGACCTTCTTTCCTTATCTAACAGTTCAGGAAAGTTATGAGCCTATAATATGTGTGTAGACCATAAAAATATTTCCACAGAAGCTTTTACAACGATTTTACTGGAAACTCCTATTAACCTCTCCCAGGAAAACATTTGGATCATGGAAATTTCTGTTTGAAATAAAACCGAACTTTTCTCAGTCAGTCCAGGGTTCTGATTAATCGAGCATGAATATGTCAGACAGAAAGCCATCTTAGGACATAAAAGAATTAAAACTTGCCTATAAATACTTTATAGTCTTATAAAAATTATCTTCTCCAAGATCTATTTCACTATCTGTTCCATATTCTGTTATCTATGTAAGTATGTATGTATTTATCTATCTGTCTTTCTATCATATATATATATATATATATATATATATATATACACACACACACACAAACACACACACATATATTTCTAAATTAATGGACATGAATATATATACATATATATGTGGACATAGCTTTAGAAGTAGTTCTGTTTTTCCAGATGAAGAATATAAGACACTGGTGGTGTGGCTTATCTACCCTGACATGGCCACACTATTCGCTGAGCAGCATTTGCTGGAGGAGAACTGCCAACAAGAACATTTCCCCACAGCATGAAGCCCATGATGTATTCTTTCTCACCTAATGTCAAAAATTGCTATAAACACATTCAGCCACAGCAGCAGGGAGGGTTTTACAGTCATTTCAAAAACATGCTCATAATTTTATAGGCAAAGCAAGTTTGGAAGAAAGCTAGAGTGGGCATTCTGTTAGGAATGGGGTACACTTCCCACTTCCCCTGCATGCTGAAGGCTCCACCATACTAAACATGAATATAAATAGCCGCTGTAATGGACATGGAGTGTGGCAGTCCACAGCTCAGAGAATCTCTGCTCTCTGATGGCTATGATGGGAGCACTTTCAGTAAAGCCATAGCTCTGGAGCAGAGGACAGAGGAAGCATCTCTGAGGAGGGGTCCAAAGGCAGAGAAGGAATTAAGAACGTGACGAGAGATGCCATGACAAACAGAGCAAGTGAGAATGGGCCATGCAGCCCAGCCTGGTGCCTGCTCACTAACTTCACTAAAGCCTAGCACCCATCCTGGGTACTGGATTTAGTCTCAGAAGCCTTGAGGTTTTTACAAGCTTAAGGCTGTTTGTTTGTTTGTTTTATTTTGTTTTGGTTTAAGATTTATTTTTAACTATATATATTTATATGTCTGTGTAAGGGTATGTGCATATGTGTGCATGTGTCCATGGAGGACAGAGGAGGACATTGGGCCCCTGGGCGTTACAGGCAAGTATGAGCCTCCCAACATGGGTGCTGGGAAACAAACTCTGACCCTATGCAAGAGCATTAAGTGTCTCTAAGCATTTAGCGACTTCTCCAGCCCGCCCACTCACAGGAGCTTACATATGGAGTTTGTATTGCATTCATTCCTGGAGTCTGATGATCCTTCCTAAGAGAGCCTTTTGCCATATTTTCTGCAATATTCAACTTACTTTGTTAGGGTTTTCTTTCAATGTTGAAGAACTGACTGCCTTTAAGAGCACTGACACTAAGCTCCACCCACCCTGCCGTTCCCGGTTTCACAGATCAGCATCATGAAAATGGCGAAGCTGTGAAACAGAGCGATGTGACATCGCAGGATACGCCCAGCTCTCATGAAGACCCCAGAGGCATGGCGGACAGGGATGAACCGCCACCCTGGGCCTTCTGCCCGAACTCAGTTACATTTGTACTTGTGAAATCTTCATATTTAAATAAATCCTACAGAGATTTGGGCTATAGGTTTAGAGCAGGTTTCATCTTATGTCTCTTTTAAATGTTCCTTTACTGATTATAAGATTGTTGTTGGGAGCTCCAGTTCCAGGGGACCCAATGGCTCTTTTGGCCGCCATGAGTTCCTGCACGCATGTGTGCACAGACGTACACTCGGGCACACACAGATACACATGGCATTAAATATGTAGAATTTTAATTTTATTTTTGTTGCTAAGACATACAAATGAAGAATATTAAAGAACTGTGTAATATAGGAAATAAAAACTATCTCAGTGGTTACTGTGCATACAGTTTTCCATATAGTTACATTTTGTTAAATTATTTGTAAATACTCTATTATTTTTAAAAATATAAAAAATGAACTATTAAACCATATGTAAAATATAATGTTTATAGTAATGGATAAATTTGCAATGCATACATTCTTATCAAAATACATTAGACATATTCTCATTGATAATAAAATTTAAACAAAAAACTATGGCAATCATAGCCAATATTAATATTAAAGTTACTCTTTAATATATATGCATGTGTGAGTATGTGTGTATGTATGTGTGTACGTATGCATGTGTGTGTATGTGTGTGCGTGTATGTGTGTGTGTGTGTGTATATGTGTGTGTGTTTATGTATGTATGTGTATATGTGTGTATGTGTGTGTGTGTGTATATGTGTGTGCGTGTATGTGTGTGTGTGTGTATATGTATGTGTGTGTGTGTGTTTATGTATGTGTGTGTGTGTTTATGTATGTGTGTGTATATGTGTGTATGTGTGTATGTGTGTGCGTGTATGTGTGTGTGTGTATATGTATGTGTGTGTGTGTGTGTTTATGTATGTGTGTGTGTGTTTATGTATGTGTGTGTATATGTGTGTATGTGTGTATGTGTGTGTGTGTGTGAATGTCCGTGTGTGTGCCTGTGTGTGTGTGTGTGTATGTATGTGTGTGTGTATGTGTTTGTGTGTATGTGTGTGTATGTGTGTGTGTATATATGTGTGTGTGTGAATGTCCGTGTGTATGCCTCTGTGTGTGTGTGTGTGTATGTATGTGTGTGTGTGTGAAAGTCCGTGTGTGTGCCTCTGTGTGTGTGTGTGTATGTATGTGTGTGAATGTCCGTGGGTGTGCCAGTATGTGTGCGTGTCCATGTGTGTGTATGTGTGTGTGTATGAATGTCCATGTGTATGTATGTGTCTGTGTGTATGTGTGTATATGTGTGTATGTGTGTGTGTGTATGTATGTGTGTACATGTGTGTGCGTGTGTGTGTGTGTGTGTGTGTGTGTATGGAATTAGATAGATGTTAAATTAATGCACAAGATGGACTTTATTGTCTACTTAGAACTACACCTAACTTATCACTTCTTTGCTAACATTTGTTGACGTTGGTGTTTTGAGATAGAGTCTTACTATACATCCTTGGTTGGCCTGGAACTCCCTATGTAGACCACGCTGGCCTCCAGCTCTTAGAGATCCACCTGCCTTTGCCTCCTGGTGCTGGGATTGAAAGAGTGTGCTGCCACTCTCAGCTCTTTGCTAAGTCTTTATTCTGAAATGATTATGGATATACAGAAATTTGCAAAGAACAATGCAGGTAAATCGAGTGTATGATCCTTTATATAAGGAAGAGAAGGCATCACAACAAGGAGGGGCCGGTGTGCCTAGGAGCTATCACATGTGTGTCAAGCTCACAATTACACACATGTGACTGTGTGCAGCTGTTGCTGTATGAGGTCATCTATAGCTCTTATGGATGTTAGCACATGTGCAGATTTGCATGACCAGAAACATAATAGAAATTCCCCATAGCAACACCCATCACTTGTCCCTAGAGCACAGCTATTCCAGCCCCCATCAAACCCTCGCCAATCAGACACTGACAAGGTCCCCATCTTTCTGGCTGGGTCAGGTCTGGAATGTGCCTTGAAACATTTTTCCTTCAGTAATTTCCTTGAGGGTTATGTAAATCGTTCGATCAGTAGCTTTTCTTTATCGTTTATGAAAAGTTGTCCACATTATGGATGAACCACAGAATATTCAGAGACTCGTGCAATGAGAAGATTTTTAAGTGGCTTCTAGTTTGAGGCTATTATTAGCAAGGATGCTGTGAGTATTTGTGTACAAGTTCATAAAAGATTAAACTGTTTTGTGAAGAAATTTGGACGAAATTTGAGATAGTTCAATTGCATGTTAAAAATGAAGAAATAAGCTTACAGAGATCTTAAACGGGGTTTGTGTGTTTATATCCTACAGAAATCCAAAAGTTGCATGCACAATAGACAGAAAACGTTCGGTTGGTATGAAAACAGCTTCACAAACATCAGTGTAAACCACAGGAATGGGGCTGCTGGCACATGGATTCTGTATGTGGTCCCTGCTCCCCAGTCACTGATGCTGAGTTTCTAAAACCCGTTGTTGTCCCTTGAGTTATAGGGGTGAAGGAAGTGGTTTTGTCATAAAAACCACTTTGCTTCCATAGTTTCTGCTCAAATAGTGACCCTTAGGAGGCAGTGGGTTGTGGGCTGCTGCTTCAAAACCCAACCCTAGAAGAGAAAGTGTGGATTTAACTTAACCTGAACCTGGAGAGAAATTAATCTCCTCGTACCCGTGACATAATGAACCAGCACCAGATAAAAGCAGCTCACTGAGTGACCTCAGGGTCTGAGGGGTTTGTGTTAGTGGGTAAGTTGAGGCACAGGGAGGGTAGGAGCCATGAAGGCCCTCACACCAGGCCCCAGGCTTCTCACTGTCACTTAGTTCTGAAGTGTATCTTTTTTGTTTATTTTTTTAAATAAACTAGTACTAGGAAGATCTCTGAGTTCCTTCATTTGTTCAAGTAAGGGATGCTGAGGTGGAGTTATGAGGACCCTGACTTTATCAGTCAGAGATTAAACATGGGTTTTGTAATCGGTGTGTGCCATGGTGTCAGTAGTGTGACCTTCGAGTATAGGGTGTGGCCAACCAGGCAGCTCGTGTCTGCTTTTGTAAAGTCGAAGACATTCCCAAAGCCTTTGCTTTGCGGATTATAAAAATTCTCCGTGCTTCTAAGGTAACTGCACATGTCAGCATATAAGTAGGTTTACCATTTATGACTTAAAGTAGAGCACGCACAAAACTATCATTTTAATGAAAATGATAATGCATAAATCATTAAATAACAATATCTTGCAAACAACTTTCAAATGGTAGGATTAAAAATTGCGGTAACGGGAAACCTTTCTCTGGGCTCCTTGGTGTTTCTGCATGCATTGAGAGAAGGCTGAGGCTCCATTTTCACTGGTCTGGGTTTTCTTTTGTTTTTTGTTTTGTTTCTTTTTTTTTTTTTTTCAAGGACCTTTGTTTGTGTGCAATGAACAAAGAAAGAAAGAAAGACTCTCTGCGGGGGCAAAGTCAGGGGCATGCTTAATGCACATTATCAAATATTTGTTCCCTGTTTTGACTCCTGGTCCCATAATGGAAACTTTTGGCACCTGCACTTCAAGACGTGACCCTCTCTGTGCTTCCTGAGGGTGCAGTTCATCAAGACCGATGACAGTCTGGCTGCTGCCGGGCAGAAATTAACAACCATCCCTTTGTTCTGACCCAGGGCTCTCTGGACTTCTACAAGCAGATATGAAGCCACGGTGGGCTAATGTGGCAGCTTGCAAGCCATGCAGACCCTTCAGCTCTCGCAGCTCTTGACAAAGACATGATCACTAGCCCTACTTTAGGCAAACTTACTAGCAAGTAGATTCTTCATTTATGGAAGATAAATGTCCCTAGAGAGTGACAATTCATATAATAGCACATCCATGTCTGGGAACCAAATTTATTGTTCAGTTTGATTTTAATTTTTCTATTTTTAGAAGTTGTTCAGACAAGAAATACATCCCTCCTAAAATGTATGTCAAATCATGTCACTCCCTAACATATACAGATGACAATGTCTTCACCCCACTCAGTAACAATCTAAGGGCTCCCCACAACCCACGGGCACCCTTGGGATCTAGTCCTGGAATCAGTAGGAGCTACTACTATCTGAGCAGCTCGGCACAAACCCAGACGCTCTGCTCTTCCACCCAGCACCTGTACCTGCTTCCTTCCCTACAGTGCCTACACCTTTGCTCTGCCATGACCTCTTATAGCTCTAGCCCAGACAACCACAGAAGGAGCAGCTCAGGTCTCCTCTTGAAACAGAATTGCTTTGTGTGGAAAAAAAAAATTACTAGACTCTTTCCACTGTTATTCATGTGCTCTTTTTCCCTTCTTTGGTGCTTTTTGGTATAGACATTTCTTAAGGTGTGGCCCAAATATGGCTTTCCTTATAATTTTGAATCTTCCCACAGTTCAGGGCAGCCACTGACAAAGAGAACAAGACACTCAGTACTTAGAACATCACGGTAATAATTAAGCAGCCCTGACCAAAGTGTGGTCTTGCCCACCACTGCTCAGCTCCAGTCCTGGAAGCTGGTCAGAAGTCCTTATGTCAAGAGGGAATGAGCTGGTTCTCAGGGGTAGTCAATCCTGACAGTAATGCTCCTGGGTGAAGGCTCACCCTCATGCATTACTGTCTCCCTTGGAGGGGATTGTGTGTCTGCCCTGGAATGTTCTGCTCTTCAGGGAAGCCCAAGTGGCATAGAGCAAAGGTGAAGGACAATGTCTTATCTCTGGAGCTTCTGCCAGAGACTGACACAGCAGGGAGGCAGAGGTGGCAGGCTTCCTCCCTGCCTTCAGCCACCTTGTGGGCTCAGTGCTTCTTGGCAAAAGCGGCTTGAGTGCTTGTTCCATGGAGACAGCAAACCCTGAAGACAGAAATGGGGCCAGAAGGCACAAACCCACTGTGAGGGCTCTGCATGGCCCTGACTTGCAGATCCACAATAGGAAGGAGAGGCAACTTCCTGTTCTGAGTGAGCCAGGGTCTGCTCAGTATTTCTGATTCATGCATCAAGACTGATCCTGAGTGACATGCCCCACCCTCTTCTGTGACCTCATCCTTCACCATTTCCTTCTGTGATTTATCCTTGCCTGGCTGGATTGTGCACCTGGCTTGCTACCTGTTTCTTTCCACCTCACTGGAGCTTGAGTTTAAACTCTCCAATACCAGAGGCTTTCTGGATGGTTGGCATTCCCAGCACTGAAAAGCAGTTGGTCAGTGAGTGTTGGCTATGTGGGTGAGAGAGTTTCACTTGGTACTAGAACCATCTCCCTTGCATTAAAGACACTAAATGAAGACCACGCTTTACTTTGTTATCAAAGTCAGGCTCACAGGCGAAACTAGTGTCTCCTCCCTGGCAAATCAAAGTCCCATCCTCATAAACTAATCAGTGACCCTGTTACTCACAGTGGTCTGTTTCATCTCACAGCTTCTGGAAGATACTTTGATCTGCCTATCTGTGAGTGGCCTTTCTTTGGGAAGATATTATCTTTGAATTACAAATGGAAACTTGCCCTCCAAGGAAGATTAAGGCTTAGAAAAGTATTTAAATCTAGGTTAGGAATCATTGAGAAGTTCTTAAGGACTCTGGTTGGCAGGTGACCTGTTAGTTATCATCTTGCACTGCAAGTGTCTTGAAGTGCAGTTTTATGTAAGTGCCTCCGCCTGTGAGCTCCCGCAGGCGCACCCTCCACCTGTGCGCTCCCGCAGGCGCACCCTCCACCTGTGAGCTCCTGCAGGTGCACCCTCCTGCAGGCGCACACTCCACCTGTGAGCTCCTGCAGGTGCACCCTCCACCTGTGCGCTCCTGCAGGTGCACCCTCCACCTGTGAGCTCCCGCAGGCGCACCCTCCACCTGTGAGCTCCTGCAGGTGCACCCTCCACCTGTGAGCTCCTGCAGGTGCACCCTCCACCTGTGCGCTCCTGCAGGTGCACCCTCCACCTGTGAGCTCCCGCAGGCGCACCCTCCACCTGTGAGCTCCTGCAGGTGCACCCTCCACCTGTGAGCTCCTGCAGGTGCACCCTCCACCTGTGAGCTCCTGCAGGTGCACCCTCCTGCAGGTGCACACTCCACCTGTGAGCTCCTGCAGGTGCACTCTCCTGCAGGCGCACACTCCACCTGTGAGCTCCTGCAGGTGCACCCTCCACCTGTGCGCTCCTGCAGGTGCACCCTCCGCCTGTGAGCTCCTGGAGCCTCACCTTTCAATTTTCTTGAGATCCAGGCAGGGGCTGACATTTTTTATTGTTTGGTTTCTAAGATCATAATTGAGAAGCTAATGGGAAGCTCTGCTTTCTACTAGTAGTCTAAAGTTGAGGTAGCAATATTGACTCTGACGAGGCCTCTTACAATTAATAGAGGCTTAGGGTCGTGAACGTTTCATGTCATCGAGGTCCAGGGGAAATGGGAAGATCTTGGTCTCTGAGGGCTATATCTCTGAGTGTGCTCACTTGCTCTTGAGAAGACAGAAGTGGAAAAGATGGAATGAGTAAGCCAGATGTGATCTATCAAGATCTGCGAACAAGCTCATTCCAGGCTAGGTTCACTCTCCACACACCGCCCACCACAGGAGCGCTGCTCCCAGGAAGATCGCCCAGCTTGCCTGCTGCGTGCCTGGCTCTTTTTAGGTCTTTATGAGGAAACTGACCACAAAGTGCTAAACACAGCTGTACCACTGTACTATGGCTGAAATTAAACCAGCTCAGGCTTCTGGCGCGGGTGGACTGTTGTCTCCTCCTGTGATGCCTTCTCCCTGCTGGGAATGGCTTGTTTCTTCTACTTTGTGGCTGCTCCCTTTATGCCTCTTTTCTTTGAGTCAATAGTTGACCGTCACTTTTGGCCATTAATTAGTTTGTGGTGGGTGGGAAGTCCTGAAAATGTAAGATTTTGGAATATTGACACTCATATTTTTGCTACTTGTATCACAACCTTTGGACTTCTATTTCTAGTTCAGTGCTGATGTGAATCACAGCCTGGGCAAAGAGAAAATGAATGAGTTGTTGGAAAAGCTGTGTGTGTGTATGTGTGTGTGGGTAAGTGTCTATGTGTGTATATGTGTGTATAAGTATGTATGTGCATGTATGTATGTGTGTGTGTGTATGTATATGTTTATGTGTATGTGTCTGTGTGTCTGTGTGTGCGTCTGTGTGTTTATGTGTGTGTATGTATGTATGTGTACATATATATATGTATGTGTGTGCATTGATATGTGTGTGTATATATGTGTGTGTATGTGTATAAGCATGTATTTGTGTGTGTGTATATATGTGTATGTGCATTGGTATGTGTGTGTATATGTGTGTGTGTGTATGTGTGTTTACCTGTGTGTATGTATGTATGTGTCTGTATATATATGTATGTGTGGGTATATATATGTATGTGTGTGTGTTGGTATGTGTGTATATATGTGTGTGTATGTGTATGTGTGTATGCATGTATTTGTGTGTATGTATGTGTATGTGCATTGGTATGTGTGTTTATGTGTATAGTTGTATGTATATATGTGTATGTGTGTGTGTGTGTGTGTATGTCACATACTTACATGTGCACATAGGACACTTAGTATCAGGAACTTAATCAAACCTGTGGACATAACTAAAGCAGTGACAGAAACAATCTTAGTCAAGGTCCGAGCCCGACTCATATCAGGATATGAAGACACAGTCTATCATCTTTTCCAGATCCTATCTAATAATGGAAGGAAATCCATCTCAAAGGTCTTACCATTACAGAGACAACTCAGCTCCTATCACACCAGACTGAAAAAAACCAAAAAGTTCCATTTTAGAGAATAGCCAGAATATATGCTAGCATTAATTTCTGTGTCTAAAATTCCTTATATCTGAGAAACCATGAATCTAAAGAGGAAGAAATAAATGTATTATCCTGAGAAATTTTGTTTAGACAAATTTACAGCAAGGCAGGTGTCAGGAACTCCAAAATGTGATAAGGTAAAGCAAAGAACACCAGGTTTGGAATGTAATCAATAGGGAGACTAAAGTACAATAAACAGGACATACCACACGGCATGGGAAGTCACACACTGACCCACAAAGCTCCTGGGAAGAATAACAGAGCCATTGAGCCTTTAAATGATGATGTGGTATCAACACTGGCATAAAGAGAAAGCTTGATCTTCATAGTGTTCTTAAAACAACAGCAATGGACTCCATAAGAGAAAGTCCCTTTCTCTATGCAGAGAGTTTCAGACTCCGCTAAGCCTTCAATGACAGAGTCCTTAGCACATCCTTAGCACTAACTGACTGACTACTTTTGAGGGCTGGAAATGTACCAGCCAACCAGAATGAGCATCCGATACTGAGAGCTTAGGCTCCATCTAGTTCCAGTGAGGTAGACAGCAGTCAGACGCACAATCTGATCAGGCAAGGATAAGTCACAGAGTAAAATGACATAGGATGTGGTCATAGAGAATGGAACGGAAATCTCCAGCTAACCTTGACTCACTCAGAACAGGAAGTTGCCTCTCCTTCCTATTGTGGATCTGCAAGTCAGGGCCATGCAGAGCCCTCACAGTGGGTTTGTACCTTCTGGCCCCATTTCTGTCTTCAGGGTTTGCTGTCTCCATGGAACAAGCACTCAAGCCGCTTTTGCCAAGAAGCACTGAGCCCACAAGGTGGCTGAAGGCAGGGAGGAAGCCTGCCACCTCTGCCTCCCTGCTGTGTCAGTCTCTGGCAGAAGCTCCAGAGATAAGACATTGTCCTTCACCTTTGCTCTGTGCCACTTGGGCTTCCCTGAAGAGCAGAACATTCCAGGGCAGACACACAATCCCCTCCAAGGGAGACAGTAATGTATGAGGGTGAGTCTTCACCCAGGAGCATTACTGTCAGGATTGACTACCCCTGAGAACCAGCTCATTCCCTCTTAACATAAGGACTTCTGACCAGCTTCCAGGACTGGAGCTGAGCAGTGGTGGGCAAGACCATGGCTTCACCAGGATACAATTACACACATCTTCATCCTTGCTTCAATTCTTCCTTTATTTAAACCTAAAATTCATAGCACTAAAAGATGGGCTTGGGGTCACCGGACCCGTTTCTATGCTCCTTTTGGAATGTTGTGCCCACATGGAATCACGTATGATCTGCCTTTCACTGTAACATGCTAAATAAGGAGTGACTGTCTTCTAACTGATCCAGCAACATCTCCTGACATGGGTGTTTCAGGATGGTGTGGTATGAGCTCAGTAAAGATTGTCAAAAGCCATCTCAGAAAGAAGGAAAATCTATACGATACCAAAACCTATACTATCACCATGCTATGGCACAAATCTTGGTCATTTTAATTTTTTGACTCATACACTGAAATGATTTATGAATAAATATTTATTATAAAAGTAGCATCTGGATTCTGGGGGAGGGGGAATGGAAACACAGATAGAGGTGCATAGAACCGTTTTATTCATTGATAATTTCTTTACAGAATTTTGTGCCCCTTCTCAAGTGGGCAGTTATTTATACAACCTTTAAAGCCTGAAGAAAAACATAGGGCCCCATTTGGGGTTTTTCTTTCTCTGCTTTCCCCAACTCTCAAACTGGCAGGTCTTTTTGATTCTGCTACATACTTCGAAGTCTATTGTTGTGACCCAAATTATCATTGTATGTTTCTGGAGTGTTCACAAATTGTTCTTCAATTTGTCATGCCCATTACCCTGTAATCATACTTTTTTCCCAGTATTGAGTTAGCAACATGCGTTATTTCCTGTGCGCTTACTCTATAGCACGCACTGTTCAGTGGAGAAGACGGAGCAACACAGAAGAGATCTCAGCCGCAGACGCAGCACCTGCACCCTGGATCCGGTGTGTCCTCACTCGGAGGAACTCTTCCTTTCATTGCACACACCCTTTTTTTCTGTTCTCTATGCTTGGCCTGGTTCCCACTCAGTTACTTCCTGCCTTATTGATCCGTCCGTCATCCACAGCCCAGTCTGTGACAGGCCCCCAGGGGCTTGCCCTGGCTGATTATTCAAGAACACTTCCCGCCCCCCCTGCTTCTGAACCTCATGTCTCTCCTATTCCTCTTGGTCTTTCAAATGACATCATTGACTTGGGTGTGACCTCCATGTGTCTTCCCTTAAGCATATGTATTCCCTGGAAGAAGGCACCTGTTCGGCTTCTCGCTCCATTTCTCTCAGGAACAATGCTTCGTACATGCAAAGTCATCAACAGATACTTGCTTGATCGAGAAAACTATGAGAAGACATCTTTTTATGAGTTAAAATTGTGGAGGATCATGGGATTGCACAATACTTTTTGTTTTTCCTTTTTGAGTTACTCTATACATTTTACTTTGTTTTAAAATGTTGGAGTTACTCCAACATTGTAGCAACGGTGGAGAGGATTCCATATTTTGTTCCATGAGAGATAGAGGGTGGGTGGTGAGTCAGAAGTCAAGGAAATAAACTGCTGCACAACAAAGGGAAATAAAGAGTCGCAGCGACAACGGAAGACACCCGCCTTTCCCTGCGCCGGTCTGAACAGGAGCCAAGAGAGGCACAGATGCACTGGAGCACGGAGACAAGTGGTCGGCTTAGGAAGCCCAGAGAAGGGCCGAGAACAAAGGCTCTGGCAATGAAAACTAAGACTAGGAAATGGTTGTTTTTTAAAAGGAAAGTAGCAGAAGAGGCCTCCTTGTGCTTCCTGTGCATTGCTAATCCCTTGAAGGCATTTCCAAGAGGCTAAGTCAGGCGAGCTACTGTTCCAGAACAGCTGTCAAAGCCGGGAAACTGCTGTGTGGTGTGTGTGTGTGTGTGTGTGTGTGTGCTTAATTTTTTTCTTGATGCTTTCTGAATGTGGCCATAAAAATCTGTTTTTGTGTAAATAAAAAAATATACACCAGGAAAGACCACAAAGTGATGGCTCTGTTCAACATCACAGCCCTGTCTCTTTTTGCAAAGTGCCCTTCTGTGAGCTGAGCAGTAGTCAAGAGTTTAGCCGTGGTACTCTTCGTTATTATGTCATGAACATTTAATAATATATTCTTTTTTTTCAAGAAAGAAGCAACTATAAGACCTGGCCTTGTTCATGTAATTAATATTCAACCTATAAAACCTCTAGTAGTGCTTAAAATTATGTAACATTAAAGACACTCCAAGTATGATCAAAGTAAACAGACCATTCCATTGCTAATTAGGACAAAGATCTAATGAGAACAAAAGAACTCATGTCCACACCAATGTCTGTACAAAAGCTGTGTAAGACATCTTTTGCTCCTGATGACTATTTTTTCTAAATACAAACTTGATCCATCTCTCCTTCCATCCCAGCTCAGACCCCCTCTTCTTCCATGCAGTCACTGAGATGTCCTCTTGCTAATTATTCCCTCATCCTTGCCCACAGCCTGTGATGGTGCTCCTGCCCTTGCCCACAGCCTGTGATAGTGCTCCCACCCTTGCCCGCAGCCTGTGATGGTGTTCCCGTCCTTGCCCACAGACTGTGATGATGCTCCCACCCTTTCCCATAACCTGTGGTGATGCTCCCACACTTTCCCATAACCTGTGATGGTGCTCCCGTCCTTGCCCACGGCCTGTGATGGTGCTCCCACCCTTTCCCATAACCTGTGATGGTGCTCCCGTCCTTGCCCACAGCCTGTGATGGTGCTCCCACCCTTGCCCATAACCTGTGATGGTGCTCCCACCCTTTCCCATAACCTGTGATGGTGCTCCCGTCCTTGTCCACAGCCTGTGATGGTGCTCCCACCCTTGCCCATAACCTGTGATGGTGCTCCCACCCTTGCCCATGGCCTGTGATGATGCTCCCACCCTTTCCCATAACCTGTGATGATGCTCCCGTCCTTGCCCATGGCCTGTGATGGTGCGCTCTTTCTTCTCCCACAATGGTCATCGCCTCCCACCTCATATTTCCTCTGGCACTTACTTCCCTGACCTCCATTTCTCATTTTCAAAGCTTTCCCCTGGAAATTCCTTAGCCTCAGTCCCCGGTGCCTATGGACTCTTCCCTTGCCATAGCTTGCCTCATGCACCCTGGATATGGTTTAAATCTACACTAACATACAAAATTAAACGCAATCAAAATTTAGTTTTTATGTTATCTTAAACTACTACAGATGACTTACATCGGGACCAGGTCGGCCCCGAGATCTATTGTCATTAGATAAGACTACTCGGGGGAAAAACATAAAAGTCTCAGAAGACAGGCGCCCCACCTACCACAGGAATGCTGGGTTGTCTGAGAAGGGAGTGGTAGCAGCCAGGTGGGTACACATTGCACAACATCCTGTGCTGTTTAGGTGCACCAAGAAGCTACCCCCGGAACTGGGTTGTCCTCTCACCTCCCCAAATCCAAGAATGCCAGCCTCAGGGTGACCTCCAAGATCCCGAGGCTGGAGATGTGCCAGCCCCACTAACCACGACTAGGAGGCAAAACAGCGGCAGAACAGCCCAAGAGTGAAAACACAGGGCACACAAGAACAGCTGGAAGGTAAGCCTTTCCCGACACAAGTTACCATTGTTGATACTGTGATATGAAAACACTGGTGGTGGGAAGGGGAAGCTGGAAGCTCAGCCATGGAGAGAAAGACCAGTCAAGCGCTCCAGGTAAGTGCTTCACCTTCTCCAGTCAACTCCTGCTGGACCTTATGAGCCTGCATGCATGATGTTCCTTGCTTGCCTTCTCGCTCTGGTTACTCCAGTGGACCTGGTGGATGCTGTAACAGCCTGATGTGATGATGTTTGACTACAGATTGTTTCTCTCTGTGTGGTACTTGCTACTTTTTCTTTTATTATACTTTTATATAATTAATAAACTCACCTTTCCAAAACCTACAATAACACAGCTATTATGGACCATACTCTAGACTATAAAGTACATAAAGATCACATCTAGTCTAAAATACTGAGGGTATTCTAGGCCTCAGAACTGAAGAATCAGAACTGAGAGAAAACAAAGGGATATTCAAAAGAGTAGCATGGTGAAATGTGAATTAAATGTGATTTAAGAAGCGCAGCTGGGGGATCAGAATTGACACCGGCTTCTTCTTTGATCTATAGGTGTATATCGTTTCTATTCTTAGCTTTTTGCTTGAGAGTGGATTTAAAGAAATATTCAAATTGCATATATAGTACTTTTTAGATACAAGAAAATCTGCGCACTCTAAGGTGAGGGAGTTTACATTTAAGAACAGAATTAGAGGAGTACATCCTTAGCTGTGAATATTTTTCCTATGTGGAACAGAGAGAGCGGTGTCAGGCACACTGGGAGGCCTCATGGACACTCAACATGTAGCCAAGGGAGAGGCTACGCTGCCCCACTGCCCCTCTGTACTTTCTCACTTGGCATTGTTGAGAAGCACAAAGCTTTCTGGTCCTTCACTCTCTGCCTGTCACTTGGCTCCTCTCTCTGGAAGCTTTTAGTGTCAACCATCCATCATGAATGGCTTGGCCTTTCTCAGTAATGCACCTAAGAAAGGGAAGATTTTCACCATCCCATAATGATTTCCGGGTGGGTGTCACCGTGAGTCCCTCCCTCCCTCCTCTGCCTCCTTCACCGTGTCACTGTGCCTCTGCGGCAGGAGGACGCAGTGACTGTGAATCAGGGAGACGAGGCTTAAGGAAAGTGCTTCTCCCACAGCTGCAGACCAGCTGTGATAGCTAAAGCATGATTTAGTGAAGTGTGTGTGATCTACTTCCACACAGGAAGGCCTTTTGTGCTCTCGGCCATGTTGTGGGTGCGAGGAGATACAGCACAAATGACCCACTAGGAGGACTTTTTTAAATCAGTTTCTCAGACTTGGACTCCATTATGAAGACATGTACGTACTTTCTGCAACCCCTCACTGTAGTCACAGCAGATCTGCGCCGAGGTCTGAAAGCATGAGACTCTTCTGCAAGTTCGGAGAGGGTGGCTGAGGTTTCCAGGTGCGCCTGGCACCATGCTCTCTCTTTGATACTAGAGGTGGGGGGAGTAATCATAGCTAAAGAATTGTCCCTAAGAGTCTTTGTTTGAAGGAGTACCTCTTACCCAAGGAGAATAAGCTTCTTAATGTGATATGACAGAAGGAATATTTTTGCAAGTATCCAAACTTCAGAAAAGAGTGAGTGGCATCCTGTAGGAGAGCAAACGCAGGTCTACCATGCATTCAGAACCGCCCATGTCACTCCACCTACTGCCTGAGGCCTCTCTCCTACCTCATCTCTTCTCCCCTTTCTCCCCTTACTCGGACAGGAAGGGAAAGGTTTTCTACAACTTAACCCCAAGAAGAAAATAGTCTCCCTAATATCCTCCTGACTGTCATGTAGAAGGACCCAACAGCAAACCTAACTAACAGTCAGGACCTGATTCTGAATTCTGAAACACCTGTGGACACAAAAATGCACAAATCTCAGCTTTCAAATAAAAGGAATGCTCAGAATGTACCAGATTCTATGCATTCTCTAATAGACAGGCCTCCCCTGTATGTTTCTAGAAGGATTAAAACACACACACACACACACACACACACACACACTCACTCACTCATACATGCACACGCACATCAGTGACATACAGGAATAAACCTCCTATTACTATAATCACTTATGAATTCAAGATAAATATGTACAAAATAAAGAAGAAAATTATACAGATCTCACAACATTTGAGAGGTCTGATGGTAGCTATTCTTTGGAATATCAAATAGTCTAAAGCCGTCATTTACAGGCCAGGTACTTACAAGTAGATCATTGTATTTTCACACTGGCTGCCTCAAGAAATGAAGTTTTTTTCTTCTAAACCTTGGTTTTGAAATCCCTGCATTTCCCATCATTAAATCCACTGATGCTGTGGTTTAGGATCTTGAGTTAAACCTCAAGGAAGCATTGATGGAAGTGTCAAATAGGAAAGCAGTTAGACTAGGCCTTTAAATCACCGCTCACAGAATGTCAAGCGCGATGCTTTTTCGTTACCACAGTATTAGGTAATATTAAGCCACGACAGCTGTTAACCGCCTGTCATGGTATTGAGCGGTTTGCGCTTTTCACTTATGGTAGTGGGCTGATCTATGTTGTCAGCAGCAAGTGCCTGTGTTCAGGGGTCTTCCTAATTGGCTGTACCTCAGGGTGCGTCTGCCCCTGTGCATTGTTTCAGAGAGCCTTTCCTCCATTATATCTTTTGATCATGATGGAGAAGGGTATGATCATCAATACCATTTAACTTCAGGTCACCCGGTCTTGAGGACATATTTCCTACTTCTTGCTGGCTTTTAAAATAATTAAAAATAATTTGTCCTCACTGTGTCTTATATGGGACAGTTATCCTCATTGTGAGGGCTGTTGGACTATAGGCACACTGTAAACCCGTGATCCAAACTGATTAGCCTCCAAGGACCTAACCTGCTCACTGTGAAAGTTCCACTCCCCTTTGGACAAAATAGATATCTCATCTGTCTTTAAGTCCTACACTTATCTTTCATAGAAAAGATTCTTAATAATCAAGTTTTAAACCGAATTTTAAAAACCTTCTTTTCTTCTTCATTTGAAAATAAGTACAAATAAACTTTGAGAAGTAGTAACAGTAAATCTTTAACAAACAGACAAACCAACCAGGGCTAGCAGGGCACACTGAGCAAATACAAAATGCTCTGAAAACCCATATACCCAGCAAGGGAAATAAAAACTTGATTAATCTTGTAAGAAACATGAGGTTTGCCTCTCAGCCAAAAATTTTATCTCAGGAGCCAGAAAATGATTGTCAGCTTTCTCAAGCTTTCATAGAGCCAAAGGACGAGACTTCGGAGGTTTGTCTACTTGCAGGAAAATGAATTATTGGGTGAGATTCCAGAGGTGATGCTGTGGTCCGCACCTCTCCATCTAAGCTCAGCCTCTGCGCAGTGGCTCCACTCTGGGAAATTACCAGCCGTTTATCATCACCTCCTTCCTGCTTGCTGGGCCTCAGAACCCAGCTGACAGCCTCAGCCATCTGTTCTCGATGATAGTCAAGGAGAATAGACACCAGGAACAATGAAGCATCACTTTCTGTGTTTATTTTTCTGTCATTACCACATACTGACCTCATAAACACTCTGCATGGTATTTAATTAATTTAATCACTGAATTCACAAAATCCACTCTGTCAGGGACAATATCAGTTCTCTGAAATCTTGGGCAAAGCATGTATTCAACCACTTTTGTGCATATGGCTAGCACTGGAGTGTTTGTGTGATGGAGCCGAGCTTCCAACACTGCTCTAACGGATCTAATGCAGAAAACCGATGGGCTTCAAGGACCCGGCCACCCCAGGAGGTGATATGACCGAGTGGAGCGTTTCCACTCACTTCACACACACTGAGAACCGAGGTCCGCGTGCCGCACAACTGCAGAGAGGAGGGGAACCACAGTCACCTCTGTTCAGACTTCTAGAAAGCTCTTGGATCTGCAGCTCTGTCACTGACACTGCGGAAGGTTAGGTCTAGTTTCTTCTCTAAAGAGTGGCATCAACTGTTGTTTCAGCAACTTTGCAGGCTGGTAAAGGCGCGAGGCCCGTGCAGCATCACCCGATTCACAGCACTGACAGCCACAGGTGTCAACAAGATTCAAAGTCTGAGTTTCTTCAAGGTGCTGCCACATCACCACAGCTTCCTACCACTCACTCTTCCCAGCATTCCACGGTGGCTGACTGTGGGGTCTAGACGCTATGTTAAAACATAGCTTAAAATTATGAATACATAAATAAATAAGACACTGCAGTGGAAAAAGAAAGGTGAAGGTCTTTACATTTGCCTTGATTGATGCCACGCTAACGGACTTCTGGAAATCCATGGGTTAGAGACAGGTTAAAGGAGTCTTCTGAAACTCTTCATTTGAACAAAAGGAAAGATTTTTAAAGATTTACTTTTAATATGTATATGTGGGGAAGTTATATGCACATGGGTCCAACTACCCATGGGGAGCAGAAGAGAATATCAGATCCCCTGGAGTTATTTGTGAGCCACTCTGGGACTGTCTGGCAGCTAAAGTGGGTCTGGGGTGCTAAAAACCCTAAACTTTGAATCTGAAGAGCTGGCAGGAACATGGCCCCTCCCTTCCACAGCAGCTGACTGGCAGGAACATGGCCCCACCCCTCCAAAGCAGATGACAGGCCACAGCCACAGCAAAACACCGCCCCCTCCAAAGGTGAGCCATCTTGGCAGAACTGTTTATCTGGAGCTGCAACTCTACCCTTCCAATATGACCATACAAAGTTTCTCCCTCTGATCCCCAGAAAAATACCCAAGTCCCCAATATGCAAGTGGATGCCTGTCCTAACCAATGAGCTTCCAATGATGTTCCTGGGATACAGGGACCATTTCTCTGGATATAAATATGTGAGTTCTTCCCTCAAGAAATGAGTTCAAACCCTCTGCTACTTACTCCCTAGAATCTTGCTGGTTCTCATCAGCTCGTTGATCTAAGAAGAGAGGTGCACAATAGACTCTCCTCCGAAGCGTGGCTTCCCACCTGGGAGCCCAAAGCTGCTACCACCCAGCGTGGATGCTGGGAACTGAACTTTTGTCTTCTGAAAGAGCAGAGCAATACATGTTCTTAACCACTGAGCTACCTCTCCAGACCCAGAGAAAAATTTAAACTCAGCTTAAACTTTTGCTCCGAAATACAACCATCCTTCATGGATACAGCTCCTGGTTCATCTTTGAACAAAAAACCCAGATGTTCAGGTCCTTTCCATAAGAAGGGGCGATGTGTGTACACAGACTGCACACAACTCATACTAGATTACTCACAATTCCAAACAGTGTAAACGCAATACAGTAGATGCGATTTATTTATGGAACAAAAATAAGAAACATACGCATATATGTAGTACAGATAAAATTTTTTTCAAATAAGTTCGATCTGCAGACATGAAACCCGTTAGCTGAATCTGCAGCCATGGAACCTATGTACACAGGGGATTGGCACGCCTGATTCTTTCTTTGGAGACTACGTTATGTCATTACTTAGAGAGATGCCCAGGAGTCACTGTTGTGCCAGATAACCGAGGTTCATCAGATTTCAAACGGTGCCCCCAGTGGCTCTGAGGGCAGAGGTGGAAGCAAGAGCCATGAAGCAGACGTGTCACAAGGCTTATAGAATCAGCTGTTCATACTGCCCTCCTGACTCTGAGATTCTCTGGATGCTGGGAAAGCAAAGGCCTCCAATACGAGCTAGTGCGAAAATCAATAAACAGTCCCGTGGAGGATACATCTGACAACAGATAAGAGATCCCAGCTGCCAGGCTATACCGTTCAGCTCAGACCTTCCCTGTCTTCACTGTGCTGTGATCTAATCTCTGCTATGCTGAAGAGAAAATAAGATTACAAATAAAAATATCACTTTAGAGATGGTTAATTGTCACCACAAGCTCAGTTTAGCTCTTTGACCTGGGCAGAGGGGAAAAAAGCAGAAAGAAATACTGTGCCAAACTAGGCAGTTTCATCAGATGGTCGGAGAAAGTGGCACACAAAGGGGCCATTAACAGGGTAAAAAGAAAGTTTCAGATTCAGAATTTTCCAGAACTTTGACTAGGAATGAAGGAACACATCTACTCTGATTCAGCACCCAGGGTAGTGCTTGTCCTGAGTTTTGTTAGCACAAGTACTATCCTTGTTCTCGTTTTCAGTAGGATCACCTTGTGAATAGAGAAGAGGGGTGGAGCTTTGTCTGTCCCTCTAGTCTGCAAACCTCATGGGAAGATCACACACGCTGCTTTCCCATGCAGCTGTTTCCTGGCACAATAAAACACTGAATCAGTGAACGTAAGAATGAATTAAACCGTGAACATCTGCAGGTTGTTTTCTTGCTTTCTTGATTTATCACAATACTTACTTTTGGATATTTACTCAATTAATAAAATACTGTTGATCCATCAAGGGATTTTCTTCGATTCTTTCCTGAAGCGGGCCAACATGGAATGTCTTGCTATACTCTCATGTCTCGACACTGCCCAATAACATCCCAAAGCATCTATAGAAGCCACTGCTGACAGACATCCACTTTAGTGAAGAAGGAAGCCCAGAGAGGCTCAACAGAAATAATTCATCAAATAAATTAATGACCTTCATTACTTGAGGGAATTTGGAGTCTCTCTCTCTCTTGTTGCACTAAGACTGTGTGCCAATGTGGTAAATGGTATGGGGTAAACGAGTTGAGAAACATTACCATGACAACCATAGAAGACTCAGGCTGTAAAGTAAGGGAAACAGCTTAAGATTGCCTACCTAAAAAACAACAGCAATGACAAAAAAAAACAAAAACAAAACCAAGCAGGCCCTATGTAGTTGGGTGAGGGCCATGTACTGAGCTATGATGATTTCACTTTAGAAAAGATAGAAAGAATCATCAGAGAACCACAGGGCTGGCCATGTGTACATATTGATGAACACTGTTTCATACCTGTAAGCCTGTCACTTGTAAATAGAAGAATGAAAGCCAATGTAAATAATTTTTCCTGGGTAATGTCTGGTGTGTCACCTTTTAAATATCCAATTGCACCAATTGTGGAGGGAAAACATCCTTTTAGTTTGGCCTTTTCTTATGCTTGGTAGCATGGCAATAGCATTCTTCATGTACATAAAACTGAATTAACTGCATTCCCAGGAAGACTGGAGGAAAGGGAAGTACCCCCAGCTCGTGAACTTCCGTAAACGGCATATTACACCTTGATGTCATTTGAAAAATAATGTATTTAAAAATGCTGAAGTGATCATCTTAATCAAAGGTGAGCAAATATTACTTCTCCAAATAATTAAATTACTATCCATTTTAATTGAAAAATTGCCTAAACTCTTCAGCACAGGGAATGGTAAATACGATGCTGCCAAGATATTCTGGACCGAGGCTTTTATTCCTGGCTTCTCTCTGTCTGGGGAGTACCGTGTGTGATGAAATGTCAGCAATCAAGAGTCAAATGCCAGCTTATGAATTATACAAATTGCTGTTTATCTATCCCTCTCCTTTCTGATTTCCAACATGTTTTATGAAAACTGGCTCACTAGAAGTTGTTAGAAAAATCCAGAAGATAAATTAAAATTTTAGTTGTTTCCAAGTCACAAGAGAAGCCAGAGGCAAATTTCAGCTGTCTGAATTTTGGTAGCATTTCACAAATATAAAGTAGTAAACACTTTTTTTCTGTGATTAGAAAGGTGATTCTTGAGGAATTTTGTGATTTTCTGGGTCCTGAATCACCAACAATGGCGTATTTTGTTAAGTATTCAAAAGTTTAACATTGAATTTCAAAAATATGTTTTGATATTTAAACTAATGTCTTCATTTTATTTCCTATTGTTTGTTTGTTTGTTTATTAATTAATTAAGTAATTAATTAATCTATCTATTTAGACAGGATCCTGTGTAACCTGAAACTGACCTGAAACTCTCAGTCAACCAGTCCTATCCTTTTCAGCAGTGAGATTACTGATGAGTTACCATTCCTGACTGGTGAATGTATCTTTTTTGATACGTAATTTATCCAAGAAATTTCCCCGTGTACATTAATTAATAGCTTATATTTGTCTCCCAGCCTTAAACTACTTTTGCAGGAGCTCAACTGCTATTGTTTAGTTTTCATAACATTTCATATGAATCTCTCTACATGTACTTAGGCCGCGATTGTGATACAAAACATAGAAATGGAATATTTCCCAACACAATAGCACACGCACAATTAGATTCCGATGGAGAGTAAGATTATCTAGTAAGCTAGAGTGTTCCTCGATTGCCTGAGTTCTGGAAGAACTCTCCTGAGTTATTGCTCATGCTATAGTTAAACAAATAACTCAATGTGCAGAATGGTCAAATAGATCATATATCTACATTAGCTGGCAACGTGGCATGTCCATAAAGGGAGGTCATGGTAGTTTATAGCACAAATTCACTCTTGCTGTTAGTTAGCAGACAACCTCATGTTACTGGGGTACTTGAAAAAAAAATGAAATTTTCTTGCTGCTCTTCCCCTCCTCTGTTGGCAGTAAGGATGAAGACACGCATGGCTCGTAATTACAACAGTCACATCACTGTTATCATGATGAACATCACCAGCATGTAGATAGTAGAAGGCTTGATCACTATTTGTCATGTGAAGATGAATGTTAGGTGAATAGTAAGTATTCCATGAACATTTTATCATCTGCCTTGCTAGGTGAGGATTCTATTTCTGTAAGTTATTCTTATGGCAAAGAGAAATGAGTTCATTAATGTCTCTGTTCCTAAAATGTTGGGAGTGATTTAGAACAGGACACAGTATCCAGGATATTAACATTAGGAATTCTGGTGCCTTAAGTACGATGTACTGAATAAGTCTGTCCGTCGGTTGGAATAAAATATAGTTGTTTAGATTACAGACTACTACAGAGTGAACCACCAGTCTGTCTATGAGTATAGACACTGAGTATACTGAAATATTTTGTATATTTCTCAACACTAAAATATTTAGAACAAAGAGCGTTTATGTTTCAAAGAGGTAGAGGTATTCCCAAAGGTTAGAGCTAGACTTAAAGGTTTCTGTCATCTCAGGCATTTGTGTATCTATAGGATGCCTTTGGTAGCACGGAGTATGATTTAATGTTAAGTTCAGTGTGCATCACTTTGTGGGCTGTGGTTTTCTTACTGTTCCTGGTTTTAGTGAGGTTTCCAGTGAGAACTGAGAGTGCAGAACAGAGTGAAGAGACATTTGCAATTGTGTCAGACAGAGTGTTTGCACAGAGGCCAAGGAAGCTATGGTTGTTACATAAATTAGAGCCATTCAACAAAGCTAAATACACATATTTGGAAATAGGAACGAGACTATGGGAAAACCCTGGAAGCTCTGGCTGCGCTTCTCCCGCCCACCACTGAAGGCTGAAGTGTAATAGTCTAAGCTAATTTCAAGAAGTGTCCTGTTCAGACGGAGATGCCCAGGGAACTGTTTGGCCATGTCCAGAAACTCAGTGTCCTCTACAGCAGAGCCCAGGGGGTGCCACTGCTCAAGCTGAACTTCTCTCAGCTTTGCAGATCTTGATCCGTCCAGCCTTCTCCTTTCTTCAGACCCTCATTTTCTAAAGCCTCCCTTGGGGCCCTTCCTTCTGCTCTATAACTCACAGAACCAGGATGGGCATTGGCTGAAGCCTTCATTGTGCTACAGAGCTGAGGGAATTGCTAAATCATCTCTTAACAACTTCCCCTGTGAAATCAAGCACTCAGTGAAGTTTGGTAAATTAATTTATGAATAATAAAAATGAATTATTTGTAGAAATTTGAACAGAAATTTGTAGTCAATTATGTGGTGCCATTAGTAGAGTCAGTCTCTCCCCTCCCCCTCCTTCCTCCCACCACCTGTCTCCCTGTGACCATATGTATGTAGATAAATAAGTGTGTATAATTGCATGCATATTTGCTCTGCTCATTTGATCAGCTTGGACTTTATCAAAACACTACACACCATATCCCTTCAAAGAAGTTCTAGAAAGTGTTTGAGCCATTAGCGTTTAGCTTACAACATAAATAATGAAACCAAGATTGTCAAAACTATGTCACACAGTCTCATACAGTTAAATTTAAGGCATAATATAGCTCACAATAGTTCCCAGATAAGGCAAAATTCAATAGAAGCTATCATTTTATGCTACAATTAACATATATATGTATGTGTGTGTGTGTATATATGCATATGCACACACACACACACATTAAAGCATAGGTTAATATTCTAAGTTCACAAACAGCTTTGGTAATCTTAGAAAATGTTGCCCCCACAGTGTGGAAATGCTGCGTCTATGGAAACTGTCAGGTGAGCATTTGGTTCTCACTATTACACAGTTTCGAGTATTGGATGTCCTGAGAATTGACCTGTTAGTTGCACATTCTTACACAGGTAGCTTGAATGAACTTAAGGACATGTTGGTCATTGAACTCTTCACCTTCTTTGAAATAATTTTATGTTCACCAGCATGTATCAACTGTCAAGAAAAAGCAAGGCCCATCTCAGGCTCTTCGTACTAGAACCTGCAACCTCCAGTCACGGTGCTGTGAATCCATCGTATGAGGTGGCCCTCGCAAAATCACTCACATGCTCAGCACTCTGCGGGCAGAGTCTTGTGTTGTATGTGGTTGTCACTAGACCAACAGTTGAGCTGGAAGCTGAGTAAGACTGCTATGACCTCCATGGGACACTGATGCTGTCCATGGTCCACCATCTACTGGAATTCCATTTCATACCCAGCTAAAATAGCTCAGACCAGATGAGCCCAGTTCTATGGCTGATACTTATTTTTATAATAGTGAGGAACTGGCTTGTTGTTAGTGCACACATTAAACCTGTCTGATTTTCCTGCTCGTGGCTTAAAATAATCTTGTTCTATGTAAACCACCCTGTCTGGCTGCTCTCTCAGGTGTCTACCTTGACCCTGAGTGACAGGAAAGTGAATCGTAGCAACCACAAATCAGTAAAAAGTTAGTGCTCAGAGAATTCCACCTATTTTCACACCAACATGGGGAGGGTCCCACTCTACAGATGGTCACAGAATCTGTCTGCCACTGTTCTCGGAGACTTTCCCTTTATTAATATAGCACACCATCTGTGTTGTCTGCTTAGGTTATGGGTAGCCCGGAGGCTCTGGTTTACACATTTAGCTCTTAGCCACAGGCACCAGAAAGGAAAATATCAAAGGACAGTACAGATATTGCAAGAACGTAGCATAGTTTTTTGGGGGGAGTGGGGTGGGGGCAATAAAAAGAAACCCATCTCCAGTGGAGGAGGGAAGGAACTGAGGGAAGATAAGTAAACAGAAGCCAGCAGATGTCTTCCTGCACCAAAGTCTCCATTTTACCTGGAGGGTAATCATGGACAGAACCTCCGCTAACGTGGCGTAACTGTCTCCTTATAGGGAAAGGCAATTTTCCTTTCTTTTTTTCTTAACACTTTTAGTCTCAAGTTGGCACCACGTTCATTCGAGGCTGCCGCACATTGCTGAAGTAACAGGGACAGGGCCTCCTCTAAATGTCACCCCATTTTCGCCCTTTCTTCATAATAACTTTTTGTAGTCAGAATATAACCTCATCGCTCCTCTCCTTCCCTTTCTTCCCTCCAACCCTTTCCCATGCACCCATGCCGTTTCCCACATTCATAGCTTCTTTTTCTTTACTTGTTGTTGTGTGTATGCATACGTGTGTATTTATATAAACATATATAATACATACAAATTACACACACACAACACACAAATACAGCCCGCTTAGTCTGTATGCTACCTGACGTCTTCTTTCTTTTGATTTGACATTTACTTGAGATATTCTAACGTATATTTAAATGGAGATAAACCTGAAGTGATATTTTGCACACAGTGAGAGGACCTTTTCATATACATCCTCTAAAATACCTGGAATGTTTTCTCAGGTAAGTAGAGTAAGCAGATTTGCGGAGTCAATCTTCGGCAAGAGTGTTCTCAAGCACATCGAACATGGCAGCCTGCACGTGGTCGTGCGATTCCAGCCACTACTACAAACACTCACACAGAGACACGTGCATGGCGCTCTTACGCAGGTCAAGGTAGTAAATTACAGCAAAATGGTATTTTCTATGCACAATCTAGGAACCACATTCAACAAGTCATCCTGTATTCCTAAAAACCCTCTGTTGTGTCAACAGGACAACCAGGATGTGTGGATGTCAGTCTATACTGTGGGCTCTAGCTGAGATGGTCTCAAACTCATCGAAAGTATTTTCTTTGCAGAACGTTTCTCTTATATCGTGCAGGAAACACCAAAGATATTGAACTGTGTAAATGACTTTTGCACTAGGAAAATATGCAAAAGTTATCACATGAGATAGTTGCTTAATGCAATTATTTTTTGCTTAAGTTTTTTGTTTTAAATTTTGTTTTATTTATTTACATGAGTACTCTGTCTGCATGCACACCTGTATGCCAGAAGAGGGCATCTGATCCCATTATAGGAGGTTGTGAGCCACCATGTGGTTGCTGGGGACTGAACTCAGGTTCTCTGGAAGAGCAGTCAGTGCTCTGAACTGCTGAGCCCTCTCTCCAGCCTTGTTTAATACAATTATAAATGAGAGTAGATTGTATCCTGAGACCCAGACTAGGAATGTACAGAATTTTCAAATGGAAATAGCTTTTACTACTAATTAAACAAAATGTAATTATTTTTTAAAAAATCAATCAATACTACAAAGAATAAAACATGAAGTAAAATCTTATACCCTATCACTTGGAAAGTAAACGTTTTCTGTCTGCCCAGAACACACACAGACAGGAACAAACACACTCATTCACACACACCCAAGTCTGGAATGCAAGGGTGATTTCCTTTTTATTTAGATCTGTGTTATAAACACCAACAGCGTTTCTCCGTCTTGGCGTTGTCTCTACTTCCGACCTTTCCTTCAAAAGTTAAGAACACCTGGTGCTCAGTAAGCACTTGTGAAATTAATGCAGACAGCTCCAATTGTTCACTGGGGACTGAATAAAGTCCAGCAGGAAGAGTCCTACTGAGAACCTCACGGTCCATTGCAGGTAGGAGGTGACTGCCAGCTAGGGCTGACGCTGGCCAGAATTAGAAAGGGAGGAGGGTTCTCAGTGTTCACAGCTCATGCAGATTTATCAGCATACGTGCATTACATATATTCCTTAGTAAATGTGCGTAAGTCTATTCCAGATGGAGAACTTGGCAAAGCTACGGACTGAGTGGAAGAAGAGACGGGGCGGGTTAGCAACTATCCCACAGAAATCCTCTAGCCAAAGCCATGTGTAGGGAAGAAAGTATAGGTAAATCCAAAGTTATTTCATTGAGTTTCCTTTTTTAAATAAAACTTCCTTATAGGTTTTTTTAAATTTGTTTTATATTGTTTCATAAAGCAATGTCAAACTTAGTCTAAGTGAAAATTTTTATTTTATTCATATTCAATTTAATAATTAGCTGTAAAATGGAAAGGTTCCTGAAATATTATTGCAAAAGCATTTCCAAATAAAAGCCAATTTGTTCACATATTCTGGGTAAGCTATGGACTCACAGTTCCCATATTCTGTAGGAAAACCAAATTTATAGAAGTTTCATTCCTTACTTAAAAAGAGTGACCATATTGTGTGTGCCTTAGAAAGCCCACACTGGAGTTCAGTGGCTCTTTACTCCTTCGTAAGGATTTGGGGCACAGAACTGCTGCTTCATTCGTATGTTAGAAACTTCAGAAGACTCAGAATCGGAGCACACGAGGTATTGTCATTCTAGCACAGGTTAGTAGATTTATTTTTAATTTCTTAGGAAATACGTCTGAATGAAGCGTTGCTGGTTTTGGGAACGTATGATGTGTGCTGCTGACACAGATCTGGTACTGTCTAGGAAGGCCAGGTCTATACCTGAGGCTGGAGAAATAACCCACAAACCGAGAGGAAAGCAGCATATTGCTGGGTATGCTACTCAAATCCTGTGTTTTGGTTTTAGAAATTTAAATTCAGGACAAGAAGTTTATCTTAGAATGGCTTCTACGATGCTTGCAAGTTACCCAGTGACAACAGCAGGCGAGTCTCACAAAGTCGCCTGCATTGTCAGAGTACTGAATCCTCGGCTGGGAGGGGCGGATGTTGCTGTTGCTTCTCTTAACTAGGATGCAATAAGACTACAAATAACAATGAGGGCAGGTCGAGTTTCTCTGGTGCTTCAGCCAGCACTTTCCATGTGTCTCCTTACACCGAACAGCAAGGGTGCCCTGATGTTTATGGAGTATCACTCCTGATTACAGATAAGAAAATGAAAAGGAAGTTTTATCATTTACCAAGGTCACAGAATGATGGAGTTGTGGATTTTTTGTCAGATTACCTTCAGAGACAAGTCTCCATTTTGCCTTGTTGTGCCCTAGAGGATGTCTGAAAGAGAGAGCATCCAAGCCTGACTTCCATTGTGATGAGAGCCTCATCTCTTAAAAACACAACCGATAATTTCCTATGTTTTCCTTCAGTCAAAGTGCTAAGAGCTTGCTATGCTTCTAGACCTGAGGAGATGTTTAAGAGGGAGTCTATGCACTGAGAGACAAGGCGCCATTGGTTCCTCAGTGTAAATCACTCAGGGCTTGGCTTACACTATGACTTACAGAATCACAGCAGATTAAATGACTAAGAAGACTAAATCACCCTTAGGACCATTTGCTTCCTTGAGATTTAGAATTCTCTGTTTTATGACTTGCTTCTTTTATCTGTTAGTTTTAGTGTGGTTCATATTTTTGAGCTTTCTCATAAAATGATTTATTTAGAAAATGGGAGCCTATGAAAGGAGGGCTCCTCAGAACATTCTTTGAAATCCATTTACACTTGACATCGAATGGTCTACCATCTGGAACTGTAGACTCTTTTTCCATATGGCATGTTTCCTGAGAGCTAGACACAGGTGTCACAGCCTCAACAAAGTGGATCCGGTCACCACTGCTGAGAAACATCCCTCCACACTGGGAAATGCATTTGATGAGGAAAACATTTGCTCAAACATTTTCTAACTGAGAACCCGTTTCCATGCTGGGAAGCCAATGCTTCGCTGCGTAAACACAGGCTAATTCATTCCAAGGACACACACAGACCCAGCCAGGCTGCACCATGAACTCACAACCCATCAGGGAACACAGATCTTGATATGTTTCATTTTTAATACTCAAGAATCAAATCACCAGTGTGTTTCCCTGGAGAACATAATTCCTCACTCATGTATACAGAACAGACTAAGTATGTTTACAAATGTTCAAAGTCACGTGTACAGTATAACATTAGGAACTGAACACTTTGGGACCTCTGCCGTGTTTCTGAGTCCTGGTACTGAGCCACGGCGATAACACAGAGCTCATCAGCCTGTTTTCTGCTGGTCAGTCTTGCATTCCTTCACATATTTTGAGAGGAAGTACTTGAAGGAACAATAAATAAGATCCATATCCCAATTACAACTATTACTCTCTTAATGAAATACTTGTTTCCAGGAGGGGCATGCTTTCGTTTGCATGGCCAGCGGCTTGACATCATCTGTTACGATGCTCTGTCTGAGGAACCCCCACTTGGGGTTTCTTTAAGATAAATGATATCTGTCTTGAGCAAAGTGATGTATTGCCTGTGATTGTGTTCCTTTCACAGCTACCTGACTTCACTCAATTAACAAGGACAGTGACTGCTCGCCCTGCCCCAGTCTGCTTGTAACTGGAGGCAGCGTTTTCTCTGCTGCTCTGAAAGCTGATTTTTATGACACTCTGATTCCGGTTCTTGAAATGCCCTTGGAAAACATGCAGGGAGTTTGCCAGCATGAAGCAACCCAGCAGAAGGATTTCTAGGTGCTTCATCAGAAATAAAGAGTTAAGGTAAAGCCATAATGACCTTGCACATGAAATCACTGCATAACGAATCCAAGCTTCTGTGCTTTACATGTGTCAAGGTATCAGTACAACATAAGGAAAATAACAATCTGAACATTCCACTCAAAAGGGGAAGATTCAAGTACACGAGGAACTCCCAAAGAACAGAAATTGAAGAATTAATGAATTAACAGGCAAAGGTATGTCTCTCTCTCTCTCTCTCTCTCTCTTTGTGTGTGTGTTTGTGTGATTACTTTTTTCAAACTTGTAATGATGCAGAAAATCTTGAGGCCCAGATAATGCTTTAAAAAGCAATGGCTTCAAATGGACAATCAACAGCTGTCGTTCATTGATTTCTCGTTTTTGCTGAGGTCCAGGGCCCAGCCGTCCTTCTGCGTGCCTCCTTCCCTGCCCCGGGGTCTGCTGCTCCCTCTGTCTTCCTCTGCTCTGCATAGGCCCTAGCTGTCTTGGTAGCAAAGCTGACAGGATGCCTGCTGGCTTTGCCCACACAGTGCTGGACCTCTGGCCATTTCACTGACTAGCTATATATCCCTGGGGATGTATTTGAACATCCTGGTTTTATTTTCCATTCTTATGGGAGATTAATCTCAGAAACCATGTCATGAAACTCCTGAGAATCGGATGAGCATCGTCCCTTACCTAAAAGTGACCAAGTGACCACTTTAAGCAGTGCACTTGTTGAGGCAGCTGACTTCCATTCCCTGAGAACTTGGCCCTGCCAAACCCAGGTGCATCAGACTCGGTGTTGGTCCAAGACACTTGTCAGGTTCACTCGTAAACACCAAGTTGTAACCAGAATTAAAACTAAATAAATAAATAAACCATTCAAGCCACCGATTTCCCTCTTTTCTGATGGAAAAACTTAGAGCAAAGAACAAAAGATGTGAGGTTGAAGGAAACCTAGAGGCGCTCCAGAAGACAACGCTGTACCAGGCTGAGCAATGTGCTTCCTCTTCCCTCTTAGTCCAAAGCAAATGTCAGTGGCTGCGTTTCATCCAGCCTTCTCAGAGCAAATGCCAGACAAGCTGACATCTAAGGAGACGCATCGGGGTCTGGGTCATCGGAACCGTGTAGAAGTAGAGGGACAGTCAGTCTGGAAGCTGCCCAGCGGCTCCACAGCAGCGTTTGACGAGTGCGGTCAGAACAACTCTCCCCACTTGTTTTGTCCTGTGTCCCTGACCCCAAGAGCAAAACCAAAACTCCTCCTGGTCTTGTGTCACCATAGCTAGAAATGCAGATATAAAAACTAGTTTCTGAAAAGTAAAAGCTCCCCACAGAGTGAATTTTCACAGATAGCCCGGTACTTAGTCATTTTGAAGACATTGCTTTTGATCCAAAGACAGCAGGGGATGTGCACAAAGAGGTTCCTCCAGAGAATGTACATAAATACATGTGTTCGAGCTAAAGCAGTCACAGGCACATTTGATTTGACATGAAATTAAATTATCCAAATAACTGTAACTGGATACTTTACATTTTAACTTCTGTATCTCAAAATCTGAACACGTATTCCTCAATATTTTGTCCAAGTTTAATTGAAAGAGGAGGACCCTCACTTCCACTCTGAAAAGTCACCACTACTGGGACGAATCCTCTTCGGTTACTGCCCACTGGAAGGACGGCTTCTTTGAACATCTATCGGTTGTAGTCAGCAGTCTCCACGGGGAATTATTGATCACCCATGAAAGTGTTCTACAATTTTCCATTACTTTCTACATCCATGAGGAAGAATAAAATTTTTTTATAACAAACCGAGTGCAAAGCAACAGATCAAAAATTTGATGACTATTAATTTAGATACATTTGTGTGTGATAAAAAAAAATAGCAACTCTCCACAGTTGCCCATGTCTGACCATGACCCCCCGGCATGTAAATGGCACCAGTCACAGGAAGACTCGTGGAAGCAGGACCTGTGTATGCCAGTGTGCTAAAGAGGACAGCATGCCAAGAGAAGCCAGGACCTACACAGGGACCACGGTGAGGGAGGCCAGCCAGGTAGGCAACGAGGCAGGACTGGTCAGCAGGAAGGAGGTGGCCACCGAAAACCAAGTCCAAGGAGAATTCCTTGCTATTCTGTTCTACTACCTTCCTCTGTTTCCGTCCTTGAGTTTTCTCCTCTGCGTTCCCACATGCACCTGTCTCCTCTGCTTCCATGTTGACCTCTGGGGAATCAGACGCTGCCAATAACCACAGGCTCCAGGGTGTTGTGATCACCTTCCCTCAGAAACATCTGGATGCAACTCATCCTTAGATTAAACAGAGGGAAGGCGAATTTTGTTGTTTTCATTCATTCATCAACCAACTACCCATAGGTTCCTAAGGATGGTTCTAACAAACGGGAGGCCTGCTCTCGCCATGGCGTGATAGGAACAGACCACAAGAGCGCTGGAAAGACCCTGAGGACATAAATGCAGGGACACACAACCGACAGACAGACAGGTATAAAGGCGTGGACACTACAGGATGGTCAGGAAAACCTCTTCAGAGACACTAGTTTATCTGAGGATCAGAGAAAACAACAGAAATCAAACATTTGCAGTGTTGCTGACAGTCCTGCACACGCAGAGGGAAATACAGGTGCACGCTTCCCAAGTCGGGAAGGAGATTGGCACAAAATGGACGAAGGGTACACAGTCGCCGCGCCTGTGCTGGGCACAGGGTGCCTGAGGGAGAAAGGGCTGCAGGATACGATGGAGCTGGAGTGCTGACGGCATTTGGTTATGCCTCATCACCAGTGCAAAGGCAGGACCCTGGAGTTTAAAATCGAAGACATATTCTAACTCACACGATGAAGATCCCGCAGCCATCATACAGGAAATTAACCGGAATCAGAATGGCAGGCAAGAGGCCATCTGGAGGGTTTTCTCAGCTGTCTAGGTAAAGGAGCTTGGAACGACAGGACGCAGGTGGCCATGGTGAAGGGTATCAGACTTGAGTGTGTCCGGTAGGACTCACTTACACATCTTCAAGTGTGTCCGGATGGGAAGACATGGCTGTGAAGGGAATGCAAGACCGGACTGTCGCGAGCAGCACCGCTTAGAGACACCCAGGATACAGGAGACGCGGGAACTAGCGTAAGGAGTAAGGGATCTGGATTAAGGATTAGTCTGCAGATTAGGGATTAGTCTGTGATGGGAAGGAAGCAAGACCAAGTATTTGGAGAAGGCTGGAGTCAACCAGAGGCCCCAGATGGAATGTAGTTCTTCACAGCTGCCACATTGAACCCTCTCCTTAGCCAGAGTGTTTCCTCTCTCTCCTGTCCTCATCTCCCCACTCTGAAACATCTCTGTCGCAGCAGACTTTCTGAGGATGGGAAGGTCTACATTTCAACATGGCAGCCACCAGGCACATGCGACTATGAGGCATGTGCCATGTGACAACCATGGGAGGGACTGAATAGGTGCTGTTTATTCACATGCTTGTCTGGAGTATCACTGAGGCCTGGTAGTTCCTACAGGTAGGGAGAAATGATGGTCAGCACCAGTAAGAGGAGATGAGAGGATTCATCTTTTCTGCCCTCAGTTAAAAAGAACAGAGCAGCGAGACACCTGATCTTGCTAATCAGCCTGTAATATGGGATATATAATACTTACGAGGCCTCACAGTGACGTCATGTACTCCTCGAGTTCTGACAATTGCTGAAGATTTCATGACGTAAAACTCAGACCGATCGGCACAGATTAAGTAACATTAATCCCCTGCCACCAGATACATGCTTCCTTACACAATTATGGTCAAACATACAAATTAATTAAAGGCTGTAAAATGATAAGAAAAAATAATAGTTATCTAAAGGGCAGACCCCACTTTCTAAGACGATCAGACTGATTGGACTAGGTAAACTCAGGAGATCCTATCCTGCCACGTGCCAGGCGTGACAGCTGGCTGGCAATAGTGCAGAGACTTTCTCTTTGTAGAGGTAGCAGCAGAGCTCAGGCTAGCCTTAGACCTCAGTCTCACTGAGTCAGATCTTCTGTAGGCTCTTCTGTGACTGTGTAATGGTAAGATGGAGCCAAACATTAGACAAGAGTTGTTGGGTTTTTTTTTTAACTCCTAAAAATCAATGTAAAATTTTCAGAAGCTTGAGTGTCTGAATATCTTTTTTGTCTACCGAATGCCCCATTTCATAAACTGATTAGTGGGGAAGAAAGACGTAGGCACCCTTTAATGTGTTTCTCATTAAGAGATCTGGCATATGTCGGAGGAACAGCGCTCTTCCTGGCACTGCCTAGTTGGCTTTTGTAGAGAAATAAAGCAGAATGATCACTAATTGTGATGTTTGAAACCTGATCCAAAGAAAATTTTCCACTAGGCCTTGAAGGAAAGGTGCCAGAGATTAGTCAAGGCTTATCAGTGAAGCCACAAAGTACACAGTGGGACCAAATTGGATGGTGGGCCAGGGGAGAGATTTCAGAAGAATGGTACTGATTTGGTCAAGTGGGAAATACGCCTGGTAATGCAGACCTGGCCGACGAAGGAGCTTATCACACCCTGATAGAGACAGTCTATGTGAAAACTACACTCCATTGTTCCATGGAGACAAGACAGTCTGTGTGTGTCTTGTGGACATTCTGAGTGGGACAGACCCCTCAGCCGTATGGTTATGCAATTGTGTGCCCATTCATCTTTAACAGATTCCTTACCAACTACACTATTTCTAGCTCCTATCACTCAGGATGTCTTTCCTCTCCTAAGATCCCTGGTGACTGGGCATAAATTTCTGATTCTCCTGTTCCAGAATGACTTTGCCAAATTGGAGAGACCCTCATGCGTTCCCTGCTACCACCCAAACGTTGGTTACATAGAGTATAAATGCAATCAATGGATACATTTAGTATGTGGCAAAATCAAACAAATTAACCACTCTGGGTAAAATGGTTCTAAATACCAAACACACTACAATCCAATCAAAATCTTTTGGCACTCTAATCTGCGAGGATCACACTATGGAGAACATTAGAAGCACTGAGGCAGGGACAGCACAGGAAAGGCTGCCAAGAGTTTTACCTGCAGATTACTCCTCATTCAATTTCATCACCATCCCTGAATATTTCAGAGGTTTTCAAAAATGCTGTTGGTCTCCCAGAAGACAAACTCCAGTCCTCCATATTACAAATAAGTTCCTCTATAGCTGTGTGTATGTGTGTGTTTGAGTGTATCTGTTTTACTATCTGTAAGCTGAGACCTAGCCCGTCCACATCTTGTCCTTCACCATGTCTATCCTGTTAGGAACTCCGTGGATTTCCTTATTCACTCTCCTCCCTGGGAAGTAGCTAAGCCACCAGCCTCTGGCTCAGCTTCGGGAAGTAAGTCAGAGTGGGTCCATGGCGGGTCAAGGTAGGTCCTTGGTCTGAGGCTGAGACCCATGGGAAACAGAATTCCCATGTTGTCAGTGGAACATCTCAGTTTACTGAAGCAAGGGTGGGTACATTTATAGAGGAAAAGGGCAGGGGAGGGTCCTTGGTACCCAGGGACAGGGGCCATTGGTTAAGACAGGGATACTGGAGTAGCCCCATTTGCATGTGGGGGGGCTCATTGTCTAAGGGTCAAAGTCCTGCAAGGGCACCTTCTGCGTAAGATGTGGTCTCACTCGGGATAGAGGAAGACATTTGATCAAAAACTAGGCTCAATCCTAGGACTTCCAGCTACCGTGGTCAGATAAGTATCAACTCGGACACATTCCTTTGTCAGTGACCTGCAGTGAAGCAGGCAGCATTTAGAATTTAGCTGGGTTTTGTCAGGGCTAAGAAAATATGGAGAAGTCAAACAACTTCTGCTCTCAGGGTGAGAATTCTGGGGTTCAAAGCAAGCTTTGACCCCCTCTTAGCTCTAGAACAGCCCCACAGAACTCAAGCCCCTGAACGTATGGATCAAAGTCCTGGCTATTATCATTCTACCAAGCAGAATGTATAGCTCAGACTAGGCTCTCCATGACCTTGAAAGATTTGTAGCCCATGCAGACTATGTGACATGGGAAAATCTTCAAGTTAGTGGTTATACTGTGGCTCCTTAAACTCTTCCTTGTAATTTTGTTGGGTGCTTCCTTCTCTAAATTAGAGTGCTAATGTTCCAGGCACTACTAACTGCTTTGCATATCTTAAGGTCAACATAGATACTTCCTAGTTTTGATTTGATATTTTCAAGTATTACTACTGTTGCTTAAGAGTACAAGACCCACTTATAGTTTATAAATGGCAATGTTAAACCTTCTATTCTCCATCAAGAAGCTGTGAATGAGAGAAACAAGACATTAAGGAAGTCTGTTTAGTGAACTTGTAGCTGAGCTTGACAGACATGAAATTACAAAGGGAGAAACGTTGGGTCATCACAGAGATGGCCCAGCAACTGAAGGATGCTCTCCTCCCGCCCGCTGGACCAATTCCTGTAATGTGAGCTTTCAAGAGGTCTTAGCTTTCAAACGAATGCCATTTCCCTTCTCTGTTGCAGCTGCTATTACTGAGTCTAACTACCTCTGTTCCTCGCAGACAACAACATTTTTTTCACAGTCTTGTTCACTTGTACTATCTACCTATTTGACTTGTCTCATCTGCCAAATACCCATGAGAAAAATGCTGCAGGCACACAACTCTGAAAGGTTATAACGAACACCAAGAAGAGGCAGAGGTCACTGGGGCAGAGCATATTGGAATTCAGTTCCTCGCTTTCTAACCAGTGCTTTCTCAAGTACAACAGAGTCACCCAGGTGTGCCCTTCCCATCTTGTTCAAGAGTAATTCTGTTATACGGGAATGGGATTGGAACCTCCCCATTGACACTGATGGGTTGTATGCAAAGACACATGACCACGATGGAATTTTCCAAGCTTCACCGTTGTGTTGATCCTCTGCCTTTGTTCAATCCTCCTGCTCATCTCACAGGTAAGATACCAAAGATGGAGAAAAAAATACTACATGATGCCCTGGAGTTGTTTGCCCTAGAGGATTGTAAATCAATTTGTCTCTGTGGAAATTTTAATATTTATCTAGCAAACAGGTCTCTGTTCACCAATAAAACCCATTTCAATTCAGATCCAGCTCAGATTCATTCATTGCTTTATTTGTCTTTCTGTAGATAGTGTATGCATAGGAAACAATTCTTTGTAACTGCCAAAGAAGTCCTCTGGAGGAGGAGAAGTAAGGGCAGTTCGTACTACCCATGGGCTTTTACTCAAAGTGAGAAAAAATATATATAACCACATAAAAGAAATCTAAGAAAGAGATTCACAACAGCATGTAAAATTATAGACATATCCCAAACTCCTGATGTGAGCATCACAATCTACAGCAGTCCAGGGTACCCTAAACTCCGCAGAGGTAGAAAGGGCTGTCAAACACTTGCCCTCAAGGATGACGTGAGCTGATGGCCAAGCTTAGCACACTGGCGGATTCACCTCGCTCCACAGCTGCCAGGAGGACACATGGGTGGCTCCAACGACAAATGCACAGAGTTGACTTTGCATGGCCTTGTGCCAGTCAGCTCTCACGCTGCTATTAATATGATTAAACTAAGGATCCGAGAAAATATTGGCGTTCCAGCATTTTCCATCATGGCGTCTCAGTTATATAACTGCCATTCAGGTAAAGGGGGATAAAGAGCACAGCATTTTACCTTTCAAAACAGCTTTTTCTCATAAAAGTGTTTTTCATGTAGGATCAGGTTGTTTAAGGTGATGTTTACTTTGCCAAAAATGAAATGTTTTCAGGCTTGGAGATGAGCTGAAATTCTTTTTAAACTAATCTCTCTCCCCCTCCCCCTCCTCCTCCCCCTTCCCTCTCTCTCTCTCTCTCTCTCTCTCTCTCTCCCTGGGCTACCTCTAAAGCTATTTTTGGAAATACTTTTGAAAGCTTTGAAACTTCATGTTTTTAAAAAAAATCCTTTGAAGCTTCATGTTTAAAAAAAATTCTAAATGTCTCATTGAAACACAAATAAATGCTTTTCAGCATAATGGCATCTTTGTTTTCTGCACTGTTGAAACGAGTTGCACAGAGCAAAATGGGACTCATAGGATGTACCATGTTTTCTGTGAACTGAGGAATGTAACTTTATTTGAACCTCTACTAATTCTGAGAAAATTAAAGCAAGAAACACTTAATGTCTATTCACTGCCTGAGCAGAGTCATTGTCAACAAATGGTGGGGGCAGGGGGATATTAATTAGGAAGAGTCTTTATGGCCTAGATATTTGTCAGGGTATAGGAGAGAAAAATGCCTGGACTCAAAATGGTTGCTAAGTAAGACTTTGCCAAAGATTAAGAGGAGGGCAAGAGCCTTTTAAACATAAATGGGTGAAAGTGCACACGGGGACGTGTGTGCATAGCTCACCAACATGCTGCCAAGGCTGATGAAGGCAGACGCGCCATGCGGTTTATGAGAAATGGCCCTACGGTCACAGCGTTCTAAGTGCTATAAACACCAAGTTTTCAATTAGGAATAGCTTAGTGATTGAGGGAGCCACCACCTCAGCCCCTTTAGATACAAGGAGGCTGAGGGTAAGGAAACTTCATGAATGGTCTAGAGCATCTTCCAGGGAAGCCACAGAGGAAAACATTTCTGACTTCCGTGACCTCTAGCAGGTCAATGCATGGTTTGTTTAAATATGAGTACTTGCATATGATCATGTCCTGCCTAATTAATGGTGAGAAAATGGGAGGGGTACATGGGGGTTTCTAGGCAAGGATCTGATGAAAGAGGAAACACCTAACTAGTTCTGGAAAACTCGTGTAATGCTCTGTCCACACAAGCTATTATTCCTCTGGACATTTATTAGATTTATCTTTTTAAACACAGCACAAGAATCACTGCTCTAAGAGAAAGTTTGGACAGTGACTCATGTCTTAGGATTCAAAATGCTTTTAAAATTGACAGATCGAAAAGTCTCATTTACACTGAGTTCTGCTGTGCTCAATCCACCCACAAAGTCTCCCAACCCTTTCTGCCTCAGAGAGGGTGCCACAGTGTGTTACACACACAGATACATACCAATGTAAACACACACATATAAGCCTGCATGCATGTGCATATATGCATACACATACATACAAACAGCTCCTTCTTTGCTACACAGAACATAGCATGTCAGACGCGTGACTCAGCTGGTTCATAATTTATCATGTCCTACAGGCTTTATCATTAATTCACAGGGAACTCCCCTGATTTTCAATGGCCACTGGCTAGTTCACTATAGGGAGATTCGTGATGGAATTTGAATTCTATTTTTTGGCTGTAAAATCCTTGAATGACAAATTATAGACCAGAAAGGTCTGAATTGTGCAGGTGGGTCTGTCTCTGTCAAACCTCTGAGGTTAGACAGCATATCCACATAGCTCTTCTCTCACTCACAGGTCTTCAAGTTCGTGCTCAGCTGCCCTCTGTCTTCCCTGTCTTCTTGATAAGGGAGGAGGTTAGTGGAAGACAGAACAACAACAGAAAGCAATGCCCCAGTTTCAAAACTTCCAGGGAAATGCTGCATAAGATTTTTAAGCTATCACTAAAAGCAATGTATTTGAATCTGCTAAAATATCAACAGGTAGAGATCTCCATTGTTACACATAGGTTTATGCTAAACAGCCTGTGATTTCCCAGCATGCACCAATCTCCCCACAAGAACAGGATTCCCTCCCATTGCCTGTCTGACTGCGAAGTCATTTGCTCTGAGGAATTATTAACTGCCAAAGGCAGACGCAGAACTCCTACACAGAGGATCATTATTTTCTTGCCTTTCAAGATTAAATTTCACTGGTTCTTGATAAGTTGATTCTAACCTATCTCTACGCAGCTTTATGTAGAAACAGTATTAAATTTGTCTCCACCCAGAGGCAACACAGCTTTAAATTAAAAAGGGAGAGAGAAAGAGCTATGAAATGCTTTAATAAAAGAGGCCAAATGAAGAATATCACCATAACTCAGAAAAGATAATTTCCTTATGTTGAACAGAAACAGTACAGAATTAGGGGCTGCCTAGGAAGATGACTCGTGTCCTAAAGAAAGAAGCTCATTAATGTTAAGTGTACGAGGCTTTATGGTAGATACGGTAGAGGGTGTCCAGAAGCCCCAGAAGGAGAATGCAAACAACAGTTACCTTCACGTCTGTGGGTATGAGACCTGCATTGTGCACCAGGGCTGACTGTCTGTAAAACTACCCTGGATACCAAAGTTTGCAACTGGCGCACATAAGAGCATACATGCGTTGGGCTTGTTTGTCCCGGTGTCCATTTACTTCCGACATCTATCTCTCCAATGTGGCCTTGAACAGCCCTTCATCTGTCTTCCAGGCTGGGGAATGGCACTGTCTCCCAAAAAGGATAGTGATTTTGGAATAAATATGCTTTAGTCAGCAACGACATGACGCCAACGGAACCTGTTGAAAACAGAAAATTCATTTCTACCTGACACCAAATAACTGTTTTGACTGATTATTTTCTCTGAGCTGACAGGTTGTTTTGGCACTGTAGATACAAGGCTTAGTCAATTTTGTGCATGAATGATACATGAAGCTTCCGTATTCAAAGCAGAAAAAAATGCAGTTCTTCACCGAATACTTAAAGCACTTGTTTCTCTCAGGAACAACTATTTAAAAAAGTATTCAGCATGTAAATTCTGAAGGGCTTCAGGAAAAAAAAAACTCCTTGCTCATATGCAGGGCAGACACTGGAAAATATTGCCAATTTCTGTTTGGTAGGGCTCACTAAGTCTGAGGAAGGGCTGTTGCCTCAAAAACTTTCAAAGGTGCTCTGAGTTGCTATTTTGGTCAGCCCGTCCTAACTACAGGCACTGAAGAGAAACTGCATGCAAAGGTGTGCTTTCCAGAATTCTTTCTAAAAGGATTTTTATTAAATAGGGTCACTTTACTGTAATGAATTCACAAACCCGGCCCATCACAGTCTTAGATTAAGGAAGTCACTCAAACGCTTGCCCAGTTCCAAACCCATGCATCTCAGTGACTATACACAGTTAGGACGGACGGCGTGGCCCCGCACATCTCTGAACTTCATACAGTTAGAACGGCGTGACCCTGTGCATCTTAACGCATCTTAATCTTTATTCTGAGGCCACGGAGCCCAACTCTGGGTTTTACATTCTCAATATCAATTGCATTTGTTTTCATTTATCCACCACAAGAAGGGGTGGAGGGATCATGACAGATAAAACTGAAAACGAAATTGCTTTTCTAGACTGGGGTACTATTCTTCACAGCCAAAAGAGTGCCCGTAACCACCTGGAAAGGATGGTACCAACCAGCGCCCTTTTCCTCCGTCTCTGCTGCTTGCAGTGTGGAGAGATTCTAAAGGCTGAGCTGAGAATGACACACACAGCTGATCACTCCTCCACGTTCTGTACCATACGCGATTCCATTTCAAAATGTCACCAAGAATTGAATCCAAACCTGGAGGCTAAGGTGATTTCTGTCCCCAACAGAAATATTTCTAGTCTGACTGACTTAGTTGCCACTCTGTGTTCCAGTGAACTCTGGCAAAGTCTTAATTATATGAGAACTATATCATTATTCCCCTGGGGTAAGGGAATTAGAGAGTGATTTTCAAAATTGCATGAAAGGAGATGAATACTTTGCAAAGCGAAGCATGGTGCCGGCGTGATTCTATTGCAGACATTTACTAGAATGTACTTTAAAAGAACAAATTGCTTGAGGTCTTATTCTTCTTACGGTTATTATTAGAGAAGTATGTACTGGATTCCCTGGTTTAAAACCAAGCCAAACCCTTCCCAGGGTTATTTCCCAGAGGAAGCTTTTAATAGGTGCTACTGAAACCTTAATGAAGGGGCCACTATACCTTCATTTTCTCTGCATGCAAGCTGCATGAATATGAACAGCTGGGACATAGTGTTCCTGATATGCTCGGAATGCAATTTCCTATAAATGTGTATTTTAAAACCTACACTTAAGACACGTGGGGACAATGCCACTCAGAAAGCAACTTGGAACAAAACCCAGCAGAACAGCCTCATGGAGAAGAGCTGCACTGTGTGTGTGTGTGTTGGGGGGTCTGTCTCAACATTCTCCTCACTTCCATTGCTGGAGGTCATCAGCATCCTGCTTGCCAGAGAGAAAGTGCAACTTTGTGTGTACTCCCTACGAGAATCTCTCAGACTCTCTCTTAATTTTCCTTAGACTCTAGGAGAGTTAAGTTGTTACTTCTAAGTTGTTCTGAAGGCAATGCTAAAGGTGTCTTCTGCCTGGAAAGTAGAGAAATAGAAACAGAAACTGAACACTGTAAAGAATTCACATGTGTTATATAAGTGGGGTGTGCAGGTGCTTGTGAATGTGCAGTAGGAAAGTGATCATACAAAATTACACTCTCACTTCTAACGTACAAACCCTTCTGTTCTCACGTGATTCAGCATTACCATTATAATAGACCCATCTCCCAGAGTGAGGCCTTTCATCTGAGAAGACTCCAGCTCTAGTCCAGACATTTGGTACCACCGGTCAGCTGGGGCTCTGACCCTTCACTTTGCCTGTGTACTGGATGGCTTAGCTGATCAGGGCACAATCCAAAGTTCCTTTTGGGAGATGCACAATGTGTGTCTCCAACTCCTGCTCTGTTTCACCAGGTACCCCTGCAGGACACTACTTCTCCACAGAGGGGCACCAGGTAATAAACTAAGTTGGTTGAGCCCTACTTAGAAATAGAGATTCAAGTCAGAAGATCGAGGGAATAGATTTTCATTCAGTTCTGCAAGCTTTCTACCTCTTTCATTTTGTAGTGTGGAGATGCCTGAGAAATACTTCAGTGTTTTTATATTTTATGAAATACCTTTTGCATTATTAAAAGGTGTATTGACTCAATGTCTTCACAACTGTACAGCAAATGGAAAGGGTGATTAACTAAAGTGAGTTTGCCAGCACACTTTGCATATGAAAAGGTAAATATTTCTTTTCATTTGCTTGAGGGCATTCTCAATGCTCCTTCAAAAGGAAAGACTGTCGGTTTTAAATAATATCCCAAACATGATTCCAGTCATAATTTCTTTTTTCTCATTCAGGAAAGAAGCCATTGTCTAAAGATATTCTGCCAATTTGCAAATGTTATTGAAATAACACAAAGCAGAACTAAAGCAAAGACACAACCCTGAGTAGCTTTTACAAAAAATCCAAAAGGATGTCCTTTTGAAAGGGATTGCTCTTGCTTTTATTTTAAAAAATGCTTAATAAAGGGGGAGGCTTTTAATAATTATAACCCTGAGAGATCAAACAATTTCTAAGGCAAACATATTATCCAGTAGTCAAGAAGCCACTGTACCTTTTCCCATAAGCCTCTTCTCCTTATCTGGTCCCCAGTGGAATCTCATCTCTTAGAATCCATTGGATTTGTTTGATAAAGAGCAGTGTGCTTAATTTCTGACCTCTAGTACATAAGACTTCTGAAAGTGTAGATGTGAGTGTTGATTTATTTTTATTCTTATTCTCATGGGTTCATGGCAGAGGACAGTTTATTCTTTGCTAATTTAATTCCTGGTCCTAGAGGGTTTCAGCTTCCATACAATCTAATCTTAAGCCTAGAAATGGAAGAATGGAAGGCTTCAGCCTCCATGCAATCTAATCTTCAAGATGTTAGCCAGGACCTAGAAGGCTTCAGCCTTCATATAATCTAGTCTTCAAACCTAAACCTGGAATGTTTCATCCTCCAAGACTTACTGCTGACTAAGTTCACTCTGACTAGCTGTCCTCTGAACTCTGTATGTATATTGTAAACCATCTGCTTCTGACTCTCGACTTTATCTCTTAGCTTATTCTGGACTGGCTCTGTTCTTCTCTGCTTCTTCTGAACTGAACTGTCTATGAGCTGATTGCACTCAAATGGCCTTACTGGACTAACTCTGCTCTGCTTCTGTCTGCTTCTACTCTTTCTAAGCTCTGCTTTCTGTCTCTGCTTCTACCTTGCTTCCTTCTCCCAGAGATTAAAGGCTGGTGTTAACACTGCCTTCTGGATTGGGTCTAAAGGTGTGTGTGCTATATTGGGATTAAAGTTGTATATTAACATTCTTTCTACCCCAGAGCAGCCATACTGTCAGATTAAAAGGTTAACTTCCTCTATAAACTTGACTGGATAAAAGTTGTGTTTTCTGCTTTCCTTTTCATTCCACAGACTTCTAGACCTATAAATGAGCAGGTGGAAAGTAGAACTGAATCCACTGAAATCAATGTGCACTAAATTCAGCATCAGAATCAAGGGCAGCACAGAAGACTCTTGATATCAGCAATGGCAGTTTTATTGACTTGACTGTTGCTTTTAAGTTGTTCTTTGTGGAAACCATACTAATACAGTTCCAATATACACATACACCTATATCAATATAAATGTTTTGAAATCTATTTTAATCTCTCTGAAGGAATTTATATTATTCTCTACAGGTTGAAATCACTTCATAAAAAGAGACTAAAATTTTTGGCAATTACACAGTTTTGAAAATAAACATTTTCCTTGTTTTTATGTTAGTTATGGCTCTGTGTGTGTGTGTGTGTGTGTGTGTGTGGTTTCATTCATGCAGAGGTATGAAAGCTCATTCACAAGCATTAGAGGTCAGAAGAAGCCACTGCCTGTGTCTATTGCTTACTGACTTGAGGCAGGTTCTCTCACTGAATGGAAGCTTGTTATTGTGGCTCCAGCCAGCCAGTGCCCAGAACTGGCCTGGCTCAGCATCCCAGGGCAGGGAAATAGGCACACACCATGCCAGCTTCTTAACATGGGTGCTAAGGAGAAAAGTCCAAGTCCTTATGCGTGCATAAGCAATCCCTTGCACCATCCAGCCTTCTTTTTGATTGTCCTCTGCTTATGATTTTTATTTATTTTTGATTGATATTCACAGTGACTGGTTATACATATTAATGTTACAATGTGATGTTTTGATCCATGTGTGCATTGCGTAATAAAATAGGGGTAATTAAAATAACCAAGTGATGAAACCTGCCTAAATGGCTATTGATAGCTAAATGGATAATGGACATTCAGCATATGTACATAAAGAATGATGATCTGTCCACAGAGGATAGGCTTCTGTCATCTCTGATCCAATGGCTACCTCCGGAGGGTGTCCTCTTAAGAGGAGTAAGTTGTGAACTGCATAATCTCACTCATGCATAAAATTTACACAAAGTTGATTTTATACAGCTTTAGGATAACAAAGTGAATCTCAGCTTTGGAGAATCAGGGGTGCTCAACGGCATGGGGTTACAAGTGGTTGTAAGAAGTTCTGGAGAGCTGTTACATGGTGGACAGATGAGATAACAGCCATGCACTATGTATCTTCAATCACTAGCAGAAATAACTTTGGAAATTTTCACTCTAAGGGAGTAAATAGATGATGTGTATACTGATTTTAAAGAGGGAGGCGAACTGAGAGATGGCTCAGTGCTTGAGAGCACCACTCTTCCAGAGGACCCGGACTTGGTCCCTAGCACTTACACGTGGTGCATGTGTGGCCTGTGTCCACAGCCGTGGGGTTGCCCTCCTGTTTCCTCTGTTGGGAATGGCTCCCATTACCGTACAACTGAAGACCAGAATCAGAGCATCCTACCTCACATGTCAGAAACACGTGGGTAACAAACGTGACCTTTTAATAGAGTTAGGTTAACGTTTCATCTTAGTTAGTTAAAGCAGAAGATTGCTTTCAGAATCTAGTACAAAGCAGAAACAAGCCATTGAGCCTTCCTTTGCACAGAATACACACTGTAAGGCCTTAGAGGAGCCTTGAACACAGGAGGGTAAGTGCCAACATGGTCAATGCTACACACTTGGGAAAGACTTCTCCTGCTGGTCTCATCTGCTCCAGTCCTGCAGAGACCTGCTGAGGTCTTTAGGAACAAATGCTTGTTTTGTTTTTTGTTTGTTTGTTTGTTTGTTTTTATGATAACCCGGCACAAAATTGAGGAAGAATTCACCTTGCATGACCCGGATTTCACGTAGCCACAATGTTATAAATATTTTCAACTTCTAATCTCACCCATATCATCAAAGGATTACAAAAACAAACAAACAAACAAATAGGTCTCAGAAATGAGAATGCTTATTTCATTCTCCACATTCCACATATTTTAGGCTCAAAAATTTAAATTTATACATTAATAAATAAAGCTAGTTTTGCATAGACAGATATGGCTTACACAGCATCGTCCCATGACATTCGAATGGAGCCTAATGTACCACCTCCAGGTGTTGTAAACATCTGGGATAGAATGTATGCATTTGAATGCTCGGGTGGTGATTGCTGCATCTACTTTGTGTAACTCTCATATCCATCAATCACTCCTTCCATCTGTTCACACACATACACACACACACACACACACACACACGTTCACATCCATCTCAATGGGGAAAATTTTGTCCCTGGAAAATGAAGAGTAGGTGTGGTGGGCTGCAAAGCTGTGCCCTTGACAGATACCTTGACAGCTCCTTTCTGGATTTTTATCAAACCCTCTTGTTGGGGAAGTTTATTTTTAGTTATGTTTAAAATGTTTTTATGCATTATTGGGTGAGGGACTAGCTTAGGGCTTAGCATTCTATATTGTCTGCAGGTGTTGGATTTCTCTGTGTGGGGTAGGGGAGCATTTGACTGTTAATGATCTGCACCTGAGGAGTTCTGCATCAATAAAACACCTGAGCTCAGATGCTCAGGGTTCCACTGTTGAGGATGGCTCTTGCCATGACAGTGGTTCCTTCTGCTGATGTCTGGCAGGGTTTGAGTTTCTGAAAATGCCTCCTTGTCTCCATGCTGAGCCACCGCAGCAGCACACAACAACATCCTCTCCTATGTTTCCCTCCTCTTCTTTTTGTCCCCCTTTCCTACAGAACATGCGTTCCCAATGCCCTTCCATCCTCTGCATTTTCTACGTGTGGACATCCTCCAAGACCACAGACGCCCTCTGACTCTCTCTCTTCCTCGGCTGTCTTGTGATAAGTCTTTTTTACTGTGGCCTCAGCTGCTTGCTTCTCTGGACCAATGGCATGTATCCCTGCTCTTACTAAAGTTCACAACTGAGGGAAGATATCCCAATCTTAGCCACTCTACCCTGAACTCTACGAGCAAGGGAGAGTCAGAGGAGAGCTTTCAGGAGTTGTTTCTCTCCCACAACATGGGTTCTGGGACTCAAGCTCAGGCCAAGAACCTTCCCTACTGAGCCAGATTGCTACCCCCAGATTTTATTGATGGAAGTTATAATGTGGCAACATACAGGTGCACGCGCGCGCGCACACACACACACACGCACACACCTGTATCTATTTTAAAAATTGAAAGTAAACATTACATTAAGAAGAATGAGACAAAAACATGGAATATAATTATTGTATCATGACTTTTGGAGAAAATAGTTCCAGAAAAATAAGAACAGTTACAGTAAGATTCACAAAAACTTTGAAGGTCCAGGTGTCTACGTTTTATCAGCTGATTACAATGATTGGAGTTCTCTTTAAAAGGAGGAGCTTGGCCAGGACCTCAGTAGCAAGACCTAAGCTAACTGACCTTTCTGTCTGCCGCATCTCCTGCAAGTGGCTACTATTTGCCTAATATTTTATTTTTCACACATAGATAATATCCTATGAAAATAATTAATCTTTACATTGCTGTTCTATTTACTGACTGAATGGTATGGGTTTTAATAGTATTTTAAAAGACTAATTTATTATTAACATTTATGTATATGTTGTTACATCCAAAATGGCCTCCAAAAAATGTCGGTGCTGGTGACAATGTCCTAAACAGAAGGACTCTGACATAACAGAAGTAGCAGAAGGATTGTTAATGGGCAAACAGAGGCCTACAGGCAGGTTTCTGTTTACAAGGAGTCTCCCTTAATCACCCCCAAAGATCAACTATCTTGGGCAAGGGCATATTTCAAGGATTCCCACCCTGCTGACTGCCATATAAAATCCATTTGCTTTTTTACTGTTTTGCTTCTCTCTGTTCCCTGAAGGGCTGCATCGACAGCTTTGTCCTCAATAATCCTTTTTCTCTACCCATGGACTGGTCTAGTTCAGCGGTTTCACCACAGGCTCTTACACATGTGGGTTTGCCTTCATGAGTATTTATGTGCAGGGGTCTGAAGAAGGTATTAGGTCCCCTGGGGCTAGGGTTCAAAGTGGCTGGGATCTGGGTTTTTTGATCCATCTCTCCGGCTTCCTGAATTTTAATAATATTTTTAGAGAATTGAAATATACTAGTTCTTTAGTCTTTTATGAAGTTGTATGGAACTTTAGGACTGACTCTTGGTATTCTTTCACTGGTCAATCCACCAGACAGCACTGTCCACAGGAAAGGGGCGTAGCAGACAGCCTCTGAGAAGCAGAAGGCGTGCTGGCAACCCATGGTGCTCAGGAAGACTGAACATATATCCAAGCAGTTTGCACAATTAACATGGTTTTCAATTAGTTTCGATTATTACAGGTTCCTCCAATCAAAATAAAATCCAACGACAGCACCATTGCCAGTAGAATGGGTAACAGTGCCCTAACTACAGACCTACAAGTGTAACTTAGCCTTTTCTGGTTTAGTTCTCATTGACCCTATAAACTTGCTTCAGACTAGGAGTGGCAGTGGAAGGAAACACACACCAAGCTGGAAATAGAACTTTGTCTATTCTTATGGAATAGGAGAGTCACAGGCTGTCCCAATGCAAAGAACCTTGCCCTAATTAGTGTATCTTGGATTTGTACCAGAGAAGCAAAAGGCAGAGAAGGTCAACCCGGTCCCTCCTACATAGTTAGGAAGCGGTAGCTGTCAGGACAGCATTCAGTTGAGTTATGGGATCTATTATCCAGAATAACTTCATCCAAAAAAAATCCAAGTTGCCAAACAAGAAAGAAATTGGAATGAAATATGAATGAGCCTCCCCAGCAACCATCTATTGAAACACAATTGTTTGGGCGTGGCTGTGCCAATCCTGTAGAAGACACAGGGAGACACACAACGTTCTCCATTATGTGATGTTTAAAAGACTGATTTCTGCTTGGCCCAGAAACACACTGATCAGGGAGACGCTACCACTCAATGCTCAGTTTTCACGATGAGACCTTGCAGGACGACAGTCCCCCTGCTCCTCGGTCCAGCAGTGCAGAACGCGGCTCCAGCTCAGCGATAGTTTCCTTTTGGTTTCTGTGCTGTCACCAAATGCTATTTGTTTGGCTTCCCAGTTGCTTTTCTAAGCAGTAGAAGCTAATTAGTTCATAATCCTTCTCATATTTTGGTATGGTAAATAAAAACAGAGTTAACATAAGCATTGGAGTATTTTATTGATCTGTCTTAATTTTATAGTATTATTAACTTAATTAAGCACCTCTATGAATCTTTGGTCCAGTGTGCTAATCATTTTACGCTTTTTCCTAATATTTGCTAGTATGGTATTTCATTTAAATTTTCCCTAGGGCACTAAAAACTCATGATATAAGGAGAAATGTTTTATTAACTTGATTTATTGCCTCTCTTTAAAAGATTATTTTCTTCTCCTTCTTTCTGTTTTTATTTTTGAGACAAGGCATTATAGTACGTAGACCATGCTGGCCTCCAGCTCACAGAGATTCGCCCACCTTTGCCTGCTGAGTGCTAGGATTAAAGGGCTTGACCAATGTTGTTTCCTCATGAGGTCTACCACTTTCTTCTTTCTTCATCTCTCTGCTCTCCTTCCCCCTCTCTCAATTTACTAAAGCAGAACTTTATATCTTAAGTTGTTGAGGGATTCTATTATATAATTATTATGATTTTTAAAAGTTTTCTCCTATAACCAAAACTCAAACCACAGCCAAGCTACCACTGATTCCTAGCTACTGTTTCTTTTTGTAAGCCTATATCACCCAGCATTCCCAGAATCCCGGGCTCCCAATACTTCTATCCAAGTACTAACCAGTCCTGACCATGCGTACCTTCCCTCATCAGGCATGCTCAGGATGGTATGGCCTAGACTTAGATATTTTCACATATATCCTTCGAGGAAGTAAAAGTCTCTCAAGCCTGGCCTTGTTACAGCACTGTCCCAAAGGAAAGCAGGCTGGTCAGGTCTGCCTTTTGTCCTTTGACCCTTCAGCCAGAGAGCAGTGCTGGGCCAATTCTGCATGACCTCCTGTCAGAAGACAATCTGTCTGAATGCACTTGACTCCCTTGGAGACCTTTCCCTGCCTTTAAATTTTCATCCAGATTTGCAGCAACACCCTTCTGATAAAAGAGTGACACTGTGTTACCATTGGAGACTTTGAGAAGGTTACATAGTGATTCAGATGTCGACTGTCCATATAAATTTCACACAGCGGGCATTTTTATTGCATCTGCCTCATTTGCTCTCCTCATCTGCCTCATACAAACAACCCAGATATGTCCATGGAGGAAGAAGGACAGCCAAGCAATCCGGACCGAAAAGAGCAGTGTAGGAGGTCACCACACCCATTTCAAATTATACTACCGAGTCATAGTGGTCAAAACAGCCTGGTACTGGCACAAAAACAGACACATTGATCACTGGGATAGAACTGACGGCCCAGATATAAGTCCAAACAACTGTAGCTCCTGATTTTTGACAAAAATACTGAAACCACTCATATTCAACAAACTGTGCAGGGGAAACTGGATTTCAGCATGCAGCCAAAGGAAACTAAAGCCTTGCTTCTCACTGTGTACACACTCAACTCCAAATGAATCAAGGACATCAACACAATACCTGCTACACTGTAACTGCTAGCAAAAGTAGAAGGGGTGCCAGTGAGAGGTTCTGGTGCCTGTGAGATGCCTGGGTGCCTGCTGGAGTTCTGGTGCCTGTGGGATGTCTGAGTATCTGCTGAGGGCCCTAATGCCTGTGGAATATTCCAGTGCCTGTGGGATGTCCAGGTGCCTGTTTAGTGTCAGGGTGCCTGCACAATGTCCAGGGTCTGTGGGATGTCCTGAAGCCTGCAGGATGCCCTAGTGACTGCAGTACATCAGGGTGCCTGTTCAGTGTCCAGGTGCCTAGGTGACGTCCAGGTGCCTAGGTGATGTCCAGGTGCCTGTAAGTTCAGGCAGTGGAGCCCAACTTCACTGTGCTTGGTCTTGGACTAACACGGGCTGGGTGAATGTCCATCATCAGAGCAACCTGATGCTTCTAGGATCCATGGTGATACTGTGCTCAATGCTCCTGCCACACTAACTGGACTTAATTTTCTTTTGTTTGTTTGGTTGTTGTTGTTGTTTTTGTTGTTGTTTTGAGGGCACAGGGGTGGGAAGAAATAGAGAGGAATGGGGAAGAAGGTGTTATGGACATACAATGTATGAAACTCAAATTATTAATAGAAGTATTGTTTTTAAAAAAAAGAAGAGAGGGATATGCTTCGATTCATAGTCACAAATAAAGACTTTCTAAACAAGACTCTGGGAGCACAGGAAATAAAAGCAAGATACAGTGAATGGGATCTCAAAAACTTGTGTACAGTAAAGGAAACTCAAGCCAGTAAAGACGCAACCTGAGAACGGGAGAAAACATTTGCCAGCTATTCATCTGACAGAGGATTAGTGCCTACAGTATATAAAGAACTCCAATAATTATCTTTTAAAAATAAGCAAAAAGTGCTCAAAATCCTTAGCCCCCAGGAGATGCAGATGGAAACTATTGCCTTGTACCTTATTCAGAATGGCCATCGTCAGGAACACAAATGGCACCGTGTGGATGTGAGAAAAGGGGACACTTACACACTGTTAGGGGAACTGTAAACTAGCACAGTCACTTGGAAACCAGCCTGTCAGTTTCTTTAAAATAAAAAAAAAGAAACAACCAAATAAAAAAAGCCCTAGAAATAGAAGTGTCACATGACCCAGCTGCGCACTCCTGGGCATCATGTCTTACTCAGAGTCACATGACCCAGCTGCGCACTCCTGGGCGTCATATCTTACTCAGTGACGCACACCATCACATCCATGGCTGCTCTATTCACTACAGCTAGACAATGAAATCAACATCAATGTCTATTCACGAATGAAAGAACAAGAAAAGCAGTACATATATACAATGGAATATTATTCAGCTGTGAGGAAAAAAATGAATCATGAAATTAGCAGGTAAATGGATGGAACCAGAAAAAAAATTATATTGCGTGAAGTAACTCCAGCTCAGAAAGAAAAAGGCCATCTGTTCTCTCTCTTCTCTCTCGTATCTGGATCCCAGCATCAAATTTTGTTTTCTGTGTTTAACTTGGAGCATAAGTTGAAGCCAGAAGAGTAGAAAGGGCTCAAATTTTGTGGAGAGACAATAATTAAGGGAGGAAGAATAGTAGATTGTGGGTAAGTTAAAATAGTTAGGTGAAGTACAAGGGATGGAGAAGCATGGAGCGAGAGGTGTATGGGAACGTGTGAACGATAAGACCTGAAGGAGAAGGCCGAGCCAAGGAAGAGGTTGCACAAAGCTGTGTGGAAGCCTGCAATCTTGAGTCCCACAGTGACCCTTAAGTGGTGACTGCTGGTTTAGAAAGTCAAATTAGAGCCTCCAAACCTAGCAAATTTAAGCCAAGGGAGCCACTGAGCTGAGTGGGACACTGAGTCCACACAGATAAAGCTTGAACAGCTCTGTGCAGGCAGCAGGTGGTGACCATGGGCCACCTCTAGAAACTGCACTTCCCTCTAAAGCACCATCTTACAGGTGTATCTTTCTGCCCTGTTAGCGTTGTCATAGAAACCAATGGGGGGATGAGGCAGTATGAATATAAAATGCTGTAAAGTATATATTTATATATCTCAGAGAAAACTTATTACCAAAAGAAAACATTGACAGAACTTCCACCTCCCATGGAATTGATACAGGCAGATTCCATTTTGCAGGCTAAACATGACTAACCTGCTTTTGGAAGCCAAGGACTCCAGCTGCGTGGCTTGGATGGGGAGTTTCCGGCCACTGATCCAGGCACTAGCATAATCACCTTCAGAACGCATTTACTCAGTGCTGACTGCTTCACATATCGCCTAGGAGGGAGCGAGCCTTCCTTGGAATGAGTCCTGTGGGATGTGGTGGAGCATGGGGAGAAGAGGGGGACAGATGGAAAGAGCGAATATTGACAGACACGAACCCTTGCCTGAGAATGAGCCTGTTTCTGAACAAAGACAAGAATGCATGGCAAAGAGAAGAGGGCTGGCAGAGGCTGTTCAGAGTAGGGAAGACCTTCCTGAGGAACTGCAAGCAGAATGAGCCAGAAGGCGGCAATGGAAGATTCTGGAGGGAAACTTTCTGGGAAGAGGAAGCAGAAAGGATGGAGGCCTCAGGCAGTGTGGAGACAGAGAGTTGACCTTCTGTGAGCTACAGGGTGAGGGTGGGGGACGTCACAGGTGGGTCAGAGCCAGTTCTCAAATAGAGACATAGGGACACCTGCACTCTGATACCTGGCTTCTATGCACACACAATATGTGGATTATGTTCAGTAACAGAACTTTGATAAAGAGACGTGGTTTGATTAATACCAGAGTAGGTATTCGATTAGATTGTGTTTCCCACAAGGTGAGAAATTATTCTTCTAAAAGGAGCAATGGCATGAGAAGGCTGTCCACATGGAAAAGGTGATGTTCCCGATATACGTCATTTATTTTGATAGGAACCAAATGTTGGCTCAGTGGACTTGCAAGGCAAAGACAAAGATATCCTTCTTGTCCTGCTCATAGTGTGCTGTTAGATGCTTCTACCCGGAATGCAGAGCCTGCATGTTGTGAGTCCCGGTCTGCATTTGCGGGTCCATCTCTCAACAAACTCGTTCTCCTTCACTGCTCCTACAGCAGCTCACTCAGATCTTTATAGTTTAATGGGCAAAGGCCGTCCCTTCTTGTTTTCTCATTGTACTTGCTATGAACTCAATGTTCTTACCGCAGCCACTCACCACATACCTTAAAAGTCAGCTAAGATCAAGCTTCACCAGCCTCTCATGCCTTCACCCTGAGGACAGTTATTGCACTTGATAGTTTCTATTTTTTTAAGAGTTTACACAAGTTTCTTTAGAATGGGTAATATCCTGGCCATCTCGAGATTCCTAAAGCCCAAGAAAAGATATTTGGCACCTAATAGATGCTTGTCAAGCCTTCAAATATTTTGAGAATTATCACTCAACTTACTTCTTATTATGGTTGTTGATCAAACATCTTCCAGGAAAACATAATTTATCTCCAGGAGTATTAGACTATTAGAATACTATTAGAATATTTATAATCTTCCTTTGCCTTGTTTATTGTGGCACTGCCTGCAGAACAAAAAAGGCAATTGTTTAAAATTAAAACTGGAAGATCCTTCTGTCACAGAAGGAAACAAGTTTACATGGTGCTGAAGGTTATGAAGACATTTGACATTTTAACTCCCAAACATTACGTCATTAAGGGGTTGAACAAAATTAAAATCACAACAAGGACAGAGCCCAGAGCTGGCCTGCAGGAAGCAGAGCTGGCTGTGTACAAGTGCATGTATTTACATCTGGATGAAGTCAAGGAGGTGACTCCAGAGTATAAATTAAGCAAAATGCTCTTGAGCACATCAGTTTATCTTCTTCGGTGTTAATATTATATTTAATGCCACAGTGCGAATGTGTTGGAAGTATTTGATCAGTCTTCCTGATGTCCTCTCATAATCAGTGAGATGGTCTCATATTCATGCTACATTATAAGATTTGATATTGAAAATATGAAAATGAAATTATCACTGTCGCAGTACTGAGAGCTGAGCGTCATCCGTCAGTTCCTGGAAATTCATCTACTCTGTATTTAAGAATCTTCCTGGAGATTTTCTTTTCTCAGGACTTCATTTGCATGAATACTTTTCTTGGAACAATACCTTGAGGAAGTAAATGCATTTTGCTTTTATGTTTCACCCCCCGGAGAGACTCAGGAACCATAATAAAGAGGTGAAAGGCAAACAGTTTCCCACACATGGTGGCTGCAAGCCCTCATGGGGCCCTGGCAGGACCCTAGGAGAAGGAGAAGGCTGCTGCCACGGCATCCACATCCCAGTTGTATCTCCAGCCCTCCAGTCACTGCACCACGCACCTCGAGACAGGCACTCAGTTCAGCGATGGCCTGATCACTGTGGGCATCGTCAAGGCTTCCTTTCATGTTTGTAGAATGGCGTTTTAGAAAGCCAGTAGCATGCCCAGGCATGTCGGCACGAGGCGGAGCTCCCACAGGAGTAGACACTGGGGCTCTACGTCCTGAATTCTGACCCAGTGTGCCAGCATACGTGAAAAGAAACGCAAGTAGAAGGCACTGCGGAGATCTCAGTGTGCAAACTGCTGTGGGGACAGGCACACACGCAGAGCTGAGAGCGTGAAACAGGAACCACGCTAGATCCCTTGTTTAATGTCTGGTGCTTGTCGTCAAACCTCGTGGGCCACATTCCTATAAAGAATTGTAATAGTTGTTTTTGCAAATTGCATATAAAAGATTGTGTTTCATTGTGGAATTTTCAAGCGTAATGTGCCGTGTTGCCGCCCTGCCCTGCTGTTCTCCCACATACCCTTGCCCTCTTCATGTTCTGATTAAATAAGTCCTCTTTAAAGCCAGTTGTGGTCTGTTGCCCTCTTTCCTTCCTCAAAGCATCTTTCCTCCAAACTCCTGGTCTCCTTTCCGGTGTTATGACCTATATTCACACACACACACACACACACACACACACACACACACACACACACACATAGATGCACTAAACGCTAAGATCAAGGTATAAGGAAAAGCTGTATGGCATTTGTATGAGTCTGGATTACATTGCTTAATAAAATAATTTCCAGTTCCCTCCATTTGGATGCAGATATTCTCACTTCACTTTGCCGCACAGCTGAGTAGGATTCGTTCGCACGCACGCATGCACGCATGCACAAACACACCGTCAGGCCCTCTCCTCTGCTGACAAGTTCCTCAGCCAGGCACCACCACCTCGTGCTGTGAGCAGTGCAGCTGTAACACCACAGCTCTAAGTCTGTGTTCCTGCAGTCTAACTGGCACCAACAGACATTCTGCCCCTACAGTTGTACATCTTAGCATGAGATCTTAGACAGCTAGGTAAACTCCCTTGTGGCTCACGTAGCTCTTATCTCCCTTGAGGCTCCTCTGGTTGTCCTCCGTAGTGTGGAACCGGGGTCAGTTATCAACAGGAAAGATGTTCAGTCTCTTTCTTAACATCCTTCTACTTCATGCTCCTTTTTTATTTTTTTTATCCGAGATGATATTTGTGCAGTATATTTATATATAAACATGAGCATGTGTATTCATTTATAATTTAACCGGTGGGACTTTCAAATCCTAGTGCTTACATCGATCAGTTATTGTCTAAGTCAAGATCCATTTAATAACAGCTAAGAAAAGACCAGCTAATCCACAAAGGGAGGCTTCTTTCCAAGATACAGAGACATTGCCTGTAGACTGAAGGCAGTTAGAACAGGTGGACCCAGAGGATCCAGACCCCAGTGCTCTGACAGCTTAGATTCATTATTCAACCTCGATATAGATATCATGTCTGCATTCTAAAGACCTGAAACCAACAACAGCTTAGGCTCCTCTGACTCTATTCTCTGCTGGGGACAACAGAGTGGCATAGCCTTGACTTTACATGAGCAGCACCTAGCTCAAGCCTCCTAGCCCACATTTTGGTGGGGGCGGATCCAGAGTGGGACCCAGAGTTAGTCATCTGATCTTCCTTAATGTTTTCCATATGATCCTCTGTGTTAGAGACACCGGAGGAACTTTAGCAAACTTGGAACCCATGCAAGGACCGTGGAATCTAAATTGGATTCTTAGAGTGATATTCAGCCTTCAGCAGTCAACATATGACATTCGCAGCTTTAAAGCATCCTGGTTTACTTCCAGTCACAGCCCAGCCTGACCAGCCTAATTCTGAGAGGAGGTGGGGTTCCCAGTGCAGAAGTTATCTGCCTTGTCTGTTGAACATACTGAACAGGCTGGGGCTCAGTGACCAGGAGCCAGAGTATCATTTGAAACGTGTCACCATTTCCAGGTGATTTCATACATAGTTAACAGACAAAACCATGGCTTTAACTCTTCATGGCACTGCTGCACAAGGACAGCCTTAAACTGTGGGATTCAGTTTTCACTCCAAGTGAAGGCTGAATTTCATGTATTCATTTCTCAGTGACACTGTCAACTGCACCACAATACTGACCATATTTTCACAAAAAGAAAATTCCTTTAATCATAATCCATCTGTTACAACAAAGACTTACTAAGTCAATCCTGTGTGTCCAGCCCTATTCCAGATATTCTATATTTTATTTTTTGTTTTGGGGAAATTAAAGAATAGGCTTAATATGGTCAGTTGAGACAAAGGTGATTGTCACACACATTGCATGATGCTGGGCTGCAAACTGTCTGCTTTGTCAGTCACCACAGTCAGGACCTGATCTTTTGATCTGCAACAACCAGCAAACAGACATCTCCTGTGTGTACACTTACAGTGTACACTGTTCCTACGGCTGCAAGAGGGCTGGGAAGGTAAAGGCATCTGCCACCAAGGCTGATGACCTGAGTTTGATCCTCTGGGCCACAGGGTGGGAGAGAACAGCTCCTGAAAAGTGTCCTCTGTCCTCCGTAGGTACTTTGAGGCAAGTTTGTACGTGTGTGTGCACAGGCGTAAGGAACCTCTATCCTAGCTAAATGCTCATTTATTTATTTCAGAAATATGTACAAGTTTTATGACTGCATATATATGTGTGTGCGTATATCTATATATACATATATACATATGCACACGTACCTTTTATAGTAAGAAATTTTCATATATATATGTATATATGAAAATTGGAAATGAAGTAAACGATGAAGAAGAAATTAGAACATTCACTTCTTAGCTTATTCTCCCTCTGTATAGAATCCTTTGCCCTGGCAGCTGTGTTTTAATTACTGTACATTTCTTTAATTCTCTATCGAATACATTTTTCCTCTCTCTCTACTTCTCCCACTCTAACCATTCTGAGATTCTTCTGAGACCCTGTAGATCCTATGCATAGAGATTGCCCTGTCTGTACATTCTGTACCCTGAACTTGCCCTTTCTCGTTCTGTTTGGTAGCTTTCCTTCAGTTTACCTATATTTGGAAACATAATCATGAAAAACAATGATGGTGGGTTTTTGGTGGGAATAGTTTACGCACCTGTAAGAGAACATTCACCCCTGGCTTGCCAACCATGGGTTCTACACCTTGTTTTATAATTAGGCTAATACATTGCTCCTGTAGTTCTCTTGCCCCTTCTGGTTTTACTCAGTTGCCTGCCTCACCTATGGAAACAAATCTTTCAATCATGGTGTTTGTTTGAGTTTTTTAACTCGTGCCGAATGGTTTCTCTGTTCTTATGTCAACTGTGAATGCCCTTTAAAGGCTCTCCACAGGACTGGATGAAGAGCTGAGCATCTGCTCAGGCCCAAAGGTCAGGTTAGCAAGTCAGGACCTAGAGCTCCTTTGTCAACATGCCCTGAGCAGAGAGCTTCAAAGCCAACCATGGAACCCCGCTCCTGAGTCGGCAGCCGGATGTTGCATCTGTCACATGTGAGCACTGTCTGCTATCTGTGCAGCATCTGTGCTCATGAGATAATATGGCATATATATGTATTAACATGTATTATATATGCATATATATGTGTGTGTATACACACACATACACACACACACACACACACACACACACCTTTTATAGTGAGAAAAGTATGGATCCTATTTTAAAGCTTATTGATGAAGAATGTTTAATTATGGTTATTTATTTCACTTGTGTGTGAGAGAGGTGTATGTATGTGTGGTATGTTTCTGTGCATGGGTGTAGATGCTTGTATTTCACAATTCTGTCGACTCCAGAAAGCAGCCTTGGGTGTAGGTCTTTGACACCTACTTGTTTGAGACTGTCTCTCTATGTAAGCCCGGGTAACTTCTAGGGCCTCTCCTGTCTCTGCCTTCTCTCCTTCCATGCAGCTCCATGGCTGCAGAGGCAGAGTGCTACAGTCAGTTTTAGGGGGTGGTGAGGGTCTGACTCAGGCTCTCACGCTTGTTGACAAGGACTCTTCCCACTGAGCCTTCTCGTGTGAATAATTAATTCCCCCTCACATACACAGAAACTAAGGGAAAAACTATCCAATATAAACCGGAGAACCCAGAATTCAAAGACAGTGAATCCCACATGTCCTTGATACAACCACAGGTGCAAATTCTGCTCAGTAATTTTAGCATCATACGATGGGAAAGGAGCTTCAGAGGCGTTCAGAGCATGCATTTGCTGCGAGGCGGCCATTCTTCAAGGTTCTGCTATTCTGAAAAAGATTATTCGCAGACTAAAAGATTATCTCCATGTTCCCATGCTTATTGCTTCTTTTTAAGTGAGCATTTTTTAAAACCATATATAAAGGAAAACAGGAAAAAGTCTGGGCCCACCCACAGAGTCACCATCCCCGCCCCAAGCTGCTTCTAGCAACATGGCCGCTACGTGAATTTGTTTTTGAACTTTAAACAAATGCATCTGGCCTCTGTGTTTTCGTTTTTGTACAGCAAGAGATGATTCAACTTCATCGCTCCACTCTATGAAGGTTCTGCTATCCCTATGGTTTATCTGTTTTCTTCAGTGACCGACTGACAGGCACAGAAGCTCCTGAGTGTATTAGGCAGAGGGATCTGAGCAATTTTACTGATGGCCGAAGAGTGCAGTTGCTGGATACTGGAGCACACGGAGGTTTGCCACTAGAAGATGTTGCCAAACATCTTTCCCCAAAGCACAGTTGTCGCGCATGCTCATCCACACTGAGCAAGGCCTTTCTGATTTTAGCTGATCTCGTGGGCAGTGACCAGCCAGTTGCTTCCTCTGCGCAGCTGTCTGGTGACGGACAGGCGGTAGACTGTGTCCGCACAAGCCATGAGGATGTTAGGTTACACAGTAGCGTAATTTGAGCGGCTGCCATGACAGTTACCTATCCGCTGAGAGTAACAGGAAGTTCACCTGCTTATTTCTCTCAGGGATGAGGAAGATGGGATTTTAACTCCAATCCTGTTTGGTTTTTGTTCGGTTTCACTGTGTGCCTGCCAATTTTGATAGTTTGAACTTTCCAGAAACTTTTCATTCGATTTGAATTTTCACATTCATTTAGATCAGGTGATATTTGATAATTTACCGTGAATTTATCTATATCTGTAGAATCTGTCGAGGTGTGCCATTTTCTCTCCCTAATATTGACAATATGTGAGGGTGTGTGTGTGTGTGTGTGTGTGTTGTGGTTGTTGTTCATCTTGATTAGTCTTGTGAAGCAATTTTCAAATTTATTTATCTCCACAGTAACCATGTTTAGAGTTATAAACTGCTATGCCCTATATTCAATTTAATTTACACCAGTTCTTATATTTTTAATGTACACATCTACATTTTAAAATACTTTGTAGGTTTTATCCAGCTTCTGAGGTGAGTATTTCATTCACTGATTTTTTTTCTCCTCCCATCTTAGAAATATCTGTTTAAAAATCCACATTTCTTTCAAGTACAGGTTCCACAGCTTTCTATCTTTTTTGTCTATCACGTGTATCTTTATTTGTTTATTGTTCTGATCAAGACCTCTTCAAACAGTCTTGACTTGTTTTGTGGCACAACTCATGGATAAGTTTAATCCGCATACTTAATTACTGAAAAGCTATTTTATGTGAATCATTCTAGATATAATCGGTATAACGATCTCTTTGATTTCCAACGGAGAAGAGCAGTATTATACACCCACTAATTGGATGAGATTTCTTCACTTAGCTTTATTTAATCATCTCATGGCTATGATATAAATCTTATAACATTGACAGCTGTCTTTAAGAACTTGTCGGCAAAAATATGTTCTCTCTATAAAAGCCCATGCAGCGACCACATTCCTAAGGGCAATCATATTCTGATTTGTGTTCCTGAGGATGGGAGGCGCGAGGGAAGGTGTTGGTGCCTTGTGCGTGTTGGGCAGGGACCCTGTTCCTCAGCTGGGTGAACTAGAACCAGTCATGTTAACTTACATAGTCTTTCTTAAAAGATTTGGCAAATCACTGCAAATTGAGGTGAATTCTACACGTTATTGAAGGAGTTCCACTTAGAGGGATTTATTCCATAGATATTACCACTCGTGTGGAGTAAGGTGAACCCTGGAGTGCCCTCTGTAAGGCTGTTTATAAACCAAAGCTGGGTGCTAGCTAAGGGCCCGTCGCTGGAGAACTGATTCAGTGGATGATACCCACATAGCCAGCGCATCTCTGTGGAGATGGGGTAATCTGACCCAATGCGAGCCATTGCTGAGATTTGTTTGTAAAAATCTACCAGGAAGTAAGACAACATAAATAAATTCCATTCTCCATGGAAAACCAGGCAAAAAACTACAGCTCTGCGGCTTCTGGGTGGATGCGCACGCCCCGTATGCAGCACAGAGCGTCGACAACACAGAGTGACAGTGCACAGCACATCCCTGGGCACTGCCCAGTCCCTGTCTTCTGCCAAACCAGCAGCAACCATGACCTCATACTTGTTTCATCCATTGCAATCTGTGCTCCTCCCGCTGGCTTCCTTCCCTCAGCAATGCACATTTGGCACCTGACATCTCTCTTCTTCATTACTGAGTAATATTCCATTGTATGGCCATACCGCAGTCTGTTTATCCATTCACATTTTATGGATTTGCTCCTTTAGATTAAAAATTCCAGTCTTTCGTATGAGTTTTAAATTCATTAGGATGAACATTAGGGGTCATGAATGTTGGGTGAGGTGGTAGGAGCGTGTGGGGTTCTGTAAGACCTGAACTAACCCGGCCCAGAGTCGCTGCACCGTTTTGCAATCCCACATGCCTGAGCACCAGGGAGTCCACATTACTGCTGGCTCAGCGCACCCAGCATACGGAGTCATTAGTGCTCCTGGCATTAGCCTTCCTCGGGGGCGGTTAGTGGTAGCCGGGAGCTTATTTATTTCAGTTGGTATTTCCTGATGATATCCCAGGTTGAGTCCCTTTCCATAGGATCGCTAGCCATCTGAATATCTTCTCTGATGAGGATGCTGTTCAGGTCTCTTACTCATCTTTGTTGCTTTCCCTCCCTAAATTTTGAGAGGATTTTTGTTTTTGTTCTTGTTGTTGTTTGGTTTGGTTTTTTGAGACAGGGTTTCTCTGTGTAGTCCTGGCTATCCCAGAGTTTGCTCTGTAGACCAGACAGGCTCAAACTCAGAAAACTACCTGCCTCTGTCTTTCCAGTGTTGGAATCAAAGGTGTGCACCACCATGCCAAGCCTCCTGGTGTCTTTTTAATGCAATGTCTTTATTGGGTATGTGTTTTGCAAACATTTCTGCGAAGGTATGCCTTGATTTTTTTTTCTATTCTGTTAATAGCACTGATTTCAAACTTGGAAAAGGGGAATATTGTTCTTTTGTTACAAAATCTTGTAGTCTGCAAGATTTTGTGTAACTAGTCAGATTACTCATACAACGGTTCTGAGGTCTTGAATTAAACCCTGGAGATTAACATGTCAACAACACCTGAGGACATCAGGCTGTGTTCTGCTTCCAGTGACGGAGGTCTGAAGGAGTTCTCTGGGGTTTCATGAGCGGGGGAAGCAACAAAATTTATGTAAGTGGTTTTGAAAATACATTGACAGTGCAGTTGAGGGAGGTTCTACAATTTATAATTTTTGTTGTGCTTAAAGTGAATAAATCAGATGTTTTCATTGGCAAACACCTGATTTTAAGGCCTGGGTTATAGGGTTAATTATCTCATACTAAATTGCTTTTAGCATGTGGCATATTTACTGAATCTTGTATGTATTTACTTTTACTGACTCTTTTTATGCAAATAAAATCTCTCATAGGAAAAAAGTCAGACAAAATTACGGTTGGTTCTTGAAGAACGCGTCTGAAATGTCGTGGTTAAGAGAGAAGCTGTCACACAACTGTGACAGTTCTGTGGATCCCTCAGTTTATATAAGGCTCTTGGAGGAGACTGCATTTTGTGTACTGTATCTTGCGGCCATGCTGAACAATGGTTACCAGCACAATAACACAACCATGTCAGGTCCTATCCACTTCAGTTACCAGTGAGACAAAGCCCGCATGGCTGCCTTCCAGCTCATCATTGTGTGTAAAGGAAGGGCCACAGTCCCAGCCCACCCACAGGCGGAGTCTGAGAGGGCATCAAGGATCAGCCTGCCGGGCCTGGACAATGAAGTTGCGCCATCTAGTGGCTGTCATTTTGAGTCGTTAGCAAAATGAAGCCATTGTCAAACCCTTAAGGATTATAAAGTCATTGTTTATCTGGCATTTAAAAGCATATAACAAAAGAAGAGACCAGTGAGTTCCCTCTTTCACATACAGAGACAATAAAGTTACTGAAAGGCTTACAGTGTGTTCACCAACCTTGGCTTTGGTGTTTATTCGCAGTTTCTCAGTTCTGAAGTTTTTGCTCGACAAGAGCAATAGCCAGGAAGTAATCTCCATGCACACCAAGATGCTTCACCTTCACGCTATTGTGGTTACACGGTATCAAGTGTCAAATCACAAAGCCCAATCTCAGTGTATCTTATTTTAACGAATAACTGAGATTTCTGTCAGTATTTATATCTGACTTGGAAACCTGATTTGGTTCTCCATGTGAAGATGAGGAACTCTTTGCAAAAAACACACATAGGAAAGAATTAAAAACATGAAACACGTGACAATGATTTAAAAGTCTATGGATACAAGCTAATCCCAGATCTGAAAGCTAGCAGACTCAGTGCAGCAACGTGTTACTTTAGAAAGGGAGCAGACACGTCTGTTTACTTCTCTCTTGTCGGGACATGACACAGTGCAGCCCACACTGACCCTCCCAGGACTGTTGCTGAAGGCAGCAGAGGTAGCAGAGGTAAATTCCCATGAGGCTGTACTTTCGAATATGTGTGTGAGGGTTGCTGGGATTCAAGCACTAAGAGTATAACTCAGCAGTTCTCAACCTGTGAGTTGTGACCATTGAAAAACAAATATTTCTGGTGACTTTAGGAACTGAGGCACATCTCAGTAGCAAAATTACAGGTATGAAGTAGCAACAAAACTAATTTTATGACTGCGGTCACCACAGCATGAGGAACTATATTTAAAGGTCTCAGCAGTAGGAAGGAAGAACCACTGGTCTAACTGAAGACATCAGGGCAGAGTCAAAGGTAGGGAGATGAAAGGCCACAGGATTCCATCTCAATGCTCGGAGTCTCCAGGTGACACTCAAATGTAACACACAATTTCAAATTGGGGGTCATCCATGTTGGTGGAAGTAAAGACATCAACTAAAAACAAAGCATGATGTTTTTAAGATTTAAATGTTATTTAGTTGGGACAGCAAAGAGTGGATGAGTGTGGTGAGGGCAGCTTATGGGGACCAGTTCCCTCCTCTCATGCACAGGTACCAGAGATCAAATCCAGGTCATCAGACATGTTGGCACCAAGAGCCTTTATCACCAAGTCATCTCTGCAGCCCAGTCACACGATTTAAAAACATCTCTCTTTGTAGATATGATCTACTCTATACAAAATTTATTCTTTGCTGAAAAATAATTTAAATTATGACGCCAATTTTGTTTCAAATTCTGGTTTTACGATCGCGCCCTGGCACACACTCAAAAAAAGGCTGAGTACTCTCTGTGACTCATGTTTGGCTTTTTGTTTTTGTTTTTTTGGGAAATTCATGTCAACTTTTGAAATAGACATCAAATCTCTATAATGAAGTGACTGGCTTCCCGGGATCTGACAGTGTTCTCCGATTTCATGCCTGTGATTACACGTGAAGACATTGTTCTCTTCTTCATTCTAGCCTCAGTTACACAGCCTATGTTAAGGTCTATCATGTGCTTAATAACTTCTTAAACACATAAGCCTGCTTATTAGAGAAGCAATTATAATTCTTTAAAGATCACTAAACGTATTATTTCAAGCATGAGTGAATGTGTGTGTGTGTGTGTGTGTGTGTGTGTTAGGATTCCTTAAAATCACACACAATAGACCTCTATTTTTTTTCTCCCATGAAATGACATAGTTACATCTCTTAGGATGCAGAAATTTGGAGAGGGGTGTCAACCTCACAACAGCCTGCACCCCAAGCATCGTGTCTACCTCACACGTAAGTTGCCTTCAACTTCCTCCCTGCTCTCCTCGGTCTCCATATGTCATGACAGCCACTCAGCATTCCAAAGCCCCTTGTCTAAGAAGCCATGTTCCTCACGATTTATGATTTCTTCATTCACCGGACATATGTGACACCAGGGTTTATCCATCCTGGAAAGAAAAATTTCTTCCTTTGTGGATGTGGGACCCTAACAAACACATTTTCTGCCCATCAAATACTATGAGAAGTGCTGATGTCATAAAAGTAGTAGTCATTTAAGTTCAAAACGGACACCATGTAAAGTTGGAGTCGTCAGTCCTAGGACACTCAGAAATCCAGACTTAAGGGGTCAAGGAATCATGCCCTGAAACCTGAGCCCAACCCCCACCTACAGGAAACATGCTCACACTTGGAGCAAAACCTCTTACTGCCAAGATCCCTTTAGCTGACTGGTAATGCCTTTTGATGTTACAAAGACACGGACTTGAGCAACCCAAATAAAAGAGAATGCGCCAGGGGCCGCAACCAACATACTTCCATCACGGGAGCTTGGCAATCCAGTCTGTTGGCCCAATAACACCAAGAGGCTCATTTCATGACCTCAAGTTTTATTCCTGATGATGAAGGAGACACTGGATACAGTTCTCAAGTTTTTGAAACAACCCTTTATTGCAGATAGATTCATGCCAGACAGCTTGGTGTCCATTTGGCTGGTCAGTAAAATGAACAATTAGCAGGAATCTCTAGAGGACACAATATTACTACAGATTCAGACTCCAGTTATCCCTCCTTCATGACCATGATGCTAATGAGTATTCTAATGTGTTGTCACAAAATATATAATAACTGGAAATTTTAGATTTATTTTTTACTCTCTAAAATTACAGTCAGAATTCTTACCAATCTCTTCAACTCCTGAAAATGCTCACTTGGCTCAGAAGTAGTAATTTCTCATAAAACAACGCTATGGAAATGGACCTTTATGCCTAAGCCTTTACTGCATTTTATTTAGTGTGTGCGTGGAGGGGTGATGCGCATGTCATGGCGTGGGTGTGCAGGTCAGAGGACAACTGACAGAGTGAGTTCTCTCATTCTTCCATGTGAGCCCTAGAGACTAAACTCAGGCCTTCATGCTTGGCAGCAAATGCCCTTTCCAGCTGAACCGTTTTCCTAGCCCTACCTTTATTTCTGGTTAAGGGACAAGAATAGCCCAAGAGCAGACCTATTACTATCCCCTTGATGCAAGTCAGTGATACACGAATAATGTTGGAGTCTTCCATTTCCCTGAGAATGAATCATAACAAGAATGTCACAGTAGTAAGTATTTGTTCCATCCTCAGTCTAGGAGATCTGGGGGCAAGGCTTTTGCCTGGTTTCAAAGCATCTTGTAACCTAATATCACAGAGCAGGTAAGAACAAAAGTTGAAAAGTATGAAGCTAGAAGTCAAACAGGGAAGTTTCCCCACGTCTGTTCATACCACGAAATCCGTGGTTGCACTGAGGGTTTTAAAGTCCCTCCCACAAGAAAAGCGTGTTTGTAAACAACTAGTACAAAATGCACAAAGAAACATCTTTTATTTCTGGTTTCTTTCTTTCTTTTCTCTTCCCTTCCTTCTGTTTTTCTCTCTCTCTTCCTTTTTTTTTTTTTTTTTTTTTGGATTCCCTGCAGTGTGATGTTCTAAAAGAGGAGAGAATCTGCATCCTCTTCTGCACAGGCCGGATGTGATCAGTGTCCATGCTATCTGTGCAGTGAAGGCTTTAATCCTCGAGTTACCTTGTAGATTATCCACCTCCCACAACAGAGAAAACAGCCAAGTGTAGGATCACTGGTTGACGTGACACGTCAGAGTCCTGTCTGGAACTCAGAAGTGGCTCCACTCACCAGAGGGGATTATTTTCATGTGACTCTGTCAACAATGTCCCAGAGGCAAGGCAGGGAAGGAGGATATTTACCCTCTAATGATTATAGATGTGACTTAATTGTGATTTTTCCCCTTTACTTGTTGGGAAAAAATTCCAAAGGGAAACCACTTGTGATTATGTAAGCACTACTGAAAATGATAATTCTAAACAGCAGTGGAAAAAGCTAAGTCCTCTTAGTAGCTTTATGCGTTCTTGCTGTCTGGTATCACAGAACACTGAGCTCTGCGGATTAAGTTCGCATGTACCATAAAATTTGCTGAAATTAGTCACCAGAAGCTACTGCCTTGTGACTGTTTTGTTGCTATAGAAACTCAAAAAATGGTCAAACATTGGGCCAGACACAGAATTATTAAGCCACATTCACTGCTCTGGCTCACCACCTGAGACTGAATGTCATTTGCTACTGGTGGAGTTATTTCCTCTGGTAGTCACATGACCTTCAGGAAGCTGTTCTGATCCATGGAAGACCTTGGCCAGCAGTCAGGCAATGGAATCAGTAGAATGATGCAGAGGATGGGTGTCATAGTCAAGGGTGATGACAAGGACTGGTGATGCCCCTCAGGTGGAGGATCGGTCCGGAGTCCCTTATCTGAGAGTCCAGTCACCATCGTCTCCTGATGTAGATGTGTGGGATGGGTAGAACATTTAGGACTGAGGGTAAGAACTCTCCGGTGCTGCGGTTACCCATCGATTGGACATGCTGGACAGGAGACTTCTTCTGGTGGTACTGTCTGTAAATCACCCATGCTCCTCCAGTAAATTCATCAAGGCAGATGAGTTTATTTAAATGGAATGGTTTCTTTGGTCAGTTGGCCCATTATCCAGTCAATAGACATCTCTATGCTTCTACCAAGAACAATGCATGCAACTGCTCCTTTTCAAACAGCTAAATACAAAGGAAGTTTTCAACCGAGATCAAGTACTTAATAAAGGAGTACAGAAACGGATATGCCATGATCTCTTCAATTCTCAGACTCTGAGATTTATGCACAACGAAAAAGCAAAGTAGGGGCTGTGCAGAAGGTAAGAAATGAACCAGGGGAAGCAGGGGGGTGGGTGATGGTGGTGACAGGAGAGATGGTAAATATCACCACAGTGGAGTGCTACATAATTAGGAACACAGCATAATGAATTCAATTGTTTGCACGTTAACTAAAACATTTAATAAAATGGATGTTTGAGTTTGTTACCTGCCATAAAAAATCCAATAAATTTCTCCAGTAATTCACCAAACACCCAGATCCTATCAGGAAATCCCTAAACTGAAACTGTTATGTAGTAGAAATGCCTTTATAATGTTATAATATTTCCCTTCTTATTTAGAGTTTATTGTGTTACTGTTCCTGTGAGCACTAAAGAGTATTAATGCTGAAAAAATTAACTTGTTAAATTAGGCCTTTCCACAACAAGGAAGGACACTGGAGCATGCATCCTTACTAGAAAGAGGCGCTCTCTCATGTAAGGAACTTGGGTTTCTATCAACAGTCTGGAGTCTATCAACACCCCCTGACCTCTTCTCCCCCTCCACACTCTCAGCCAGTCTGAGGATTTTCAGCAGTCAGTAGATCAACCATCTTAAAAACAGGATTTACCATTTCATTTTTTTATGAAGCCAATATGAGACATTCTAAAGTCCTCACCTTTGATGGATAAGAGAAATAGACTTAAAAAAAACTATGAAACATAATAATGACCAACATGGCAAGATGTCTACAAAGGTGTAACAGTGGCACTTGTATCTTAGGGGTGACCAAGAGCCGTCTGAGTGGACTTCAGGCCCACTAGATAGGAGGCAATTCACGCCTGGTAATGTAAACCTAATTAGCTACACATGGCCGGTGAGGCCATGGACCCTGTAGGGGAGCCTACTTCTGCCACTTTTCTAAGCCATCTTATTTCTAACTGCATTCTAAGACTAATCTTTATCTTCAAGGTAAGAATGGTTTTCGCTTGTCATCATAGAAGAAGCTTCTTTTGACAATGGTCAGAACAGTCACAGAAAGACACAAGTGCTCAGAAGGCACGGAACAGCTAACCCTGAGGTGCAACACAGCTCCTTCAGCTGGAGCTCAGAGGACACCATGGCAGGTGAGGCAGAAAGACTGGGAGAGGCAGTGAACAAGAACTGGAGGTAGTGTCTTCTGTGTACAAAAGGGAAGCTGCCCCTAGAACATCTCAACAATACAGTCTTTAAACCAGATCAGCACAGCACCAGTTGACACGTAAATGTAGACAAGGGGAATTCTCACAAGGTTCCACCCTGAGATGATGAGGTATAGACAATGGCCTGGGAGAGAGGAAGGCCCAGTCTTCTCCCTGATAGGTTATCCAATACCAAGTGGTCAGTCGTAAAAGCACGCACACATGAGCAACACTAGACAGACTCAGCAGAAAATGCGTAAGGAGGTGGGGGAGGAATGTATGGAGGGCAGGACGGATGGAAGAGGGGGTCATTGATTTGGGAGGAAGTAAGGAGACAAGGGAGGAGCTGAGGTGGGAGAGAAAGAGGAGGGGATATGATGCAAATTTAATACGGGTATATGCGAGTCTCAAGACTATTTTAACTTTCTAAAAGTATCTCTTGGATGTTAATAATAGCACTATATTTTCTCAGGGACCTCTGTGTCTCTGATTTTCACCTACTGCCTCTATAGAAAACAGACAGCTGGATGAAATAAACACTTTTCTTTTGAGACTCCTCACTGTTGGCATAGGGTAGAGTTCTCCTGTTCTGCTGTTTATTGTGTATCCATGTGTGGGAGTCCGATATGCGGAAGGGTCAGAGAGAAAGGTACTGGCTGCACAAAATAAATGCAAATCCATCTCTATAAATACCCCACGACACAAATGGCTGAGGTACTGAAAGGCAATCTCACACCTCCCGTTTTACCGAAATGTAAGCTGCCAAAGAGAAGAGCAACACGATACAGAAAGAAAATGAGAACTAAAATTTGAGGAAAAATTTAAAGACAATTTTTAGTTGGATCAAAATGGCACCTTTTGTCACAGTTAATACTGTCAGTGTCCGAAGGAAAAAATGAGGTGTTGATCGTAGTTCAAACATAACTTGTAGAAATCATTGTTGTGATTATGTATAGGAACGCAAGCAGCGTCTTGTAGAAATCGCGGTGTCGTGGTGTATGAGTGTCGGGGGCGAGGGCTCAGACATCCAGGTAATACCTGACATGACGCCTAGACCCTTAGGTTGTCTGCCAGAAGCCCTTGCTAGGAGCCAGCAGTTTTCTTTAAGGATATTCATTAGAAAATTCAAGGAATAATATGAATCTTTTAAACACACGAAACCCATCTCAGACATTCTGTGGAGTTTGAATATCCACTTTGAGCATGGGTGGGTTTTTTTTAAAGCATTATTTAAATTGCACAGTAGTTTTTAGATTGCATTAGTTAAATTTAAATTGCGAAGTTCTTGCACACAGGCTGTAAGCACAGAGGTGCGTATAGCAACCCTCTGCCTTGTCTGCACCCCTCTCTTGAAGACACCAGGAGCAGTCATATTTGGAGACGAATATAGGTAGATGTTAATAAATAGATTTTAAGAGGAAGAAACATCTCTACTTATAAGTGATAATATTTAATATTTGTAATAATTTTTCTATATAGTTAATAACCTTATAGTTTTCTAGAAATTAAAAGTTGAAATATGTTTAATTGATAGTAAGCACTTTCATCTCTGTTCTGAGGTTTTCTGTGGCTTTCAGTAAGTCAAAGTGATCTTAACATTTATCCCTGCTGTGCAACTGAGGACAGGCTTGGCGCACACGGCAACAGGTGCAGACCGGTCAGAGCACTCAGCCGCACTCCTTCCGTGTGGAGCAGACACGGATACTCAGCGATGTCACACTTCTACCATGACACTCGCTCTCCACGAGACTGGGTATGGAATGATGTGCCTTGTAGATGAACAGCCATGAGGGAAGGGTGATGCTCAGTTATTCATGATTTGATTGCTACCTCTTCCAAATTAATTGTTCATAGTCAAGGCCCAGCAGTGTTTGTTGAAAAGATCCATTCATGGAAAATATGAATTAGCTTCTTGAAGGAAGAGATGGATTAAGGTTTTGCATTCCAAAAAGATAATGTCTTATTTCAAAAAAGAATAAATAAATGAATGAATAAGTAAATAGGTAGACAGCCCTGGTTTCTATAAGAAGAAAATGTTTTCTGTGGAGTTAAAGAATTAAATTATAAACATTGTTGAATAATTCGAAACATTCTGGAGTATGACCATCCGGAGAAAATAGTCCATTCCATCTCATTCTGCCACATTGAAACTGTGTAGAGTCTGCGTCCTGAGCCACAGGCGTGGTTGCTGACACAATACCTGGCCCACACCATGTCTTCTCAGGAGTATTTGCAGGGCAGAAGGTGACTGGTTAATTGCTGGTCCAGGCTCATTTCAACAAACATTTACCGGCTATTACAAGAGAAAATCAGATACTGAGAAGAATTATCTGCCTATAGCACCAAGACATCATTTCTGTTAACCCTTAGTTTCCTAACATAAATAAATAAAACACAGCTGTTGCTGTTCTTAACGTAAAGCCATTTCCTTCTTTTTAACTAAAAGGCATGTAGAAACAAGTTAACTACTCTTTAGCTTTATTCCTGCATTTCCAGGAGGCTCATGTTTTTCATAGAAGCGGGGCGTGTCTTGAGCAGAAGATATTCTCTTGACTTCTCCTAGCAATACTGTAAGGACCTTTGAAGACTCCTGTCTGCAGCCAGGTGTGCACGACCACCTCAGGTGCCCTTCTAAGGTTAAACTCGCCTGGCATTTTAACACGATACTAGATGAAGGAAGCAGTGAACAAAGCTTAAGCCAGGGGAAGGGGAGCACCCAGATCTTCAATGTCACTGCAGTGGAAAATGGGAGTGGCCAGTCTTTCCTCCTCCGGTCCTCAATTGGGCTATAAACAGCAGCAGAGGGGCCAGTTGTCACCATGGCTAAGGCACACTCTGGGTAAAGTAGCAGGGAAGAAATGTAACTCTCCCTCCCTGGGACTTTCACAGGTAACAGAGAAGTCAAGGGCCCCTTAATTGGTCCAGACCTTGCAGGCTCGCACATCACAGGAAGGAAACGGAAGTTGTGAGGTGGTTGCTAGCAGGGGCAACGGAGGAGCAGCAGCTAGGTGCACTCGACTAGAGAAATGGACTTCGGGACCTCAAATTCCACTATCACCAAGCTGTGAGTTATTTTTCTCAGGCAAAATATCTGACTGAAACAGCCTAAGAACGGGAGGATGTGTTCTGGCTCGCGAGAGGATGCTCTCTCTGGCTCGCGGGAGGATGCTCTCTCTGGCTCCCTGGAAGATGCTCTGGTTCACACCTCGAGGGTCCAGGCCACCCTGCCACGGAAGGCATGCAGCGGCAGAGCAGTGAGGCAGCCTGTGTCACACTGGGCATCGCAGTCAGGATGCAAAGATGAATGTTTGCGTTCAGCTTGCGTTCTTTTTTTCCTTTCAGTCATTCAAGGACCTTAGCCCGTGAAATGGCGCCACCACAAGCAAGAATGAACTCTTAGGCTAAAGCTCTCTGGAAACACTCTCATAATTGCCTGTCTTCTGGGTAGTTATAAATTCAGTTTACAATGAAGATAGGTCATCACTCCAGGAAAGAAAAACCATTTTTTTTGCAACTTAGAAAATTACGTGGTTTTATTCCACATGAACAAAACAGAGGGTGTTGTAAATACATAACATTCATGTGAAAACTAAACAGACATCCACCCTGTGAGCCAGGGATGCCCTGTGCCTGAGTACTGAGTGGGCCTGTCTACACAATAACGTGTCTTAAAGCAAACACAGGAGAGGCACTGAGGTGGAGGGGACATGACTGCTACCCTGGCGTCACACTTGCAGCTAACGCTGACCATCGGATCTCTCCTTGGGTTTCCTGAGCCCTGGCTACTGTCTGCACACAGTGGCTGCCTTGATGGATGCCTTTCTGTGTGTCCTGTTGGCAGCACTGGCACCGTGCACCAGATCTACTACCTCTCTAAACCCCAGCTTTGTGTAGATGGGATGGCTTGTTTATGGCAGTTTAAATTTAATCCCGTCACCATGTCCCTCACAGTCACTAACACTAAGGTCTCCCATGTGGCTGGAAGTAACCACTCAACAATTAAAATACTGTCTGAAAATTAAACACATGGAAATGTTGGGAAAGAGACCTCCAGGATAATTACATAGAAAGATCAAGAAAGAGACAGTAAAATGTCTAGGTAATTGAAAATAAAGTGGCATTTTACATTGACCTTTAGCCCATATCTCCAGAGATTAAAAGAAGAAAAGCAAAAAGACAATAAAAAGGGGGAAAGTCTGTGCTAACCCGACCATCACCCTCCTGTGTCTGCCTGTGCTAACCTGACCATCACCCTCCTGTGTCTGCCTGTGCTAACCCGACCGTCACACCCTCCTGTGTCTGCCTGTGCTAACCCGACCATCACACCCTCCTGTGTCTGCCTGTGCGAACCCGACCGTCACACCCTCCTGTGTCTGTCTGTGCTAACCCGACCATCACACCCTCCTGTGTCTGCCTGTGCTAACCTGACTATCACCCTCCTGTGTCTGCCTGTGCTAACCCGACCATCACCCTCCTGTGTCTGCCTGTGCTAACCTGACCATCACCCTCCTGTGTCTGCCTGTGCTAACCCAACCATCACCCTCCTGTGTCTGTCTGTGCTAACCCGACCATCACCCTCCTGTGTCTGCCTGTGCTAACCTGACCATCACCCTCCTGTGTCTGCCTGTGCTAACCCAACCATCACCCTCCTGTGTCTGCCTGTGCTAACCTGACTATCACCCTCCTGTGTCTGCCTGTGCTAACCTGACCATCACCCTCCTGTGTCTGTCTGTGCTAACCAGACCATCACACCCTCCTGTGTCTGCCTGTGCGAACCCGACCGTCACACCCTCCTGTGTCTGTCTGTGCTAACCCGACCATCACACCCTCCTGTGTCTGCCTGTGCTAACCTGACTATCACCCTCCTGTGTCTGCCTGTGCTAACCCAACCATCACCCTCCTGTGTCTGCCTGTGCTAACCTGACCATCACCCTCCTGTGTCTGCCTGTGCTAACCCAACCATCACCCTCCTGTGTCTGCCTGTGCTAACCTGACTATCACCCTCCTGTGTCTGCCTGTGCTAACCTGACCATCACCCTCCTGTGTCTGTCTGTGCTAACCAGACCATCACACCCTCCTGTATCTTCCTGTGCTAACCCGACCATCACACCCTCCTGTGTCTGTCTGTGCTAACCCGACCATCACACCCTCCTGTGTCTGCCTGTGCTAACCCAACCATCACAATCCTCCTGTGTCTGCCTGTGCTAACCCGACCATCACAGTCCTCCTGTGTCTGCCTGTATGGCAAAGGCCGTGCTTACTTTTATCACCTCCTGTAAAATATCCTTTTGTTTAAGGCAAAAGTGAATTTAGAAAAATACCAAAAAAGACACGAATGGGAAATTTAGCTCATTTTCTTTTATCAAACTACACTAGCTTTGAGAATCTGCACGTTAATTATGGATGCAAATCTGTTGATGTGCAAAAGAACTTTTGTGTGTTTACCACAGAGGTTGCATATGTCCTGATGTTTATTACATACATTACATAAATACTGCAAGTATTTTCCTGAGTTGAGTAATGCCTTCCTCCTAAATACACCCAGCACCACCAGCAAGCAGAAACTCTTTAGGTAGTAGCCACGTTGACGATAGTTTTGCTGTGATTTTGTGAGTGTGTTTGTAGGCATGTGGAGATTTGAACATGTGTATGCATTTGTGGGCAAGAACGCCTTAGGGCAGTTGTGAGCGGATGGTCTCATTTCATTTGGTGTGATTGTAATGCAATGGCTACTAATCGCTTCCCTCATGGGGTCGCTGCCTCCACACTGCAGACTGCTGACTATATCACCACCCTGGAGATGTATGCTAACACCCACTTCTGATTGCACCTGGGCACTACCACCGTTTTGTTTTTCCAAAGACTATGCTTAAACATCACCATTTGCCAATACTGAGAATATCCGCACACAAAAAAACTTTATTTATTCTTCTCAGCATCTTCTAATTTTTTAGCCCACCCTTCTATCTGCTGTGTCAACAATACGTTGTCACATTGTCAGATTCCCTTCCTGTGACATTCAGTGGGAAACTGAGTTTGTGTTGAGCTGGAAATGTTTCTATGTTGCATCCTTCTTGAAACACGATTTCATGGGGTCACATTTGGAGAGGTGCATTGATTATTTTTCTTGGCACTTGGTCCCCATCTCTACTGATGCTGTCTGATGCCAATGTCTGTTCTCAAAGTGACACCGTTATAGGTGACACCAAAGACTCTTCTCTTCCTTGTTCACAAGTTTTATTATGATGTCTCTTGGCGTGGACTTGTCTTTGTTTAGATTTGAAGACTCCTGATTAGAATTGGTAGGTTTTTCTGATTCCATAAAATCCCCACTTGTCATTGTGCTCGGTCTTCCTGCTGCTGACCTCTCTATTCTCTTGCAAACTTCCTTTGCGGGAGAGAGACTTACCTGCATCGTTCTGTTTTTTGAGTTCTTCGTCTGCTTGTCTTGTTTTCAGTCTACACGGCCCATGTCACCTTTGTCAGCACGTAACACTTTCGTGCTATTGCATATTGCCTGTCACTGCTGCACTTCAAAATGCGTCTGTACCGAACCCTGACTGACCTGTGCTACGCTAATGACTGGCTCCTCCCCCTGACCTCCATCTTTACTCTGAAGCCTAACAGGCTTCCCTTCATCACATGCAGACTTCCTCTTTCTGGAAACTGAAACACAAATGCTCACCCTTTCCTGTTGCTGTGTGGTGGCAGAGCCTTGGACCCCTGACGGCCAGCTACAAATCCTCTTCACTCACTGTATATCTTCCCCTGACTTTTTGTTTTTATTTCTTATTAGTATTGTTAAGCGCCCCTACCACAAACTATTTCTCAGCTCTATTTTCTCTCCTTGATACAACCAGAGTAATACTCCTACAATCAAACTGTCATTACGGTTTTCAGCTCAATTTTCTATACTGGTTTCCAGGCGAGGAGTCCTTAGGGACAGGTAAGTCGCCTGTCTCTGAGCCCCACGAGTGTGTGAACAGAACCAGTTTGTAGCACACCATACACACAATTGTCTCTCTGTATGCTTTACCATCAAGTCCTTGTCCTGGTGAAGCTGTCAAATGTCCACTTGCATTTCCCTTCTAACTAATTCAGAGTCACATTTCAAGACTTCACTCAAGAGGCCAGGCCAATCTCACTAGAAGGTGTTCTCTCCATTTCTCTTATTAAAAAGTGAGGATTGCTGTGACATTGTGAATTTTTCTCTTTGTATCATCCAGAACTATGCATTCTAAGCTATGAAAGCAACAATTATACATTGTATATTAATAAAGAAATTACTCTTTTGAATCCTAAGTAGCATATTCTTTCGCAAATAGTAGACCATTTAACCAGTTCTAGGGTCCCTCACTCTGAAAAAAAAAAAAAATACAAATTTTGACTGTTTGCAATAAAGTGGAATGAGCTCTAAAGTTAAAAAAAAATTTTTTTTTGGTAATACAAACCATGATTTCATTTTAATTCTTAATATTACCGTTAATATGGATTTTTTAATTCTTAATTATTTTCAGTTTTTAGGTAGACAGTCACTATCTGAGCAGTTTAATATACGAAGAGCTCAAAGGCGTGCTTCTGCAGGACAAAAAGTACTTCAATAATACAGAAGCTGCACGCTGCTCTCATCTGCACAGTATTCGCCTACTGCCCAACACCAAGTGTAAACTTTGGTGTGAACCACAGCGCCTGCTTGGTAAAGCCACGTAAACGGGTACTGCAGGTTCCGGGTGGCTAGCCGCCCAGCTGCGCGGAGGGTGCCCACAACGAGGAGGACGCGCGGGCGTAGGGAAGTATAGGGTAGCTTCATCTCTCACTCACTTTAGCCGATCTAAAAGTTGGTCTAAAATTTTTAATCCATAAGAAAATATATGAAAACCTTTTTTTTTTTTAATTGCCTCATTTCATTTGGAAAATTTCCTGGACGGGACTTTGCAGAGTTAATGGAAAGTATCGGAGCAGGAGGGAAATAGAAAACGTCTCAAGGTTTGAACAGTGCTCCGGACTCCTGGGAACGCTTCTGTGAAGACCCTCCGCTGCTGTGCTGTTTTGTTTGTTCTTTATTTCGGCGATTGCGCTCCCGCTGTGTAGCCTCGCCGGTTATCTAGTATGTGGTACAGCCAGGGCCGGGGTTACAGGTGAACAGCAGCACGCCTGGCTATCAAGAATGTGTCAGGTCCTGATTAAAAATAATTACTGAGCAGTGCTGTGTGGATTGTTCTGGGGTTTGTCAGCCAGCCTCAGCTGCTCCCAGCCCTTTGTCTCTTGTCAGCATGATGCACACATGCATAGGTGGATACAGCGAGTCTTCTCCATCTGATATTTTTAATTTAATGTTTAAATATGCACTTTGGTTAACTTGGGAAAGCACTTTCATGGCTTGTTTTCACCTTCACATCTGATGCTAATCATATGTTCAAGGACACAGAGAAGAGAGCCCCAGGCTATGTCCTGTGACAAGCAAATAATTAGTCACGTCTTTGGAAGTGGCCAGATTAACCAGGACTGCAGATAACCAAGCAGAAGCTGCATCACGGAGAAGCTTTCAAATAAATAAAATCACAAAAGCAGAGAATAAGTTAAGCAAGGCATGCCCCAGCACCCCAGGATTAATGCAATTAGAATTACATAAATGTTCTGTGGAAAGCGAATTACCTCCCGTCTCACAGTTTGAGATAACATCCTGTCATCCATCATCACTGGGAAAATCATGGACTCCCCAGCTCCACTCACATTGAGGTAATTATGCCTAGCTAATAAGCGATGTCAAGGGATAAATATCTTCTACAACACTAATTTTGTATGTATTTTAAGCCTTGTGCTTGGATGTGCTCGAGCCCTATCCAGTAGAAAGAAGAGACAATGAAAAAGGGACACGAGAAATCCACATAAGTTCATTAAGTTTTCATTCTTATAGTTTTATAATTCCTGTGGATTCCTTTTTCATTTTTAACTTACTATTATTATGTGGATGTGTGAACGTTGTGTGCATACATGGTGTGTGTGTGTGTGTGTGTGTGTGTGTGTGTGTGTGTGTGATCGTGTGCCACAGCGTGTGTGTGGAGGTCTGAGAACTCTGAGGAGCTGGCTCTCTCCTACTCTAGTTTTCACGGATCAGGCTTGCATGGTCAGGACCTTCCTCCTACTACGCCATTTCTCTAGCAGTTTGTGGATTATTTCTATATCCAAAATATTTTTTTTTAATTTCATGACATTATTAGCACTTTCTTCTGCTCCAAGAAGGATTAATTTCATGGCTTCTCATCAGACACAGAGGTGTATGGGACAGGTTTTTTTTGCTCTCCCTTTAAAGATCGAACCTTCTCTTTCTGTTATCTGGGGTCACAGGAATCTTCTAACATGTCTTCTCTTCTGCCTTTGCAACCACTCTTCTGATTGGTTTATGTCTCTTAATTTGTGCATCATGGCCAGAACAGTCTACCTTCATGGACTCCTTCAGGTGATAAGGCAGCTGCTGGCAGAACTCTGTGTTTGCAGTCTGTCTGTCCAACAGGCAGGGGGACAGCAGTGCGGCATAGTATCTACCAACCCCCCGCCTGCTATTCAATAGACCTGGAAGTGTTAGGGATATAGGTAATAACTCTGAAATTAGCTCTACTGCTCATCAGGTCCACAAATACTAAAGGAAAACCAGGAGGGTAATAATTCTACAGTACTGAGACTGTGTAATATAACAAAGCTTATACGTTTCCTGCCATCTCATTTAAAACAGTTTGAAGCCATCGATGCACACAATTCTCCTTTTCATTATGCTCTGTGACTTTAAAGATTCTAACAGTTAAAGATTTTAGCATGGGAACAACATGTAAGAAATGGAAGAGAAGAGAGCTGTGTCTCCGTGCATGCTCTGGTTTTGTGATCGCGATTCCATCATTAGCAGGAGAAAGTTGCACATGGCAGGGACTTAGTGAGCATGTGCAGAACTGAAGACAAACTTTAGTCAACTAAAATGAGGCTACACTTTTTTGGAATAAGATATTTTAAAGATGTTTGCAAGTGAAAATTGATTTAAGTCATCTAGCACTAATTCGAAGTTTTGATTTTAAATGATAGCTATATGCATATAACATTAATTTGTCTCTTAAGTAAACTTAAATCCATTTGAATAAAGAAAACATGTACCCTTCCCTGCTTTCTATATCCTCAACATGCAGTCTGAATGGCTTCACATAAGTGAAAAATCAGTTTTGCTGGTATCTCAGTAGTGACTCACCTTCTCACAGCACTAAGACCACACACACACACACACACACACACACACACACACACACACACACAAATGCCCTATGACAAAACTTTCTTGAAGAAATTCTTTGATGTTGGAATCTGAAGATAGAAACCAGTTATTCCATCCACAACGTACCACATACAATGCACCCCTTTTAATGATCTTCAAACCAAAAAGAACCCTCTAAATAAGGTTGTCAAGATCAATGTCCTGTTTAGTTTAGTTTTCATCATTTACTTTCATATTTTCAGTTTTTGAAATAATGCAACTCAAACCCAGAGCCTCATACTTGCAAAGCACTCAGCCACGGGTATGCTAAGTCCCCAGCTCTAGTGGAGTTTCTAATACAGACTTTCACACCTTACGGTATGGCTAAACCAATGGTCTATATTAGAAGCTTAACTAGTCTGCATTTTATACAGAGCATTTAAAGATAATATAAAAATAATTTTCCCATTGAGTCAACAAAATTCAGTGTTTAAGACTGTTAAGGAGATTTTTAGATATTCATCAACAGAAGACCTTCATTATTAGGGTTATGATAGGTCTTTTGCTGCAGAAATAGTTTTGTTTCTGCGCAATGGACATTGTCACAATTATAACCGATAAACTCCCAAGTTATTTCTTGTTTCCATAAAGTTTATGGACAAAGATGAGGCTCATTTTAAACAAACATCCTATTCTGTAGCTAAGTCTACAGAAATGAAACCGATCTCCACTTTTCCATTATAGTTAATTTGTTGTGTTTTCTTTTGCTTCTCTTTTGAGATAGTGTTTCACTCTGTGGCCTAAACTGGCTGAGAACTCCCTGTGTTTTCCTGGCTGGCTTCAGTCTGCAGCAATCCACTTGCCCTGTCTTCCCAAGCGCTGGTATTACAGCCTTGTGCCCCCGCACCAGGCTTTCTGGTTCCAAGAGTGACTTCCAGCTGGATACATCGCTGGGGAAGACAAATACGTTGGCCTCCCACATACATTCTTATCTTATCACATCCTATCGTATTGTTTGCATTCTCTATTTTTAAGAAGGTTTATGTTATTTAAGTTAGAGTGTCTGTCGTGTCTTGATCTGGGTATGTGCACATAGGTGTGGAACTCACAGAGGTCAAAGGTATTGGATCCCCTGGATCCAGGATCACAGTGGTATTAGGAAGTAAACTCCGTCCTCTAGAAGAGCAGCAAACACTCTTGAATCCTGAGTCAGCTCTCTGGCCCTTTATTTTATGAATATTAAGACTAAATTAAAACATAGAGATATTGCAAGAGATAAGTGAGCTTTTTCTGTTGGTTTATTTTTTACATGGCTGGTTGTTCTTACAGTTTTAAACTTTTTCATGTCTCCTGGATGCTCATTCTCCCTCCATTTGTGGTGCTTGATCCAGCTGTTCCCCTGATAAACACACACCTGGGACTTAATTGCATTGAAGACTGTATTGCTATTATAGAGGATGTTCTTTATTTACTATTCAAATATAAGTGCTTTGACAGTCTCCCCAGCACATTGATAAGCCCTGAAAATACTAGTAACCTTCAATTCACAAACAACGGTATAATGGTAAATACACTATCCCTTTACCAGGCAGTCAGTATTACACGGTGTCCTGGTAGAACCAGTGTCAGCTCCTCGAGCACCAAGGCTCTACGGTAAACTCTAATCAGTTTCTAATTAACCAGATTATGTCCTCTGGAACTAAATGCCACAATGTCCTGAGGTCAAGATACCGCAGCTCACCATACTTAGCTCTTTTTATGTCCTGATTCTTTCTCCCTCTTAAACATTTTGGGATTCTCCACCCCCTGCTGGTAGAATTTCTTGAGCTTTCCCCAAGCCCACTGTCCTATCAGTATTCCTCACTTAAATTTAAATTAATCAACCAGGCTCATCCTGGACCAATGCCCACTTGATATACATTGCAGGAGGTCAGGTTCACCCTCAACACAAAAGGGGTCCCCTTGGCTCACCCCTCCCTCCCTCCCTTCCTGCTGCAGTGAGCTACTTCTCCTCAGTAAACCTTGTAGCTTGTCCTTCTTTGTCATCACAAGACCATGGACTCAGAAGCCACTGGCTGGGGCAACTTTGGTCACTGCCAAGATTTCTAGGATCCTAGTCCCCCAAACTAAGCTCACCAGGAACTGAGAAAGGCTCCATTGCTTTCCCAGAACCCACAACACTACCGTCACAATATCCACACTTTAGATACTGTACTGTACATCTTTGAAGGATTTCTCCCGGCTAGCATTTAGAATCAGGTAAACAGGAGAGGACTCTGATTTCATTGCTTTTCCTGTTATTAAGAATGAGATGGGGATTTTCATTTCCTGTCTTTATTCCCATGTATGATATAGGCCTTGGTTTCCTCACAAATTTATGGGGATTTGAACTGCTCAAGGTCAATTTTTAAAAGCCTGTTCTTCCCTTAAATAAAAAAATGTCATCCTTTTAGTCAATTTGTGGAATTATTTTGTCAGTCATAGCTAATTTGTGTAACTTCTTGGAGGTCAGAAACGACGTCCTGCAGAAGAGATAGACACTGTAGCTGGAGACAGCTGAAGGGGCCCTGAGCCCAACACTGAAAACGTAGAAGAATTTCTAGAATCTCTCTTCTCTGTAATGGAAAATATTTTCTATGAGATCAAAGGAGTAGTATTCTTGCTACATATTTATCTTTAGGTTTAATATAAATATATATTGTTGGCCATATTTATAATATCATACTGGAAATATGAAAATATGTGGCCCCGGGCACATTTGAACCAGTGTTGTTTTTAAGCAGGGATGACAGGATGCATATTTAACTGAAAACTTCTATTAGTGTTTCAAGTAGCTCCTGATTTATTTTGAAATCAGACCTTTAAAAATAGCTGGAGGGCATGCAAGTACACTATATTTCTATGCAATCTTCCAAGTAAAATTGAGATAATTGTTTCATTTTGCCTACACAAAGAAAGTAAGCTGGATTTAAACAAGTTAAACAGACTCACAGGTCCCTGCTGAGGTCTCTCAAGCATCACCAGTCTCTTAAGTTTGGGTCGTCTGTCCCTGCACTGCGTTGCAACACCGTAGGAAAGCTTTAGGGTGGGTGTGGCACAGGATCAGACAGGCCTAGCTGCTCCCTCTTCTCCCCTTCCCACGCTGATACTCAGCATCTACTTCCCTGGGACTCCCAAGATGCTTCAGAGTCAACAATGGTCAGCAAGTTGCAGCTGTTCTAATGCCAACATTGCTAGCTCCAGCTGTGTTCTTTCCATTTACAAACTGTTCTTACAGTCTTCTTGGTGAGGGACTAGACCGTCTAGGGATGTTCTGAGTTCAAAGTGTAATTGCTTCTGTCCCAGCCTAGATGACAGCAGTGCTGAAGCCTAAACCAGGAGCAGCTCTGTCCTGTCACGTCTGACATGTACCTACAAGTGCATGTGGGTCCAGGCTTCTCTGCACCGAGACACTCTGGCATAAAATACTCCGTTACAAAGCTAATGGCGCTCATTTATAATTCAGCCATGGCTCATCCATCACCTGCCTCAGAGGAATAGTAGGGACTGTAATAGGTCAGGTCCAGGGAACAAAGGTTTCTTGAAGTCCAGCTATCCATGAACATCATGATCTGAGTTTTCATTTTCTGATACCATCATTTTTAAAGGACACACTGATAGAGAGAAATCTCCAAGTGATATAAGAATCTATTTACATTTCTCTTAACATTCCTCATTTGTACACCAAAGCAATCTTTGGAAAACATAATTTTTGTATTTACTTTGTTTACTGTTTGTATGTTTAAGAGGAGTTCTTGTTGTGCAACTCAGGCATCAAACTCATTTCTGTAGCTGAGGTTGGCTTTGAACTTCCGCTCCTCTTGCCCTCTCCCTCCCAAGACCAGCAGTAAAGGCATAAGGCACTATTACAGGTGGAAAATTTACTTTGTGCTATTTACAATAATTTAGTTTCTCATGTGTTTTTTTTAATACTCACTTTTATAATCATCAAAAAAAAATCAGTGATACTCTCTTACATGTTGAATACTATTCATGACCTGAGACAAAACAGAAGGAAGAAAGAGGAATCTGACACAGATTTTCAGTATATATCCGATGCCATTAGAAAATGTTCGCAAGAGCTCCCCACGCATACGGTTTGCACATATTCTCTCCCTATGACCTCCAATAACCTAAAGTCACTTGCAACAGTCACTATGTAAAAGACTGATCAGAATTGCAGAAAATGCATGAAATTAGAAAATCTGAAGCTTGTAACGTGACCTCAGAAATCCCTTCTGATATGATAGCGCCAAAGACTGCTGGAGACATAGTTGCCTGTAACTGATTTTAAATCCAGATGAACACAAAGAGGAGCATATGATTGTAAATCCAGGACAACAACAACACAAACCAATTCAGCATCCTGCGCATGAGTCACCAGGATCTGCCGAACAGAGTGGGTTCCCTGAAGGAGCCCAGCACTGCTGCAGGAACAATCGCACATCTGTTATTTACAACAGGTTTACAAGCAGCATTGTGTGAGCTCACCGCAATGGCGTACCAACACAGTCATGTTTTCAGAGATGAGCAGCACCTGGGCGCATTTTTCTTCTTATTTCAACGGTGTCTTTCAGAAAATAGATGGTCATGTGCTCGATGTAGTATCCTCAAACTGTGATAACACTCCTTCGCTTGTTGGGAGGGAGACTGGAATGGCTTTGGGATATAGTGCAAACCAGAATAAATCCATACTCAAGCCATAAGCCACATTCAGTATTCGCTGGCCACCTTCCAGGGCAGCAGTGCTTTGCTCTCTTGGGTCACAGACTTGTTGAGATAATGATGTTGGCAGTACGGGGTTATAAAGCTGGATTCATCTGAAACATGTTTGGAATTATTTGACTTTCTCTTATGATTTTTAATGAATCATAGACAATACAGGAGTGCTGTTTTAAGCACTTCTAGAAAACAAGTGTGTTTGGGTCTACAGATGCATGGTGGTAAGCTTTTGTATCTGGGTTAGAGTCACTTACTGAAACTGCTCAAGAGTTTAAAAAAAAAATCTAAGAGCATCTCAAGAAAACTTGCTGGTAACATGCTGGTAAACTGTTACACATAAGCTAAGCCTGCCCTGAAAACAGGCAGCAAGATGAATTGAGAGCATCGGTGACTACTAAGACCACTGTTCCCGGATGCATATTCATTTGTTTACATTTATATGTGCAAGCATGGTGCACACCACACACCACACACACACACTCACAAAAGGAAAGGTCACGATCTCATAAATACTTTTATATCTGAGATGAAGATCGTAAGGACAATCTCTAGGAAGGAGGCGCCTCTGCGCCCCCCATTCTCTCAGTAACCATGCTGTTTGCCCAGGAGGCTGTTCAGGGAGATGCTAAAGCTCCAGCCTGCCTCTGGAGAATGTCATGTGCTTACACATGTGTCAAAACACTAATTGCACTGCTTCATATATAATAGGAAAGTGATATTTTATGCTTATAGTTTTCTGGAGTTTTGTTTATCAAGAATAATAATGGTTTTTAAAATTAAAAAAATTAAATACCTTACTTCTATTTCAAGATGAGAAGTGACTGGAAAATACCTACCTCATTGCTCTGTGAGAATCAAAATCAGATGAAGCTTTGAAGATGCTAAAATGCTGCCTAGGAAGGGAAATGGGGGTCTCCCTCCTGTTTTTCTGAGTGTCTGTCTCCCGTGTGCACGTCAGCAAGCAGGCATGTCTTGCTGAGTTACCAGTCAGAACCATCAAGCCAGTACACTCCAACATGCCCAGAAGGGAGGCAGAAGACTGTCCTGTACACATTGCTAAACAGAGGAAGCATAGACCCAACGGGCATCTCCCTCCGTCGGCACCAGTGAAGCAGTGAAGTAGTGTCTCCAAAACAGCGTGTCTCCCCCCTTAGCTGTCCAAGGATGAGCTGCATTCCCACACCCTCAAGCTTCAGTCTGGAGTCAGTCCGAGCATTTCTGGATCCTTAGCCCTTGTGTGATGAGCCAAAAGGAGACACATGATCTAAACAAAATTTGTGCTTGTACGTCCTCTTCTACATCACTAGCCTGCACTGCAGTGTAACCCATTAACTCTGACTCACAGCAAATTCTGTCCTCAGGAGCACAAACCTGCCACCAAACACCTTCACCAAACCCCAAAACCCCGTTTCCTGGACACCAGTCCTCCTGGGATTATCCCGAGGTTGTTCACATCATTCCACCAGGGTGAACCTTCATCCACATGGTTCCCAATGAACTGCCCTTCTTCTGACTTTATTTCACTGGTTACAGTCAATAGTTATGCATTCATGCTTTTTCCCTTTTGTAATAGCATTTAGTAGATTCATCCCTCTAGCCCACAATCTTCTCAGAGTGGCTTCCTTGAGGGGCTGAGACTCTAGATTGGGAAAGACTTACAAAGAGAGCATAGCTAATGGATAGCAAATGTTCCTGTACACACATGAGCTGAAGCCTGGGGGCTGATGGAAGCCTGTGTTCAACACGAATGCGACCACAGAGCACTGAAGAGAAAGCACCTTTCCACTCTCAAACTTTCAGGAAGAAAGCGGAGGCAAAGGAGGGGCCTGTCAGGAGGGGTGTTTGCACCAGCACCCTTCCTGTCTGCTGAGGACAAAGCAGCTGGGCACTGAAGACTTTAAGCCAGACTGAGAAGGAGGCAGGCATGAAGCCACAGCCGAGGCTAATTGGGGGAGGATGTCCTTGGCCTTCAGGTGGGAGGCCAACATCCCCCTCAGTATTGTCAGCCACAGATCAAGAGTACAAGCTAACAGTAGTAAAAAGATCAAGAAATGAGGATGGGGAGAAATTCTACAGGTTTTTATAAAAGGCCTAACTCAAATATCATTTTTATATTACTTTTTTCTTCCAGAAAGAAACTGGAATTCCATGTACTATTGCTATGGCAATGTGCTCATCCTGTTCTCAGCCCCTGTGCCTGGTCCCAGGCCATCGTCATGTAGATTCAAATTTGGTCCCTTCCAGAAATGCAGCTCTAAGGCCCTATATTGCCTGCTCAGAGAAAATATTATGACCAAAAGAGGGTCATGGAGTGAACAGGATCAGAGTCATTCTCGTGGTTAGATATATGTTCAAAATGTTGAAGGCATTTTTATCCTACTGTGTTACAGCTTCCTCTTGCTCCTTTCCCTAGAAATGCAAAGCTGCATCGTTAATCACACTGAAATCCTAAAGCAAAGGCTGCCACAGCATGGCACTCTATCCAAGCAAAGAAGGGCTTGTTTCAGAGCAAAAGCAACCCTAAGTACATTCTTTGAACTCACAACTGTCAGTAACTTGGGGGATTCTACACCCTCTTATGGCATCTCTGGGCACCATAATCATGTGATGTTGCAGTCCGTCACTGTGACATCTCACCAAAGAAGAGAGGGAGGCATAACCATAGGTGCAAACTCTCAGACCTCAGCAGAGGGACCCACCATCATAGCAAATGCCATACCTGGCAGTGGAACCCTGAGCATCCTAGCTCAGGTGTTTTTATTGATGCAGAACTCCTCAGGTGTTCTACTGATAGCACATGCAGATCATGAGCAATCAAACGTCCCCCACAGAAATCCAACACCTGCAGACAATGCAAAATGCCAAGTCCCAGACAGCCTTTTTTGCAACAGTGGATAAAACAATTATTTATACATAACTAAAAATAAACTTCTACAGCAATGAGGTGCATAAACACACAGGCAGGCAAAACACTCATACACATAATAGATAAACCTTTTTATAAATGGAAGATGTAATGTATTCTTGCAAAAAAAGCCTTTGTACTGAGCCAATGGTTAAGGTTCAGGCTGCAGAGGACTACTGCTTGCTATTGTGAGCTCACAAAAACTCACTTAGTAAGAAAGTCCCATATCCGCTGCTAATGACATAATCCAGACCACTGAGAAGACAAGGAGAAAGTCCCTGACAAGGGCTGGTGCCTGGGCATGGAGCCTGACAGCTGCCCAGAAGCCAGAAACCTTTCCCAATCCTCTGAAGACAAATACTGAAGTCAGAGAACACAGGAGTCATGAGAGCTTCACTGAGCCCACAGTCTGTGTGCATGCACATTGCAGGAGTGTGTACATTTGCATGTTGGGTGCAGATGTGTGTGCAGGTGTACACGCACATGTCTGTACAAGCCAGAGGACAACCTTGCATGTCCACATTTTTCTTTAGCTTTTCATTAATTACATCAATTCTTTGACAATTTCAGACAGGTATATACTGCGGCTGACTTGTCTCTTGCAGCCCTTCTTCATCTCCATCCTGCCTCCACTTCCACCGATGCCCCACTCCCTACAACAGCTCTTCTCATTCAGGACGTTTGCCCTTGTTTTGTGACCCACTCGGTTAATCCTGGACATTCTTGTGAACATGGATGTGGAGCTGTCTACTGGAGCCTGGTACACTGTTTGTTTGCTTACTTTTATTTTGCTATTGTTTTGAAGATAGATCTCTGACTTTCTGGGGACTTACCAAATAGTCCAGGTTGGCTAGCCAGCAAGCCCCAGGGAGCAGTCTGTCTGCCTCCATAGAGCTGTGATTACATGCGTGCACTACCATACTTGGTCCTTTCACACAGATCTGGTCTTCATGTTTGCAAGGACTGGGCTTTACCAACTGCACCACGTCAACGGTCCCTGTACACATAGTATTGTACCTGCAAATTCTCTTCTCAGACAGACAGCAAATGGCCTTTGCCTCTTCAGAGTTCTTATTCATGGTATTAGAAATTACATTTACTCATTGTTCTACAGAGAGCCTTACTGTGCCCAGTGGTGTTAACCCTTCCAGGCAAAAAGAAAAAGAACTGTGGGTGATGCTGGTGAAAACTGGGTACCCATCCACATGTGGAGGAAGAGACTCGGCCCCTCTCTCTCAACCTACACAAAAGGCAACTTAAAACATACTCAGTTTGAAATTTTGAAAATACTAGAAAAAAGTGAGGTAAAATGCTTAAGATGGGACTGGACAATGGCTTTCTGAACAGGGCTCCAACAGGGCAGGAAATCAGAGTAAACACAGGCAGAGGGGAATGCTTCAAAGTAAATTATTTTCTACACAATAAGAGAAACAATCTGCAGAGTGAAGTGAGGTGTACAGCATGGGAGAAAGTCTGTTAAATATTCATACAACAGGGGATTACCTAGAATTCATTAAGAACTAAGAAAATATATGCAAATAAAACAATCCTGTAAATGTAGGTATAATAAATGCTAACAGGCGTTTTTCAAATAAAGGCACCAAAACCAGTAAACACGGGAAAAATGTTCAACATCCTTGGCCAAAAGAGGAATGCAAATCAAAATGCCAAGAGAGCCTATCTCGTCAGTCAGACTAACCATCTTCAAGATGGCTTACACAAGGTTCTCATCCAGGGGCATGGTGGGCACAACACAGACCACGGACATGCCGTCGGTTACATCTAAAGGGAACGAGGTTCCGTGTCTCTCTAGAGCCTGGCTCCCCAACCTGGCCAGCTGGTGTTTCCTGGGGTTTCTGACTTCTGTTTGTATCTGTGCTTGGCTGCCTTTCTGTCCACATCCATGAGTCTCTACTCCATAGCTTCCTGTGTCTCCACACGATGCTTTCTCTCATTACCTGGCCTTTACAATCACTGCTCCGCTCTGCCTGCATTCTGCCCTAGAGGATGACTCTGCCTGCACTCTGCCCCCTAGACAACAGGCTCTGCGGTGTTCCTGGATCTCCAGCTTTCTTGTTATCTATGTCCTTCATCTGCTGTGTTCCTCTCACTTCCAAAGTCAAGTGGCCCTCATTTACTAAATGAAATCCTTGCTGCAGCCTTTGACTTTTGAGTTTACAGCAAACATAGTCATGATCTAATCTGGCTGAACAAGGAGTTTCCACTCCATTCTAAGAATTTAAGATAATGAGATTGGGGGGTAGAAATGGTTTTCCTAATATAAGACAACAGGGATCAGAGAGAAATGGCATCTCATGGTACTGAGCTCCATGCCATCTGAGTCCATACCTGGACCTGCCCAGGAGAGGCCATTCCTGATCCCACTCACCAGTGTCTATGGTCTTCCCTCTTACACACTCAGTGGCATGCACAATGGAGTTGACACCTTTTGAGAAAATTCTATCTTGCCTTAGAGATTCAAGAGGAAGAAAACTGGAAACAGAAGCTGAGGGGCATGGTTTCATCAGGTGTAGGAAACAGATGCAGAGGAAAGAGGGGTGCTAGAAAACATAAAGTCACCTGTCAAGGCTCTAGCAGGCTTGGGGTAGCTGCTAGCCTGCATTAAAGAAATGGTCCTTCTTACATTTTGTTTACATGATGTGGTAGTTTGAATGAGAATATCCCCTGAAAGCTCATGTGTTTGAATTCTTAGTTCCTGGTTGGTGGAACTGTTTGGGAAGAATTAGGAGGTATGGCCTTGTTGGAGGAGGTGTGTCACACGGGCAAGCTTTGATGTTTCAAAAGACTTATGTCATTCCCATTGTGCCCCTCCCTCTCTGCTTCATGGGTTGTAAATCATCAAAGCAAGAGCTCTCCGTTGTTCCTTCCCTCCACCATCAAGGACTAACTCTCAGAAACCATAAGCTAAATTAAACGTTCTCTTTATAAGTTAACTTGGCCGTGGTGTGCTACCTCATGACAGAAAAGGAACTAAGACATGACTACAACCATTTACCTGTGAATATTATATAAATAACCTCAGCACACCAACAAAAGGAGTAATGAATTATAGACAGGAAAGCAACTCCCTCAGGACGCAGAATATCCATTTGTGAAGATGCCCTTCAAACATAAGGTTTTGATGAATCACTTCCACTAACTCAGCAGTCTGAGTCCCACATGACTAGATGGAATTAAAAATAATTCTGCAGGCATTATGAGTAAAGTCAGCAACCACAACCAAAGGGAACCTCATTAAGTGACATAATAAGCCTGGGCACACTATGATGTAGCTCATTCTGAGTTCGACACACAAGCAGATTATGTTATTTAGCCACGGTATAATTTATATGCATAAAAACAAATAAATGATCTTCAGAACCAGGGGAAAATAAAATGTCATCGCAAATTCATGTAAAGACATCACAGAGACATTACACTCGATATTATCTTCTTTTGTAATTTTATTTTTATCTTTTGTGTGTGGGTGTCTTGCCTGCATGTACACATGTGCACCAAGTGTGTGCAGCTCCTGCAGAGGACAGAAGAGAGCATTAGAAAGCCTGTAACTGGAGTTACAGATGATGGTGAGCTGCCATGTGGCCTCTGGGAACAAAACCATGTCCTCTGTAAGAATGGCCATTGATGTCATCTCTCCAGCCACTGAACTCAATTTTAAGAAAACAAAGCAATAGAGATAGGAACAAAATGTTTCTGAAATGGCTGAGTGGGTGGGGGATGTCTTAGCAGGTGAAGCATTTGCTGTGCAAGCAGAGGATATCAGTTTCTATCTAAGAACCCGTGTTAAAACAGCTGAATGCAGTAGGCTGTGTCTGCAATGCCAGTACTACCGTGAGATGAAAACTGGAGACTCCAAGAAGCTCAAGGCCAGCTGGCCTGGGGTACACAGTGGTGTGCAATTGATTCCTGTCTTAAATTGGAAGGCAAAGATTAACGTGGAGGCTGTTAGCTCATATGCAAACAAGGTAAATAAATTTTAAACAATATCTATCATCTATCTACCTATCATCTATCATATATGAATATATATCAGCTATCTATCACCTATCTACATATATATATATGTCAGCTGTCAGCTATCATCTATCATCTATCATCTATCTATCTATCATCTATCTATCATCTATCTATCTATCATCTATCATCTATCTATCTATCTATCTATCTATCATCTATCTATCATCTATCTATCTATCTATCATCTATCTATCTATCATCTATCATCTATCTATCATCTATCTATCTATCATCTATCTATCTATCACCTATCTATCTATCATCTATCTATCTATCATCTATCTATCTATCATCTATCATCTATCTATCTATCATCTATCTATCATCTATCTATCTATCATCTATCTATCTATCATCTATCTATCATCTATCTATCTATCATCTATCATCTATCTATCTATCATCTATCTATCATCTATCTATCATCTATCTATCTATCATCAATCTATCTATCATCTATCTATCTATCATCTATCTATCTATCTATCTATCTATCATCTATCAACTATATATCTTTTATTGTGTGCAAGTACATATTGCCATGGTATGCAAATATATATATATTTTAAAGCCTTTTAAATAGTGTTGTCACCATTTACTTTTTAAAAAGATTTATTGCTGGGCAGTTGTGATGCAAACCTTTAATTCCAGCACTCGGGAGGCAGAGGCAGGAGGATCTCTATGAGTTCTAGGCCAGCTTGGTCTACACAGTGAGTTCCAGGACAGCCAGAGTTACAGCAGAGAAACCCTGTCTCAAAAATAAACAAACAAACAAAAAAGATGTATTTATGTTTATGTGTATGAGTATTTTTCCTGAGCGGATATTTGTGCAACATATACATGCCTGCTGCCCTTAGAGGTCAGAAGAGGGCGTTGGATCCCCTTGAACTGGAGTGACAAGGGTTTTGAGTCACTATGTCGGTGTTGGGAACTGAACCCAGTCATCTATGGAGCAGCCAGTGCTCTACCTCATTGAACCTTGTCTCCTGCCTTCACTGTTTACTGTTAATACGCCATTACTGTCCCAGAGTCTCCTTAGTCTGTGGTTATATCATATGTGTGTGTGTGTGTGTGTGCATGTGTGTGTGTGTATGTGTGAGTGTGTGCACGCGTGTGTAAGAGCTATGATGTAAAATGTGAAGAATGCAAATATATATCAGTAAGCAGTAGAGATTTATCATGCAGAAGAGAGCTTACCCAGGTTCAAACTGGGTTTCTAGAACTTTCTGTATTTGGGTTTAGAATGGCAGTCTCTCCTTGGTTTTGTAAAAGTTATACATATTTCTGGACAGCATACTCTGAAATGCTGCAGATCTAAGTGGCCTCTTTTTAGTTAAATTATTAAGTTTCTCATTAATCAGGCCATAAATAATTATGGAAGTCATAAAGCTGATCTTATCCAGGCATGTCAAGATGAAAAATAGCCCTGCCCAGACTATGGTGAAGTAATGGCTGCCTTTCGCCTAACACTTGGATGAGTGGGGGTATTCTGCATGGGAGGGTTACCTGTCTGCTCACCATGAGGCTGGAGGCGGGCAGGAAGGCAGGAAGAGGGGAAAACATGAGCAAGAAATTCAGTAAAACTCAGGAAAAATCAAAACAAAACAAAAACATCTAAATTGACCTAAATTTAATGTTTACCTGCTGCCGTTTTCCCTGAGCCCTGTCATTACCAACAAACACAACATGAGGTGTGAGCTGCAGCCTGCTCAGTGCTGTGCCCTGTGCCTGTGTCAACCCCCTCCCCCCCAGCAAGTCTCTGATCCCTGCTCATGTTGCTGACATCTGATGACCTCTTCATGGCAGGACGGTTCTGTACCGCAAACCGACAGAACTTGCTGCTCCCCAGTTTACATAAGAATTATGCGGCATGGCAGGCTTGCGTTTGACTATAGTGACAGCGGCTCTGACACTGAGAGCACATTTCTCTTGATCTCACTTTAGCTCCTGGTCAGTTGGGGACATGCCTTCCTTTCCTTTGTCATCTCTAGTGAGTCCCCAAACCCTCTAAGTATGGGAGGAAAGGAAGAGAGGTTTCTGGACACACTGCCCTGAGTCAATTCTCTCCCCCTCCCCCCACAGCCACAGCTGCTAACCCTCTTGGCAGCTCCCTTAAGATGTGCACACAGAGTTCCCTAAGCATAAAGGCCTACACTGATCAAGAGGACTGGGCTGCCAATCATGGATCCCGGTGAGGCTGTCTCCCCCAGAGCACAGAGCATCCCTTCCCTGGGACCCTGAAGGCTGCTGTCTACTTCCCCTGCTCCTGGCTCCTGTGTGTGTATAAATGTGTACACTGTGACTGGTGAGCCAGAAGTGTGCCATGTTTATGGGAAGCCAGCATCTCACACTTCTATCTCAGCAAGTGAGCACTTCCCTGAGATTTGAGATTGATGCCTTGCTGTCAACCAGGTGTTCAGGACACTTTTTTATTTTTTTCCTTTTTTAAAAATACTTTAATTTTTCTGATGTTTGTTTTTTGTTTTTTTTTTAAATTGAGTATCCCACATGTGTGCCTGTTGCTCTTGGCATCAGTCCTGCCCTAGCTTCTCAAAGGCTAGGATTATGGTGTGTGGCATCACAATGGCTCCAGGCCTTACTTTTCAGTAATGTTATCGACAAGGTGAGGGACTCAAATGTTTACTTCTGTATTTCATTGTTCTTCAAAATATTGATGTCAAGATAAAGGGGCTGCTGATACATGACGTCTGGGCTAGGAGAGACTACACCATCTCTCCTGTTCTCAGAATGATTTGGGGATCCATACAGGAACTCTATGATTTCAGGGACACCAGGCTGAGAAAGCGTCACCATTTTATGTAGTCTCTGTACTCTGCAAACCCCTGTACATCTTTATCCAAATGCTGTAGTAAAGACATGAGGCTGGGCCGGAACCATTGCTGGGGTAAGCCAGGTGGATGAGCTCACTGAAAGAAGAACATGCTGTCCTTGACCCCACAGGCCAAGCTGGGCTGTGACAAGCAGCGCTGTCTCCCTGTTTGGCTTGGGTAAGAGCAGCCAAGAAGCTGCCATGAATGCCCCTGTCCTCTGCTCTCCAGTGTCCGCAAAGCCTCAGCTATTTATAGAGGCTTGAGAGCAGCAAAGGGAGCGATTAAGGGAGAAAATGGCCTCATTGCAAACCCTTCCTCTCCTGCCCTGGGAGCCGCCCTTGCACTTCTCAGTGTCCACAATATGTTGGACTCTAGTGGACAGCTGTGACCACGGAGAACCCAGTGGGCTCTGGCAAACCTCACTTTACAAATAGGAACGACCCAGTAATGTATTAGAAATGCTAAGGATGACAATTCCAACATCTTGATACCTCTGCAAATATTCAACCCAAACTTGAGCATGAAGAATCAGTGTCAACCACATCGCAGGAGAGCATGCTGGCTTCCCTGGTGTATACACACCCCTTAAATCCTCTTCTGTGAAAGACAAGAAGTGTTACTGGTTCAGGACAAACCCAGAATACATTGCACAAGGCCAAACAACAGCCAGAAACTCTGTTAAATGCAGCCTCTCAGCCTTGTTTTGAGCTTGTTAAAAAGCCAAACTGAGCTCTCCTGCCTCTCTCCAGCTCACTTCGTATAGTGCCTTCTATCGGGAAAGGGCTTGCTTCAAGTACTCTAAGCTGCCAAAGTCCATCAGCATTCCACAGGTTTCAGTAACCAATAGCCTTGTTCTGTTCATATTTTTCAATGGGTCAGCCATGTGTGCACAGCAATTTGGATAGGTTTGCTGATGATGTAAGAGGGTGCATCTTGATTCTGCTTACCCATCATTCAGGAGGAGGATTCTTAAAAACTACAGGGACTGTGCTTCACATGCACCTCAGTGTTCGGCATGTCTGTATTGACACACTGGAGATATAAAACTTGAAGATGCTCATTCTAGCATGTTCTCACATTCTTCCAAATACAGCTACTGAATATTAGCATTCTGCCCCTCATAGACAACCTGAGATAAGTAGGATCTTCTGGGGTTGAAACAAGTCCCAATGGGTATAAGAGGGTACTCAGGAGCAAGGTGCTGGGCCAGCGAAGGGCTCTCTGCCACTTCTTCATCCATCTCAAAGGCAACTACTTCTAGACAGATGTTTAGAATAGAATACCATAAGCAGACTGCTGGTCTGGAGGGAGTCTTTTACTTGGCCAAATATGGCATATGTATAATTTCATTTTAGTTGAATTCCTTGGGTATCAAAGAGAGGGGACTGAGAATATGGGCTATGTACAGAAAAGGGTGGGTTGAAGGTGTGTATCTTCTGCTTGGTCCAGATTCCCTAATCAAAATAAACCTTAGGCCTGTAGCCTGTCTTTAAGCATCTCAGCCAGGGCATCACAGCTCTGAAAGTCCTTTAAGGCTAGGGATTTCCTTGCTACCAAATTGCAAGCCTTATCTCTTTGCTATGTGGGCCTTGATTTCCCCATAACTGATGTGAGTCTGGGAATGCCACACACTGGTCATTGGTGTGTGTGACTTTTGCTCCTGAGTTCAAAATAGACCGAAAACTACTTTAGGACACAAATGTCCATGTTAACATGTCCATTTCCCCAATAAAGGCCAAGTAGGGACACGAGAAAGACAGAACACAGAAACACATCTATTGAATTACTCCGTGGCTTCACATACTTGAGCTCTCTTCTGAGCTCATGGCATTCAATACTGAGTGATTTACTTGTACTTGCCTCCCGTGGAGTCAAACAAATGGAACACACAATCCTGTAAGCAGATGCTCAGGACAGCAGGACCCTTTAGTCCCTTTTAACAAGGCATAGAACATATCATTTCATTTCAGTTGAATTCCTTAGTAACCAAAGAAGAGGGATTTGAGAATAAAGTATATGTGTTGAAATACATATTATTGTGGTGAAGAATGTTAAACGGGCTGAGAAAGGAAGGGAGGCAGGAGAGCAATGAGGCAGGTAGGTGAGAAGCCATCGAAGTGAAGGTGTTTGAACCATGAGCTTCATAAAAGGTTATGGGAATACTTGGGTGGCAATATTCTAAATTAGACTTTCTTGTGGAGCTTGGGTGCAGCAGAGACAGCCAAGGTCCAAAGCGACTAGGAGTAGGTGAGGTGAGGTTAGGAGATAGAGGGGACCAAGAGCAGGGGAGGCGAGGTTGGGAGATAGAGGGGACCAAGAGCAGGGGAGGCGAGGTTGGGAGATAGAGGGGACCAAGAGCAGGGGAAGCGAGGTTGGAAGATAGAGGGGACCAAGAGCAGGGGAGGCGAGGCTGGGAGATAGACTGGACTTTGGCGGAATTAATCCAGGCACATCCTTGAAGTCTATATTTCTACAAAGTTCTCTCAGCCCATTGTTGGCAAAATAAACTCCCAGATTTTAATGGGTGAAAGAAGTGAGCCAAGCACATTGGCCTCACAGGAGTCCATGCAGGATGGAGCATAGTTTGGACAATTATGCAGAAAGATCTGAGTATGGCAGGATGGCTGGAAGGCCAGGGGTAAGCCAGGAGGAAATGTGAGCTGGGTACGGGGTGTCCAGGTCCTGAAGGCTTGTTGTCCTGACCTGTCTAATGGGTATTGTAAGTGGGCTTACAATGCGTTCACCTAACCCTTCAAGTCCACCCGGTGAGAGAGGTTTGACCATTGTCATTTCTCTGTCCCCAACCTCAGCTGGTTCACGCTACAGCCATGAAACTTCTCTCACTGCATAACAGATTTGATTATTTAGTAAGAAGAAACATGTTAGCCAATTTTGTATTCTGAGAACATAAAATATTATACTTCAAATAATCATGGGTGTGGTAGTGATAACCACTGGATGGTTATTCATGAAGATTAAGAAATTCTACAGAGGCTGGGTGGTGGTGGTGCATGCCTTTAATCCCAGCACTGGAGAGGCAGAGGCAGGAGGAGCTCTGTGAGTTCGAGTCCAGCCTGGTCTACAGAGTGAGTTCCAGGACAGCCTGGAGTTACAACAGAGAAACCCTGTCTAGGAAAACAAAACAAAACAAAACAAAACAAAAAACAAACAACAATAAAAAGAAACCCTCTAGAACCTTCTGAAACAAAATGCAGCAAAAGCACCCAATTTCCTCCCTCTGTTCTCATTTCAGATCCCTCCTTGTGCCTCTGCTGGAATAAGTGGCTTTTGATGATTCAGATTCCTTACTCCTTGAGTTTATGGATGTGGCTAACTAAGGGTGAATGTCTTCCAGATTTGGCTATGTAGCGTTGCTAGTTTTAGACTCCTTGGTCATCTTTTTTGACTCATTTTTGATTCCATGTTACCCGCATGTTGTTGATTATTCTGTCTGATTATAAAACAGACAGCAAATACTATTTCACTATATTTTCTTGTTCACACTAAATAAGGAGACAAGGTTCAATTTAGCAGTATTCAAAGTGCCCCAGTCTATCATCCACAAGCTGTATATTGTGGCTGTAGAAAGTGGGTCACAAAATGAGGTGAGAAAACTAATTATAGTGATTTATATTCTCATTGGGTTGGTGTGGTAAATTTATCTACTTTTAAAGGGGAACCAGTCTAATAGTATATATAGGTAGGGATTTCATGAAGCTATTTTAGACTTGCGGATGACACACCTGGATAAGGATGTCCCATGTACGCTTGGAATATACTTCTATACACAGCACAGTTGTTGGTTGTCTGCATACCCAAGGCTTTCCTTTCTAAATCCTGCCACCTGAGGGTATTTAAATTAATACAAAGTGAAATGTTGTAAAATAGAGACATATGTCAAGCGCTCCAGAGCCACTGGGGGCCACTACAAGAAGATCAGCTCCATCACTGGGGAGATCTCCAGGAAGCACCCTCTGAGGAACTTGAGATCTTAGAGAAGCATTCAACAAAGGAGAAATAGGAATTCCAAAATAAGATCAAGTTATGGTTTGAAATAAACATAGAATAACATTCATCGCACCACACCCAACACCATGCCAGCATCGAGGAGGAACGGCAGGGTGTGGCCTGCTTTGTGCATGGGCACGTCAAACATCTTGGCCATATTCTCATGCCATTTTCATTTAAATCTAACAACACAGGTGCTGTTATTGTGTGATTTTATGGCTGAGAAAAACGAGGCTTGGAGTCCCTCTTTAGTCTCCAGCCCCAAGCCCTGAGGCTCCAGGGATGTCCAGGCAGCTCTGCATGAGTGTCCCGGACACTCATTCCACCCTCCTCATTCTGAACCATCCCTTCCCAAGGGAAGCAGAGAGGATAAATACGCCTTGCATCGGCCCAAGGTAGAATCTGAGTCCTGCTGGTTATCATCAATAGATTTAAAGGTATTTCCTTCAATCAGATCCGTGTTAAGTTACCGCCGAAACTCCAGTGCTGGAAAAGGGGAGTTGTATGGAGAGTTAGGCAGCTCTGGACCTTGTCACTTGTTTCCAGAGCTTAACAAGAAAAGCGAAAACTGAGAGATGTCAGCTCTAAGGTAGCTACATAATAAAATGAAAGTTTACTTTCTCCCCTCCGCAGGGAAGTTTTTTCCAGAGAGTAAACCTTGGGCCCAGATCCCAGGTAGCCTGTGGCTCAGTGTCCAGGCCAAGCAGCTCTGAAGCTGAGAACCTGTTGTCAGAAGAACGTTAACCATAGGAGGAACCCGCTTGGCACATTGAGGGGTCAGAGCCACAGCGCTATAGAGACATGGCTGCTGGCTCTGCTTGATGGCAGTTAGTAAGGAAAAGTCACCCGAGGGAGGTAGAGGAGAGGCTGACAGAGGGCTTTGGTGGGAGCAGTGGTGAAGAGATGAAACAGGAAGGCACTTGTAGATGGGGTGGAAGGACACGGGACACGGAGCAGCAGGGCCCGCGCTGAGTGCAGCCCTCTGCTCTGTCATTGGACTGGACAGGAAGGTTGATCCCTGTGCTCCCCCAGGGACAGGCACTTCCTCTGTAGTTCTCTTGACAGCCTCCAGAGAGAAGTCACCCTGCCAAGATGCACACTGAGGACTCTGCAGCTGCTCTTGTGGTGAGCGCTTCCCTCACCTCTCGTTCTGGCTTCTGTCCTTGGGTAACCTCCCAATTCCTGCTGCCTGTCACCCCCCCTCCTGCCTCTTCTGTCCTTACACACCCCTACTGCCCGGATGTCAAGAGGAAGCATCTTACAACTGATGTGGTACAGCCCTTAACCTTCGACTTTTCTTTCTTTTAAAGAGTAAAGTAATAAAGAGTCAACAAAGTAAACAAAAATAACACATCAACTGATGAATCACACTGCACTTGAATTTCTGTAGTCCTTTATGAGAAGTACAATTCAAACACTATGGAAATATACTGAAAGTTAAAAGAAATCGATCTCTTTTCTATAGGCTTTTTCAAGCACAAAATTTGGGGGGATAATTGCTTACAACTCCCACAAATCATAGTACTAGAAACTTAGGTTTTTAAAATCATGGGCATACCTGTATGTGTGTGTGTGTGTGGTGTGTGTGTGTGTATACCTGTGTGTGTGTGTGTGTGTGTGTGTGTGAGTGTGTGTGTGTGTGTGTGTGTGTACCAGTATACCTGTATGTGTGTGTGTGTGTGGTGTGTGTGTGTGTGTGTGTGTGTACCAGTATACCTGTGTGTGTGTGTGTGTGTGTGTGTGTGTGTGTGTGTACCAGTATACCTGTGGGTGTGTGTGTGTGTGTGTGTGTGTGTGTGTGTGTGTGTGTGTGTGTACCAGTATACCTGTGTGTGTGTGTGTGTGTGTGTGTGTGTGTGTGTGTGTGTACCAGTATACCTGTATGTGTGTGTGTGTGTGTGTTTTGTGTGTGTGTGTGTGTGAGTGTGTGTACCAGTATACCTGTGGGTGTGTGTGTGTGTGTGTGTGTGTGTGTGTGTGTGTGTGTGTGTGTACCAGTATACCTGTATGTGTGTGTGTGTGTGTGTGTTTGTGTGTGTGTGTGTGTGAGTGTGTGTACCAGTATACCTGTGTGTGTGTGTGTGTGTGTGTGTGTGTACCAGTATGCCTGTGTGTGTGTGTGTGTGTGTGTGTGTGTGTGTGTGTGTGTGTGTGTGTGTGTGTGTGTGTGTGTGTGTGTGTGTGAGTGTGTGTACCAGTATACCTGTGGGTGTGTGTACACAGTGCAGGTGCCCACAGATCCCAGAAGGAGGCAGTAGAGCCCTGGAACTGAGGTGATCCTGGAAAACAAACTCTGGTCCTTTTTAAGAGGGGCTAGTGTTCTCAGTGGCCAAGCTATCTCTCTAGCCTGTGTGACAGGTTATTTTGTAAACTGGATTTATATGAGAACTATTCAAACTATCTGTACATATTTAGAAACAGGACATTACCGTACAAATAAGTATTAGACCTTTACTTCTTCTAGAAAAGGTAATTGTATTATTAATGCATGGAAGTAAATTACAGCAACAGAAAACATCCCAGGCTTCACTTTTTACTTATTATTTTTTAATTTTCCTCCATTTCTTTGCTGAAAACCTCATCAAAGCCATTAGTGCATGAGGATGGTGTGTGTCTTATCAGTTAATCAAGCAGTGAGCTCCTTATAGACACGGACACACCTTACCTTGGGCCTGGTCGGTGCACTATTATCTTTCTTCAGCGTTTATGTGAATGAAAGTGAAAATTAACAACGTTTAAGAGACCAGCTGACCACATCTTCATTGCCCGGTTTTATAAAATACCAGCTGCCAGCATTCCACATCACCCTTAAAAGTCACCAGCCCTGGTATTCCGTACATGACGAATAAATAGAGTTAAAAGAGCTATTTCAAAGTAATGGCTTAGGTTTTTACCCAGGCCTGCTACGGCCCCAGATCCATGGGGTGCTTACATTACACCTCCTGGGTTAATGCAGTCAAAGCTTCGGGTGAGAATGTCCAAATGGAGAGAGAGCAAAGGGCACAGGCAGACAGGGAAACAGAATGGGCAGGAGAGGGTGGAGAGCATCCTTAAGAATGAAAATCAGGAGCAAGAGGGGATATACTTAATGTTCAGTTTGCAGGTTCAAGAGCGTCCAGGTTTCCAGACTTCCCTAGGGTGGACATCTGAGATGCAAGGATTTGCATGTGCATTTGTTCTGGAAGTTAGAGTGGCTGCAATGGTGTCTCCCGGGACGACGGGGAGATGTGAAGTAAAGAAAGCACTGGACATGAAAGCCAGTTTGATGAAGTGAAACAGATCAGCTGTGTACGCTAAGAATGCTCGTCTCAAAATTTAGCAAATAGAAAGTGAATGCAGAGCGGCAGCACTGTTGTGGAGGAGGGAAGCGTGGGTGCATAAAGGGAAACACCTTTGAGGGCACTTTATCAAATACAGACCAAAAATGGGGGGCACGGAGGGAGGGAGGAGGAGGAGGAGGGAGGAGGAGGAGGAGGGAGGAGGAGGAGACCATGGAAGTTGTGTCCTTGGCTGTCTTAACTGAAGACCTGAATGCTGCAATCAAAAGGGTGAGACAAGAATGAGAAGTAGAAATTTAATTGTTCATGAAGGAAGCTCCCTAGTGGATAAAAGTCAAAATATTGCTCATTCGCTTCCTCCTGCCACGATGAGAATCTATTCAGCCAATAGTTTCTTACTCTTTATGGGTTGAATTATGTGTCACAAAATTCACGCGTTGAAGTGCCATCAAATGGGAAATAACTTTGCAAACGCAACTAGCTAATTTAGAATGAGGTCTCACTGGGTAAGGGGGACTCTACACAACCAGACAATGGGGATCCAGACTAGGGTGGACACCCAGCAGGGACACCATGTGAAGATAAATTCAGAGACGAATCCATATGCTGAGGAACATCAGCCATTGTTGGGAAGTGACCAGCGGCTGGGAGAGGAACAGAGACGACCCTCAGCCTCAGAAACAGCCAACCCCAGCACCATGACCTTGGACACTCAGCCTCTGGAACTGAGAAACAGCACATTCCTGTGGTTCCTGCCACTCGGTGTGTGGAACTTTGTGAGGGCAGGAAATGAATCCAGCCTCCCAGTGTATCTCACATCTGACTATCTATTTGTACTGAGTCACACTGTCAGGTGTGACCCCCACGTCATTCACATTTGAGAACAGAACCAAAGGAGAGGTCATGCACATCACCTGAGCAAAGCCAAGAAGTCCAGCAACAGCTTGGTGACTGAATATTGAAAAGGCCAAGCCTCTGAACCCCACTCACCCAGCACTGTGCAGTTTATACCTAAGTGTTGGCACAGGCCTGTGCTGCACTTGCCGGCGCTGCGGAACCTGGCTAACGTGCTAGTGCAACAGGTACAGGGGTGGTGAAGCTGAATGAGTACACAGAAGGAACGGAAACGAGGTTTCACAAAAATGAAGAATGGCTCCGAAAAACAGTGCAGGGATGTAAGAATGAAACAAATGCCCAAGAAAGGAGATCAAATAACATTCAGTGGAGATGTGCACTTCTTACAACGTTCAAAGTAAAACATGCGATGACTTTGGTGAAACAGGTGAAGTCTGTGCACGAATCACGCTGATCATCTCTCTCCACATGGAAGGTCACTGCTCCTGTTCAGTAAACGTTTTCCCAAGCTCGGGAATAAACCGATGAAGTCAGCACACTAGGCACACAATCCTCAGTCCACGCAGTGATTTACTTAAGAGGTAAGTATTGAGATTCGTGGCTATTTTTCTTTGATTAAAATAACTTTAATTATGATTTTGAACATAAAAATTTCAAGAGATAAAAGATTACATCATCCCTCATAACTTAGACTCTGGTAAGAACAGGTTCCAAACATGCACTGTTTTATTTCCCCCTCTTGACCAAAATCTGAATGAAAATCTGAATTTTTTACATAGAAAATGCAAGGATAAGTTTTTTTCCAAGTATTAGTACCCAGTGAAAAACTGAATTGAGTGAGGTAGACTTGGACACTGTCTTGGGATTCAAATATTCGGTGCAGTCAAACAATCTTTTTTAACTTAAAATTTCATTTTTCTTGAGAAATCAAATCTAAATTGATTTTGTATTATGCCAATTTGGCCCAGTTTGAAGCAATCTAAAAATGACTTTAATTTTGGCTATTTATGGATTAAAGTATTAGACTCACTGCTAAAGAAATCTAGATTGTGTGATTCTTAATAGCTACTTCTAGGGTCTTAACAGAATTAAATACAAATGTGTGTCAAAAGCTGAATTGTCTCATTTAGTAAAATCCTTGTCACAACCATCAAGAAAGAACTATGGAGCCCATGCGTCTAAAACAATTTTCTCAGTCTGCCATGTCTCAGGCTGCCATGTCCACAAAGGCTGGAAACTTGGCCTGTGCACTTGAGCCTCTGTAACCATTTCTCGGGACAGACTTGGATAAACTGGGTTTCTGGAAAGAGCAGGACACTTCTAGAGTAAACAAACCAGGAGGGACATTTTCAGTGACAGCTGCATGGAATCCCACTGTCCTTGCTGGCAAGCTGTTCTTACAGAGTAGCTCTGTCTTCTCCTGTCTGCCTAATAAATGGGGGGCAGAGATGGCTCAGGACACCCCGCTCGGTCTATGCTGAGGTGCCGTATCACCGTGCTAACTGACACCAGAAGGACTCAGTTTATCATAAACATGCACATGGAACTGAGAGCAATCCAATTTCAGAAATGTTGAAACGTGACTCAGACTCTAGAACCACGGCCCCAACCGAGCATCTAGCTTAGTGAAAGAGGAAACTGGAAACAAAGTGTTCTAAGTCAGACATGTCAGTTCACGTGCAGAGCCAACGCTGAAAGCCTCGGTTCGCTATTCTTTAAAACCTTCTGGGTTTACAGGTACTTGTGTATGTACTGTGGACATACACAAGGTCAACTCAGATGTCTTCCTCAGTTGCTCTCCACCACATGGTTTTGACACAAAAACTCAAAGCTTACAAACTGGCTACCTTGGCTCACCAGTGGGCTCCAGATCTTCTCTTGTTTCTGCTTCAACAAATCTGGGGGTACAGGCTAAGGTCACAGGACCTGGTTTTTATTTGGGTTGGGAATCCCAGATTGGGTCCTCAGGATTGCCTAGCAAGCTCTTTGCAGACTAAGCTGTCCTCCACCTACTTTTTCCTGACTGCTTTGGATTTTACTATAGCAAGATGACGTTATGGAGAAAGGCTTTGGGGACATGCAGCCGCCTGCAAGAGGGAGCAGTCCTCGCTACAAATCCAGATATTACAAACCAGTGTCTTCCAAGCCAATACTAAACCTGGGGAGGGGGAGGGTTGCAGGAGATACAGCCTTGGGCCCTGGGAGCTGTGCACCGCCCTTCTCAGCCTCAGGTCCTCCTGACACTGTGAGCTCGTGCCTGACCTTCTGTCTCCTCCAGCTTCCAGAATTCTCTCTTCCTGGCTGTCTCTTGCAACTTTAATTTGACAATTTGATAAGTTGGGGGAAAGCAGACTGGATTCGCTTCCAGTCCCTATATATGTGGTTCATTGTAAAGTCAAAACTCAATTTTGAAGCAAATGACTGGTTGGCAGGAGGATTTCTGAACATTCTGTTATATTTTATTCTATTTCTGTGAACAATGGGCAGAGGAGAAGCCATGACCTGCCTGTGAAGTTTTTAAGTGCCGCCAAATTACTAGTAATTTGTTTGTGTTAATGATGCCACCATTTCATCAGTTAAGTTTTCGTACTCAAAACTCGGACCACATTTAATTCTGGAAAATAACTGATTTCCTCAGTAAAGAGACACCCATCCCCCTGAACTAAATGGCACAATCAATGTCTAATAGAAAGGGGGATCATTATTTCCCTCAGCCAGTCCTCTGCTCTCAGGACACTGTTTCTGAAGCTGGTCTGATTGACAATACCAAACCCTTAGTGAGCTGGAGCTTGCGGGAGGCGCCTTCCTGTCTAAGGCCCACTTACGGAAGCATCAACACCGACCAGGATCCACGGCAAGTCCCTCCCCCCCCAGGTCAGAGAGCTGACAGGAGAAACCCCGTGGCTGTACTCTTCCTGCTGCCTCTCTGTCTTTCAGAAACCCACATCATCAAACAGAGGCTCACAGCAGGATGTGGTCACCTTGGCTCTGGAGAACATTCTGTGACTATCCTCTCCTATATATTACTGTAGAGACAGATTCATGATTTTGTACCCAAATATTTTGGCTTATTCCTCCCTGCTAAGAATTCTGTCTCATTTAATTTGTTTGCTCATTCCAAGCCCAAAAATTTTTAAATTTTTTAAAAATACAAATGTATTCATATAGTTCAAAGGATCAATGAAAGAACTGGGGGTTTTATAACATATGTATTCATTGACTACAGAGTTCAAAGCATTCTCTTAGTTTCTCGTGTACTGTTATTTCTGCGGCCCCTGTGTCATAGTGGGTTATTACTCTAATGTTTCCTTTTACATCACGTTAGCAAAGAAATGCATGAAATTAGGCACACCCCTACCTAAAGCACAAATTCGGTCCTGTTTCCAGCACATTTGGGGCGATTCAATTGGTATAATCACAAGGTAAAAATAGGAGATAGACTGCTTATCTATAAATTCTGACACCAGCTTCCAGTAGTCGGTCTTCTGGAGTCGGGGAGAATTAAAGCAGCGGGAGGCACACGTGTCTCAGGGAAAGATATATTGTGTAGAATTTACATTGAAAACCCTCTAGCACTCGGGAAATGTTGATCCTGGTGGATGTCCGCGTGATAAGGGCTGATTAAAGATCTAATTTCCATTTTGCCACCAAGGACCTCACGCAAATGCAAAACAGAATTAATAATACTTTATAGAGGTGTTTAGAATTTAAATTAGACTATTTGAAAAAGACCCAGTAGTACATAGTGTACAGCCATGCCCAGTCAACAGCAGCAACTGTCTGTTGTTTTCCTTGGTTCATAGGATGTGTGTATTTGGAAGCATTTTCTTTTTCTTTTTATTTATATGTATGTTTGTATCTATGTATGTGTATGTGGGCACATGCAAAGGCCAGAAGAGGGTATCAGGTCTCCTGGAAACTGGAGTTAGAGGTAGCTGTAAGCCGCCTGATATGGGTTCCAGGAACTCTGGTCTTTTGCAAGAGCAGTGAGCACTCTTAACTGCTCTGTCATGTCTGAAGCATTTTCACAGTGGGCATAATTATCTCTATCTCACACACCCAAGCCGAATGTCTTTACATGTATGCTTATAATACGGCTTTTCTCCCATCCTCCCATCCACTGGAATGTCTTTTTAATTTTTTTCCTCTTTGAGTTAGTTATAACACAGAACATAAGTTGCTACCTAAAGACATAGGCCCAGGTTATAGCAACTAAGCCAGAAGATATAACAACAGCAAGGCCCGACTCAAAACAACCAACACAGAGAACAGTTGCTTTCACAGAACACCTACTGTGGCAGACCTCTGATGTGCTTTGAATCTATTAAATGACTCTTACCGTATTGGCTGTGTGATGAATAGCTCATGGGAAGGTACTGACTATCCTTCAAAACAACCTCATGCAAATGGAAAAGCATCAATTTCAAGTACAGGAATTATTGATTTGTACAGAACCCCAGTCAAGATCATTGATTTGTAATCCTCATCTTCATAGAGTAGGGGGATAATCTCATCTTGAAGTTCACTGTTGATGTGAAGGTGTATGTTGCGCAGCACTAACCTGTGTATGTTGCGCAGCACTAACCTGTGTATGTTGCGCAGCACTAACCTGTGTATGTTGCGCAGCACTAACCTGTGGTCTCCTTACATTATTCTTCAAGGCATCTAAGTTCAGGTGGTTCCCCAAGGAGCCTT
>JAMJFZ010003958.1:2335000-2380000 GCA_026225945.1 Cricetomys ansorgei
GATTGTTTTCTTGAAAGAGATGTAGGTCAAGTTTCATGGTGGTTCAAAGAAAAAAGAGATTCTTACTATTTTTGGAAATCAGGGAAGAAATTGTGGGCTTACCCAGAATAAAGGGTCCCAAGACATTCTATGGTCGAGACGTTTTCAGTCACCCATGCTATGACCAATTGCACCATGACGCAGCCTTCTCCACTGCTTTACTCTTGCTCTTCATTTTAGAAAGCCTCAAATTCACAAAATGAAATTGTTTATCAATAACCAATAGTTTGTCCTTTGTATTAATCAGAATTCATAAAAGTAGAAGCTCCTGGAGAACAAAAGCAAATTTTATAAGAAGCCAAGTAGACCACAGTAATGCCAACAATGGCATTTTAAGGCAAAATATAACCCAAAGCTTCCTTTTTAACACTATAAAATAAAATACTTGGCTGAAAAGATTTCATTTGCTTTATGAGATATTGAAGTAGAGGCCACAAGCACTACTTCCAATGACTCCGGCTCACTTACATCTGGATTCCGACATTGCTTAAATTTCATTAAGACATGTGTAGAATGAAATTTACTTGATCTGAGGAGAGATAGGGAGCAGACAGTGCAGGTACCGGTTGCGCTGTCCGTGGTCCTGACCAGGCACTGCGCGCTTTGAACTGTCCAAGGTGCTGAGCGGGTTCTGGGGTCAACAGTTAAGGTGAGATCTACCAGAGAAGCAGGCTCTAGATGCTGTGATGCAAACGCTTCTGACTCAAGAACACATGCCAATAAGCAAGCTGGTTGACCATCTGTGTGCTTCCCATGGAAACTTGTTCTGGAATGAAATAGTCTCACTTGAAGCTATAGTAACCCACAGCAAAGCAATCATGGAGGCTGGTCTCCTCCAGAGGAGAAGTCTGTAACTCTGATTCATCAGTTAATCTCTAAAGAGAATTTATTTTTATTTTCAAGTGGAGAGAGATTAAGAGAAGGACAAAGAAAGAGCCCACATAGGTCAGAGTCTTTAGATTCCTCAGAGCTGGAATTATGGATGATTATGAGCTACCAAGCACGGGAGCTGAGAACAGAACTTGGGTTCTCTGCAAGACGAGCCCATGCTCCTCTCTGCTAAGCCATCTCTTCACACCTGTCTCCCCTTTGTTAAACTGATTCTCACTAATCAGAAACTACAGTGGCATCAATAGTGTCAACATTGCTCATGGGCTTCAGAAACTCTTCTGGGACATTCCCTCTCCTAGCAATCCAATACTAAATACTAATTGAGACTTTCTCCCATAAATTTTAAACAAAGCAATAAATAATTACCTTTACAGCATATGATTGAAAACACTTGTTGGCATTGTGCTATGACAATTTCTTATATGTAAGGTCTATCTTATGACTCTCAGTTCCAAATATGGAATATTTTCAGCAATGCTTCTTTCATACTTCTGGAATAATTGGAAAGAACTTCAGTTAAGGAGATAGACATTTACACAATGTAGGCATACTGGACCCCTATTTCTTTTTCCTTCTTAAGGAGTTTATAACAATTTGCTATAAGATATAAAAAGTCTAGACATCCAGACAATACCAGCACCACCACCACCACCACCTTATATCATTACCCTTTCTTAGTGCTTTAGTGAATCTCATGTTTCTAAAACCCAAAGAGATGATGGGAGGCTCTGGTTTAAGACTTTCTTCAGCTACCTTTGCAATAAGTGCATTCCCATTTTATATTACCATTATCTAGGTAATCTCCTAGGCCATCAAGCTTCTGGGAGCATTCACAGAGGAATTGAAGAAGCAGACATTTCTGCTATTAAGAGCGGTCTCCCTACCTGCCATGCCCAACAGGATTGCACTACCAACCTGAAGTTTCTGAGTGCCTTCAAAAGGCCAGTGTAACTGAGAAAACTTAGATAGCCAAGCATTGGCTAGTGGATGTTACAGATGAGACTGAAGGCTTGCTGAATGGTCTCTAACACGGTTTAGCAACACAGCTCTTAAGTGTCATGTCTCACATCTGCAACCACTGCTGAAATATAAATAAAATGACCATTTTGTCAATCTTATTCTGTGACTAAACTATTGCAGTATTTCCATCGGAACATGACAATGAGCTTGGTATTTTTCCTCAGCACCTCATTCTATGAGACTTAAGCATACTACAAGAGAAGAGAAATCTGTGGATGTATGTAGAACTTGCACTACTATTCTGATGCCTGCTCCTGCTCTGACACTTTTGTGGAAATCTGATACTTCGGTCAAATATGGCATTGGAGGGAGAACACGCGGGTAACATTGCCATTGCTCCAATGGTCTGGCCAGCAACCCAAGCCTCTCGATGTGGAGCTAATATGTTTGCACATGGCATCAGTGTGTGCATTTAAGAAGCAACACAGATGCTTCCTTTTGGCATGCATCTCTTAGGGACTAGAAGTATAGCCAAACATGCTGTGTATCGTACTTATGTAGGAATGAAAGCATCTAGATTCTGGTCACTTCCTGAAAGATCATTTCTAAGAACTTCATTTCTTGCATTTTTTCTCTATCCTTCCAAATAAATTGATTTCTCCTCTACCTGAAATGTTGAGTTCTAGAGCACTTGATGGTATTCTTCTAATGATTGTTTACCTATTTCCCCCATCTATAAGCAACTATATGAACAAGGTTGTAACTGGCAAGCTACTGTGTTCCATGGGATAAAAGAGCGATTTTTTTCAATACACTTTGAATAATGTCTACAGGACTGAATTATGTATTCTCCCATGACGCTACACTTCAGATAATGTTTACAGGACTGAATTATGTATTCTCCCATGATGCCACACCACGCTCACAGTCACCAGTCCTCCACTGTGCTCTCCTCAGGCTAGCATGAAGTGAATGTCTGCATGAAGGAAATTCAGTTGTATAACATCCTGCCACCTTGGGAGCAGCCACGACACTCAGAATTTGCTTGGCAACTTGCACAAAAGGAAAGAATATTAATAAGTGAAGCCCTGAGGATAGTTTGCAAGAATTTCAGACAGTGTTCTCAATAATACTTCTAAATACAGTTTCCTATAGGAACAGAAATGGAAGGAGATAAAAGAAACTCTGCTGCAGCCATTGATCATTTTCTTTCCTTCAGTAGGAAACATGCCTGAAAACAAAAGATAGTTTCTAATGAAAATGGCATATAAACATCACCAGTTGAAATATGAATATGTTAATGATCCTACCCAGCCATGACACCTATGAACCACAGCAGCAACTAATACGGCACAATAACCCTAAAGGTGCAGCAGGGACACACATAACTCAACAGCACCAATAGCTCTCTAAATGGACTTAGGACTACTCAACAAGAGGAAAAATCACCCACTGGTACTGGAAACCAAGCCGACTATCCAGGACTAGTGAAGTTATAGATCTTAGAAGAGAACTTAAAACCACCATTTTACTCAAACAGAAGAATCCCTAATTACTTTATAACTATTTGCTCTTATACCCATGGATTAACATAGTTTTCAATCAGTGAAGCTTTTCTTTGTAACATACAGAGGCCATTATAGGAAAGCACAACCAATCAGAATGCAGAGCCCAGTCCCAGCTGATACATATATAAGACAATCCCACACCTAGGGCTGAGGGATCATTGCAGAAGACAATGGGAAGACAGGGAGAGCCAGAGGAACAGGGAGTTTGTTGTGAATGTGTCTGAGAAATGTCACAGAAGCGATATCCATAAAGTAGGAGAAATAGTCTCCCTAAGGAAGAGCGGACCAACTGTGTATCCAATACCAAATGATCAGCCTGAAGACATACGTACACGTGACATCACACAGACTGAGCAGATTGTTTTTATATTTTAGGAATATATATAGTGTAACAATTAAAGATGAAGAAGCTATGAACTTGAATGAAGAGGTAGATACACGATAGGGTTTAGAGGGGAAATGGAAGGGTTAAATGCTGTAATTGTATAATAAGCTTATAAAAATAAAAAAGTAAAACGAAGATTTAAAATTTTAATGAAGAGAAAGGACTTCAGACTGATTTTAGGGTGAGTAAACTTGATTTTTATGTGGCGAATCTTAAATCACACAAAAAGCCACAAGAAAGTGTTCAAACGATCCCCTAAGTATACCAACTTATTACGTGCCAAAATATTTTAAACAACTTTTGTTTGTTATGCTGAATCCTAAAATAAAAACAATAGCTATAAATTCCATCTCAAGTTGGTAAAAAGGATCTAAAACATCACTGAACTCAGAGATTTCTACCAGCTGCATGGAGTCTTCTTGCCCTGCTCTAGCAAAGATATTAACAACCAACAAAGTCCCCAGAAATGATTCAAAAGGCAGATGGAAGGGACCCAGGGCAGACAGACAGCAATAAGAACAACTGGAGAGGTGTGGTTCTTGGTCTAAAATTCCGTTAGTTGTGAGCCATGATGAACTAATTCCGAGAGTCTGAATTAAGCTGAGATCTAAGATGACACACAGAGTCCTTGTGAGCTATAGAAATTAACTTCTAGGGTTCTTTTCTCAAGATTTGGTATAAACGCAGAAGATACAACATAGAGTAATCCACTGGCACACCCCACGCAGAGTCCTCCGCAGCTCCAGCTTCACTCCAGGGAGGAGAGTCTGGCCAGATGGTGGATTGCTATGCTTATAATTTTATTGTGCCATATGCCAGAAGGAAAAAAAATGCACAGAAATGTCATGCCGTGTAAAAGGCTTGTATGAAAAGGTGCAGGGCTGTCTTTCAGCAGACACCCTACAAAGGCTTTTCAAATCATCCCTTACAACAGCTTTTGTGGTTTAATGCCTTAAATTCAAAGACTTCCCCGTGTCTGCTATCAAAGATGGAAGCTGGCATTGCTGACCCACAAACACAGCAGACAGTGAGGCTGCAAGTTCAACAAGCTACATTTCTACCTGCCCAGAGAAGGCACCAGCCTGCCCCTGAACCTGAAGCCAGGAAAGATGCTGACCTGTTCCACCACAAACTAGAACATTTGAAGCATCAATGAAGCCCCAGGGTGCAACTGACCCAGATCTACTGGTCTGAAGCAACTCCGCTCTGACCATGGCAGCTTCTGGCTTTTTCCAGCAGTATCTCTCTTAAATGTATTGTTACATTTAATTACATCTGGAGTCCCTTCCCCTTCAGAAAACAAAGTGTTTCACATATTGACCATCCTTTAAGAGAAATGAGCAGAAGTGGATGGTTCTTATTCCTAGAGTACAAATAATTGGGCATTGTTATTTCTTATTCCATGGCATGGTTTTGCGCTCTCTGTGCTTTTGAGGACTCTGATTATTCCTTAGTGATTGCATTGATATAAGCAGACAATGCTTGTGAATCATCTAATATTTATGGCTTGTTTCTTACCTGTTCAGTACCCTGCCAGGAGTAGATGATTTAATAAAATATTCTTTGTAGGGTTATAAGGTCAACACAGTTCTTACGATTGACTATAAATGAGGTAGGGGGGGAAATGTTGAATCTAGCATCCATCATGGTCACACCACTAGGTCTACAACAGGTGAGAAGATAAGGTTTAAATGTCTGGCCTCGCAAGCTCTGGGAATGAGTCTTATGACCAGGATGGTACCACAGCAGCCACATCAGCTGACCTCAGAACAGAAGGAAATCACCAGAACAGAAAGTGTCAAGCTTCTTCCAGCTCGTAACTCTGTCGTTATGAATTTAATGTAAAGTGTCATTTTCCTTTTTGGCTGATGTGTCATACGCCATAGATCACAAGGTGTTGTGATGAGTGCATTTCTCAGAATTCAGCGGTAACCAATGGTCCTGCACCTGACTCTTCCATGCTAGCGTCTTTGCTAGTTTCCATGAGTCATCTCTTCCTTTCGAAACCGAGTAAACCCTCATCTGGCAGCACATTATCTCCCTTGCTTATGTGTTCTGACAACCTGTGTTGAATTTGCTTCCTATGGGACTGTGGTATAGATAGGTCTATGTAAGTGGTCTTTGCAAATTTTCAATTCCAAGACTATGAACGACATCCATCCCATTGTTACACGTCAACAGCTTCCTAGCTGGACGTCTCCTCTTAGGGAACAATCCCATGCTTAGGTTCTAGGAACAGTGGGATGATGAAAGTGACTAACCACTAGCTTCTGTACATAGCATCAAATACCAACGTTGAGAATGTCCACTGGACCATTTGCAATAATGAGATCACAAGGCATGATAGCAGAAGCACATTGCAGAAGTGGGCACAGCCAGTGTAGCCTATGTGTGGACCAGAAGCAGGCGGACATGTCCTGACTATAATCCAAAGGTAAAAAGTAAGCCCTTTAGCAGAGATGGACTAAGTGGCCAGGCTGGTGAATGTGCTTCTGCCATGGACTCTTGAATGTCTGGAAGTTTGTCAGTGTGTGTGGTGACACACAAGCCATGATAGTTCAGCTGGATTTGTCATAGTTACCTTTTCCTAAGGTTTTGGTTTTTCTCTTTTATTTATACCCAAAGTTAAAAGGATGGGGAGGGTCATTCTTCTAAATAAATACAATTTCTAACTATATTCTAAGAACTTATGCTTATACCCACAGAGAAGTGTGGCCCTCACTTCTGGTCAAAGAAGGTTCCTTTTCTCAGGAGATAGGGACAATTACAGAAATCCACAATTTCCAGTCAAATTACAAATTTTTAGTCAAAATACAGAAAACACCTGACTATTGGGTATCTGACCCCTCAGTCTGACCCCTACAACACAACCCTACACCTAAGGCTCAGGGAACATCACAGAAGAGGAGCCAGAAAGATTATAAGGGTCAGGCACCTCAGAGGCCTGCTGCTGGAGACGTGAAAGAGAGCCCGGACCCATCAAGTCACAACGCCATGCTGCCTAGCTAACACGTTTGGGATAAATTTCACAAGGTCCTGCCCTTAGATGAAGAATGACAGGCAATTAATGGCTGCTGAGAGAGGAAGAGTCAGTGTTCTCCAAGATGAGCCCACAATAGACTATCCATCCAATCTCAACTGGTCAGGGGTCATCCCTAAACACATCTCAGAAGGTTATATTTATACAGGCATATGTATAATATATGTATGTGTGCATTTAATAAAAATAATTATGGAAGAACAGGTCGTGAATTTAAGAGGGGGTTAGAAGGGCACAGGAGGAGTTAGAGTAGGGAGAGCAAGCAGTGGTAATAATGTAAATATAATATTGATGCATGAAATTCTCAAAATTATGGGCGTCCATGGACTTCAAAAATTGGACTGAATTTTCCGTGAAGTCATGTGTTACTTCTTAGAAAAAGAAGTAAACAAGCCAAGGCTGAGGATGTGGACGACCACCTGGATTCTCTGACTTGGCTTTGTCCAAGTTCGATAAGCTCAGCACATAGATCACAGTTGACTTTTGCAAGAGGAAAAGGAAGCAGGATGTACAGTGTGGGGTGTCCATCACAGGCAGCACTTCAACCCATTCACGCACTCTTCAAGGAGAATTCAGTATCTCCCATCACCTATCAATGCTTCTATCAAGACCATTCAGAGAGTCTCAAAGGCATCAGACCCATTTGCATTTCTCCTATGAGATTTTTAGAAAGGATTTGAGGGTGCTGAAAGGTTCAGAATTCATCAGAGTCTCGGCATTGGAAAAAGGACTTTGATTCACTCAGGCCTGGGCTTCCTGATTTCTGACAGATGTGAAATTGGCCCCAGCAAGAGTCTCGGTGTATTCCATGGCTCCACATTTTCAGCTTTGCCCTCCCCAAAAGTCTTTTCACTCAGTGTTGGGAAATGAATAAGGGAGAGCTTCATTAAACTCCTCCCGATTTCTTGCTCAGGACTCCAAAGTGCTAGAACTCTGCACTCGATTCAAGAGAGCTGCCGGGTCTTCCGCTTCTTCATGTTCTGCACAGGCAACAACTTTGGGAGGCAACATTATTCACCGAATGCTGAAAATACCTCCTTCCATTAAGTGGCTGTACAATAACCAGCTTACCCATGGATAGGGGATATGGCAATATTATTTTATGAGAAATTATTTTAATGACTAAGATTACTACACAGTAGTCTCATGCCTGCCCAGAGAGGGCAGTACAAGTGGAGTCTGGAGTAACGAGAGGCCAGAAACTCACTGTTTTTTACCGAGAGCTGTGGAGAAAAGGAGTTATAATAAGAAATGTTTCTTGGCTCTTTTTTGGAGTGCTCATTTAATGACATCTCCTGTAAGGGAAGAGGTCAGAAGGCTACTAAACAAGAATGTTGAATTTGGAAAAACTAACTCACTGACTGTGACAGGGGAAACAAGCATCATCAGCTTCCACTGCACGCCATGCTGAGGCCAGCCACGGAACCCACAGCCGCTCTCCCGTCCATGCTCAAGGCTTGCCCACGTGCCCACATCACTCACAAATCCCAGGTTGATGCTTTCTCCCTGTGAGGCAGATTCTTTGTGCTGGGATGCAACATCCCTCTCCTCCCAACTCCATAAGAATGGTTTCACCCACTAGGACAAACATTTCAGAAATCACTTTTCTAGGTGACAACCATTTTATGCAAGCTATCTGCCTTATTCTCCAGCATCATTCCAACATGTTTTGAATCTATAATTGCATGAATATCATACCCAATTAGCAACGTAAGCCTCACTTGGATAACAGAAACAAAAGTAATAGAAAGGAAAGATCTAAGGTCTGACCACAGACCTACTAGGTGAACAAAGTGGGAGTGGTGTCCAGTGACCTCAGGAAAGGCTCACCTTTCACTTTGAGGAAAATACAAATTGGAAGTCTTACAAAGGAGAGGAGAAGATTGGAAGACTGTGAGATGCGGAATCAAAGGAGAGGAATGTGTTGGTCAAAGTGTACGGACAGGCTGAATAAACTAGCCATCAGTCAGTGGGCTGTAGATTCTTCCAGGAAGTGCGAAGAATAGATGGATTCAACATTCCAGGGAAGGATTAATTCTCAGGAGAAGTGAATGTCTATGCTTTTATTCCTTCAAATTCAAATTTCCAATTCCTTCAGAAGCGTGTGGGGAAAGCATAGCACTGTGGCACCGTCTGCAGGAGACCTCAGACTCAGTTGGTTCATGCTTGCTGAGGCGGCCGTGGTTATGGCGTGGTGATGAATGGGATTTGATGTACTTAACTCTTCTTCAATCTTCCTTCTTTATCCATTAATGGTTGACTTCTGTTTCTACAACCCCAAATTTGCTGGTCTGATGTACTCTCCCACAGTTAGACTTGCCATTCTGCCTGCTAAGGGCCCAGTTGATGAAACTAGCCTTTCCTTTCTTTTTTTTTGGATTCTGCAACTGAACTATATCACAAAACCAAAGTTCTGCAGCAACATTTATTCCTGTACTAAGGGTCAAAGCTTCATCAAGTCTTCTCAGGACTGTGCTGCCCACCTGTCTGACCGTCACAGAGACCTTTGATCTTTAGAACTGTACTCAACCATAATCTGTTTCTGTTGTGACCCTCTCACTTGACCTCACAGATACAATGTGATGTGTCATGCACTTTCTCCAAAGAGTTCTGGATGGTATCCCTTGGATATCAGGACCCCACCATGTCATTATGGCCTACAGGTGCCCCTAGTCCAATCCTACAAAGCCTTACTCACTTGAGGAGCAAAAATCTCTAACACCCTTTATTCCCAACCCATCCACGGCTGTCATTCTTGAAGTTAGACCGGGTGCCTGTGTCTTTCAGAGATTCTCTTGGAGAAAACATTTATTCAGCTCACTTGAATATGGGCCTCAAGTAAAAAGGATTTTGCAAACCAGCAGAGGGAATAAACGGAAAGACTATTTAGAATTATGCCAGGGTTTAAATGAGAAATGTCCCTCACCAGCTCATGTGTTTGTGGACATTTGATTCCCAGCAGGTGGTGTGTTTTGAGATTGTGTGGAATCTCTAGAAGGCATGGTCTAACTAGATACCTATAGGGATGAGCCTTAGGTTCTACAGTCTGCCCCCACTTTCTGATTCACTGGGATGTGATCAAGTACCTCACATTCCCTCCGTCACGGGTGAGAGCCACCATGCCTTCCCCACTGTGAAGGGATGTACCCTCAAAATGTGAACTGGAATCAGCCCAACTTCCCCTGAGTCATTTTAGTCAGATAATTGGCCACTGAAAGGAGAAAAGTAACTAATAAAAGTATAAATGTCATTAAACACTGTGTCACACAAAACACAAGACTTATAGGTCATAGGCCAGGGCTATAGGTTCCACATCTGATTTCTGCACTCCTTACCCAAAAGAAGGTTACTCCATACTTATTCTGGACACACCCCTGTAGTGTCTTATGGGTGACCGCTAGCCAGGGAACTATAGAAATACAAAACATTAAAATTAACTAATATTAGAACTCGAGGCCCTCAGTCACTCTGGTTACACTGTGCTTGATGGCTGCACATATCTAGGGCGTTCCATGGGTAGGTAGATACATTATATCACCTCCCTCTCAGAATACCTTATTGGCAGGCAATGGCCATTTTCCTAGCTGCATAGTTACGCCTAAACACTTGATTTAAATTAATCATCTAGAAACCATTGTTCCAAGTCTTTGTGTTTAAATCAAATGGTAAGAAACTGCACTGCTGCCTGGTTACCAGTAGGTACCGAGAAGCTACAGTCACCTTTCAGATTATCCATTTGTCCTCACTTCAGTCCTTCTTTGATGAGAATGATTTCCCCACGTGCTGCTCTCTGTACTTGAAAACTGTCGAGTGTCCACCAAGGTCAACACCAAATGCATAGTTTTCAAACTAGCTGAGCTCTGTGGGTTTCCTAATCTCTTCTGCGATCACCCCACTGATGCTCTCCATTTGATTATTTAAATGCACCTCTTTGCTGATCTACCATCGAGATTCCCCATTCTCCACACATTTTCTCTTTCTCGTGAGATGTTTAAAACTCTAAGGCTTGCTTAAGAAATTCTGCAAAATCCAGTTCATTCTGATCTTTTACTCAGCTTCAAATCCTCCATCCTACCTGTAAATCTATACTAAGAGCTAGTATCCAAACAGAAGTTTAAACACAGGCAAAAACAAGTCCCCACACTTCCCAGTCTAACTAAATCTCCCCCTCTTGTTCTTCCTGGTAAATTGCCTGGAGATAGAGCTGGAAAGTCTAGCTGTGGCTCACTCTTTGCTCCCATTTAAGCCCAGAGCATCCACACCAGGCAGCCTTCATTGTCTCTGACATGGATGGTAGCAGAAGCTTTGTGGAGTGGGTGCTGCTCATCTTCTCTTGTCAAAATTGTACACATGTGGCTACAAGGTCGACTTCCCTGAAGAGAACACTCACACTATGCTCTCTTGGGACATCTCCCTTGAGTTGCTCTCTACAGCTCCACATCTGTATATTCCCAGCCTGTGACTCATCTCATTGGTTACCACTGCTATGACGCTTCACCTACCCTCTACAACATGACACATACGGCATTCTGTGATTCTCTGGAACCCCCCACCTTATTAACTTTTCACTCAGGAAACTCGCATAAAGTATCTCCACCTTATTAAATCCCCTTTAAGGCCAAATGCGCCCTGTTAAACTCCAGAGTAGCCTCAGGGCTCAGCATAAGGTGTGTGGGTGTTGAAAACAATCACACTCAATGAGTTGAATCTTTAGATTCTCCATGAGGGCAGCTACCTGACTGTGTAAGCATGTCAGCTAAGTCCAGATGATGTGAATGGCTGAGGACTGAGAAGCTAGTGACTGCCCTAACCGTTGCCTATTAGCACATTGCAGTTGAGCTCACGTCCTCTTAAGGACAGATCACTTAAGAGGGAAATCACATTGTGCAGAAGGTAGTGGCCACACCAACCTTATGAGAACAGGTTGCAACACCTCCACACGCGGCAACCCTCACACACACAGCTCTCTTCTCCTCGCAGAGACAGTCATCTTACTTGTGGACACTCAAAGCCAAGCTGAAGCCACACGCAATGGGAGAGATTATTTCCATATTCATTTGTGCCCGTATGGATGTTAGCAGTGTTTGTGGGCACGCTACATGCAGTAGGGATAACAACTGGATTTCAGAGCTGTGCTTTTATCTTAAAGCAAGTATTAAGTTAACACTGTCCAACTTCTGTCTTCACTGGATCTCAAGATACATAAAGCAACTTAAAGTAAGCAAAACCTTCAGTCAGAGAATAGTTATCAAGAATAGGGTGTTGATGCCAGGTATATGATGAGCTAAACTTTGTGAAATAAAGCCAATGTGCATGAAAGAAATCCAGTTTCCTGAATGACCCTACAGGGCCAACATGGCCCTCCTGACCTGTCTGCTGCTGCCATCCCAGCAAGTGCACAGAGTCCCCTGCATCTCACACCACTTCCAGTCTTCCAGAGGACTACACAGCTTTCTATAGTCTAGTTGCTGGGAGAGTCCTTCCAGGCCACAAGGAAAAGACAATGTGCCTCACTAGGAGGAGGGCACAAGGCATGGGGGCTAAGTCAGGACTCCAGACTCCCCTAGCGCGTGGGCACATTTCAACTAGGCAATGCTTAGTTCTGTGTGTGAGAATGACTTAAGCTACCTCCACAGTGTGGTGCCGGTCTCCCTGACTCCTGCCTCTCTTCACACACACAACTGGTAGAAAGCACCTTCATTTCTCAGGATTCCCCGCTGCAGGAAGTTACAGGGAAGCCAGCTCCTCAATCTTCTCTGCTCATCATGTGGACTTACTACTTCTCCCAGTATGGTTCTGTGAAGGATGGAGTGGTGATGTGGAAGTCCTGTGACCCCACTTTGTCTTGTAATGATTACACTGTCTTGTCTCAAGTAGCTGACATAAGCCCTGGATGTACAGCTGCAGAGAATGGAGGCAGAGCCTGGGATTGATGGCAGGTGTCTGGTAATGGTGTCACATCCCCACAAGAGTTCACAACATTTTCAAACAGGGCCCTGGCCCGCTCCGTGCTATCATGTGCTGTTTGCTAGCGGTAAGATGAAGAAACCATTATGATGTTCCCAAACTCTTTGGGTTTTAAAAGGATTATAAGCTCTACATAATACATTTAGAAAATTAATAGAGACTTTCAGGTGGAATTGTATTTAACAATGAACCGATCAAAAGAGAGGAGAGGTAGAGAGGGACACAGACTGAGGAAGATTGGGAAAGAATCCATTAACTCACTAAGCTACCTGGAAAAACATGATCTCATGAGACAGAATATGACATCTCTATTTGTTCTGTTTTCACAATCCAAGCTGAGGGAAAGAGTAGGGAACATGTCTGGGATCCGGAGATGAGGTGGTGGTCCATGGCGCTGGTCATTGAAGTCAGTCTTCAGCTCTGTCTCTTGCTACACTGGCTGTTGTGTTCTGTTTCAAGAGTTCAGAGGGCAATAGTGGTACAGCCCTGACTCCAGAATGAGGCTGTGACACACTTCTGAAAGCAGGACTTCCTTTCCTAGTGCTCAGGGGACTCCCTTATTAACTGGCAGGTTCTTAAGCAGTCTGTCTGGAGCTCTCAAGAGAATCCCCTTGCATGCATGCAGGCCAAGGCCAAGGCTGGCTGCGTCTTCTAGTTGCATCCAGTTAGCAGGTCACAGACTCTCCATTTATTCTATGTCCTCTCCCCTTTCTTTGTGCAGTGATTACTCTGCATGGCAGCTCTGAGGACAGTGCATAGGGCAGACCATGATGAGATCTCTGAACACAAAACTATAATTTGTGGTTCATGTATTTGTCATACATTTTCAAACTGAATAAAATATGATTAAAGCCACATCATCCAAGTCCCCACTTAGGCCTGGATTCCCTGGGCCTGGCCTCTGGTTATACACTGCCCCTATTCACCGGGAGCCTGTGGGGTGGGCACCCAGAAGACGAATGTCCCAGTTTTGCATGTGTGGGCTTCCTCCCAACCCTGAAGTCTCAGATCCTAGTGTATTAGCTCAAAGGTTGGCATGAAAAGGTTTGGAAAGAGTTCATCCAAAAAGACAAGATGTCACCAAAGTTATGGATCTCTGCTTTATAGGGTTTTCTTTGACAAACCTAAGGACACTGTACGAACTGCATGTTGAAGTTATCAGGTGAGAAGGGCTTCGAGCTGCACCTTCCTGCTGGGACAGAATGCATCATTCATTTTGTAGACTGAACAATTATCATCTGACAGTACATTGCAATGTCATCTGCTATAGCTGCATATAATGACATGTAGAACCTACATACATATATAACAGTGCACGGTGCCTCTGAGACACAATGCATATCAATATACAATATACATATTGTGTGTGTGTGTGTGTATATATATATATATGCATATATACAATGTACAATACAATACAATGTATCAGTTTTCTCTAAAAATTGCATAATATACAACATTAACACACATACATATATAACATGTTTAACGTATAATACATAACATATTATATCATGTATAAGCACCCAGTATATAATATATTAAATTTATGCTCTAAGTATAAATGTTATATATCAATTACATACGCATTGAATTTCATAAAACTCACAAACACATTTTAAAATCAAGAAGGCCCAATCAACCTGAAATAAGCAGCTCTCTTTTCCTCGCATGCACTACCTAGAGATGGAATCACCATGTTAGACATCCCCTTAGTTTCCCTACTCGTCGTGTGATTGAAATTCCCTGACAAAAGCAACTTAAGGCAGGAGTTATTCATTTTGGCTAGCAGTTCTGGAGGCAGGCAGCCCATTCTTCTGGGGAAGACATGGCTACAGGCAAGAAAGGCACACTGGCAGAAGCAGGGTCTGGCTGGTCAGAGTGTATCCATGGAGGCGCATAATGAATGGAGAGTAGGAATGGGGTGTCTAACCTCAAAGCCCACCCCTGGTGACCCGCCTTCTCCAATGAAGGCCTTCCCACGCAGGACTACCGGCTGGAACCGACTGCTCAAGGCGATGAGCCCATCCAGGACAAATGACCTCCAAAACACACAAATGAATTTTAATTCTAAAAACAAATATTTTCAAAATAGTCAAACTAACCTGTTCCGTGTAACTGCCCTTGGCACGTTGGTGAGTTTCTTTTCAGTGGACTTCAGAGGAGAAAGGCCACGGGAATGAGCCCAGTCACCGAGAATATTGACTGGTGCCTGCTGCAACGATTTGGCTGAGCTATGCTGCTCACTAGTCATCCAGTCTCCATGGCTCCTGTTATACGTGTCCCCCACTGTACTTGGTACATGGAGATCAAACCCTGCCTGTTAAAGGAAAGGTGAGACCTACTACGCTTCAGCGTGCAGAACACTATCAGGCTTGGGGCCATTTGTATTTTTATTTTGCAAACTGATTTCAAAAAGTTGTTGAAAACATTCTGAGAGGGAGCTATTCACATTTCTCACATTTTGCATGCCAAGTGGGATTCGGGCTGAACCAACAACACTGTCCACAGACCCAATGATTGCAGATGCCGCTGTGTGAAAATTAAACAGATCCTGGTCCCTCTGTTGGGTTTTGCCTGTCTTTTGGCTTGGGGCTAGGGACCAACCTTGTTGGGCATAGCAGACAAACGTTCTGTCACTGATCTACACTTCCAGACCTTGAACTAACTTTCATTGTTGAGGTGCCTAACATGAGTTTACTTTTAAAATTAAAATAAGCAACGGTACAAATTAAACTTGGAAGGTTAATTTGGTGCAAGCCATTCCCAGGAATTCTGTTCACTGAATTAATTCTCTGGCTGCAGTGGAACATAAGTTGTGCAATTGCAAGCATTCTCAGTGCCCATTAGCCTTCATCAAGGCATTGCCTGGTAGAGATCTGTGGTGTCTTAAAATGAAGTTAAGAGTGACAGGGAAGTCATTTTTAATGTGCTTTTCAGTAGAAACTGTCACTTTTTAAATTTCTAACTCATATTAATTTGTACATGCAGGAACATACACTAACATACACACTCAGGTAAGTGACCTGGATGGATTATAGCCATTACCTCTTGTCCATCAGAAAATGAGTAATGCTGTCTGATACCAGCATCTATGATACTGCGAGAGTCCAGCAGCAAAGACCCCTGTAGATGAGTGAGCATGGGAACCATTGCTTTCCGAGTCTTTGTTCAGTCCGGAACACCAGGGTACTACCTGACAACTGGCCACCACCTCTGAGTTTTCATCCCAGACCAGGGATAGGATGCTTAGCATCCTTCCCCACTGGACCACGGTCCAGTACTGATCTCTGAGAAGGACTGGCCTGCAGAAGATATTGGGAGGGAATGAAGCCTGTTCTACACATCCCTCATGGGGATGATGGAGCTGGAACAGAGGCATGATCCTGTGATACTACTCTGTTGGTGCTGGCGGTTGGCCATCTAGAAATATGCCATGGAAGGACTCTTGGCAGAACAACTGGAAAAGATCCTGAGCAAACAACCTGTGTTACATTCCTGTGTACCCTACAGGCATTTCACCCCAAAGTCAATGATATGGTAACAATATCAGGACTCCTACTCAGGCGTAGCCTTTGCTTTATCTGTGAATTGTCGATGAGAATTTATGCTTTGGGGGTAATTACTAGAATATGTTCATGTGAGCCTGTAAGTCTCAGCTTATGCTACAATAAATTTAAATTTTTACTATATAGTTAAAATTTACTACAATTTGAAACCTATCCCTTTGCTCTCCAGGATTCTCTGAAGGGCTCCCTATGCACAGGACGGTATGATTTTGTATGATGGATGAAAAAGTGATCCATGGGAAACACGATCCGTAACTGTCGCTGGGGCCTGCTGCTGAGAAGCATCATGCCTACAGATTAGCCGCTCCTCGTGCTGCCTGTTAAAGGCAGATGTGGAGTGTCTTCACTCGCCCTCAGCCCTGAGAAGCCCGCTCAGACTTCTTCCTGGAGCTTCTCTTGGTTCCTTTCCATGATTTTAAACATTTCACTGCACACACTCTACCACATACTGTATGCATATGAGGGTACTTATCAGCATGCTTATGGTACATACTATGTACCTCATGCATGTAACACACATGACTAGTAAGCACATCAAGTATGTTTCATCTGCCCATGGTACTCTGAATGCCATGGGTACCAGAAGGGGTCCCACTAGAAGTGGGTGTACTGTCTAACGTATGAAGTTGGGGTTCTGTGGCCACACCTGTAGCCTGGGGAACTGCAGTTATTGCCCCTGAGTCAGCCTGCTCTTGTTATCGCCCCTGGCAATCACCCCACTTAACTAAGACATAGGTTGCATCAAAGGAAAAGTGATGTTCTGTAGGCATTGCCCAGGTTTACAGAAGGGAGGGAGACGGTGCCTCCTGGCATTTGTTATCCTGACCTACTTTTCCCAATTGTGAGTGTGGAAGCACTGGTTCTCTTCTTTTACCTACTTTTGTTGCCATGGCAAACAGGTAAGCATAGTATTGACTCTTTCACAGAAAAGACTCGAAGGTCCAAGATCACGTACACAGACGGTCCTAGTTATGTGTGTTAATTTGTACGCAGCTCCCTTATTTAGAAGAAAGTTTGTTTTCCTAAGTTACTTATTTTAAGCAGTTCAGAGAAAGGTAAGAGGCAGTGAGGGCAACGCTGTTTGCAAATGTATTATGCTAATTTCATGGATTAATATGGGAAGCCACGAAGTAAACTGGACCACGGAAAACAGAGGGGTGCCTACACTAAAAGTACATCCCGCCAAACTTTCTAGAAATATTGGATATTTCTCTAAGTTGTAAGTCCTTTTAGGATAAGAAAGCACAGGTGGAGAAAGCCTTTAGCTCTCACCTCCGTGTACATTTCTTAAACTGCCCAAAATTTGTTAACTTGTGACCTAGTTAGTGTGAGGTGACTGTCTCCAAGGTCACAGAAAACCCTCACAAACTCCCTCTCACCCCATGGGCTCCATAGAACATGCTCAGGTCTTCAGAGGAGATGCCGTCAGCTGGTGTGCTGCAGGCTCTGGGAGAGAGCCTCTGTAAGAGTTGCTGAGTTTTCCTTCCAGTTGAATTTGTACAGAATTTTGTATCAGAATTAACCGCACAGAAGATTTCCATGGGTTTCAATCACAGTCCCTAGTTTACCTAGGTATGTATTTTTAAAACAAAATGACTCCCCCAACCGAGGAAGGCCCAGGAACACAGAAGAGGGGTGGAATGAATTTAAGAGCTGGAGGATGGGAAGGGGAGTCAGAAGTCACTGCTCTCCAGAACAACAAAGCAGCAATGAAGCCTGCTCACGACTGGGCCCTTCGACTTTCCATCAAGGGTAGAGGATGACCCAGCAGGCTCCACCCCTTCTTAGTGTGCAACTGACTCTTACAGTTGCTGTGGGAAGGGGCGCATTTTCTTCAGTGGTGTAGGTACTGAAGGAGTAGTTGGAGAGAAGAGGGCTTCAGACAGAAAGGGGGACAGCAGAGCGACAGAAGTGAATATAATCACAGCACACTGTATATGTGTATGAAGCTGTCAAATAATAAATCAGTAAATGTCAGTGATAGACATTTTAAATATATTACTTTAAAAAAATCAAATGTACATATGTACTTCATGCCCAATTGAGAGTGAATAAGATCAAAACTCTGTGTACAAATTCTCAAAGAGCTAACAAAACATGTTTTAGAACATCAAAGGAACATATTAGTGTCAGCCTAAAGTAGGAACCTTTGCATGAGCTTGCTTAAAATGAAATATTCTTATAAATCTTGATCTACATAATAATTAAATAATAAATAACCCTCACAGCTAAGAAGAAATATTGTGACCTCAAAAGCAAGGGGAATCTTAAGTGGAGGCTAAACTAAAGACACTTTAAAGGATGTCATACCAGAAGGAGCTCCTGGCATGCAATTGGTGCCCGCCTCCCTGGAGAACAAAAGGTCAGCAGACACGTTAGCAAGACTCTGGTCTGGCCACTAGAGCAGTTGGTTACTGCTTACCTTTAGAGGACGCCATCCTTAGGGAATCCCTCTGACATTCCACTGTGAGACAAGAAGGCCCTGACATCATCTTCTCCTTAAAAATGCATCAGATTGGAATTTAGGCAGAAACCTGGAGCCAGGGCAGGTAAATACACCCCCTTTGCAAATGCAACCCCAATGGCATTAAGCATTGTCCTGAGGGCCACTGTGGTTCAGGGAAGCAACTGAGCACAGTGGTAAAGAGCTTCAGATCTAAGAAGACATGGTTCCAAATTCTAAGTTTTCTTGGGAGTACATGGGTGACCTGGACAAGATATTCAAGCCTAGAGCCCCAGATTTATCACGAAATATGGATAACAGTTTCCTTCAGTGTGGATTGAGAAGAAGAGATACAATCATGTGTGTGTGTGAACTGTTCACATGACTAATGACCCAAACCACCTGCAGCCTCTGGTGAACTAAAACCCAGTGGCCTACGGAGTCAAAGACTGTCACGCAAGGGGAGCAACTGAGGATGGCAGGACGGTCTTCCAGCTGGGATCCCAGAAACTCTAGTGAAGAACTGTGTCTAACTTCAGGGACCCCGACAGAAGGTGTCACCCACACTGCGGAGTCCCCGAGTCCCAGGAGAAGACATTTCACAGCAACGCTTTGCTTTGTTAAGGTTCAGCTCCCCGTATGACAACTAGCACTCACCCTAAAGCCAGCACGCTATTGTGAAAGATAGATACCGGGCGTTTCTGAATTCCAAGTGATCAGGAATATACCATGGTTGGATGAATAAAATAATTAATTTTCAGAGCTAGCCAAATGTTTCCAGCCAGTGTTTGAGATTTGGCAGCTCGCCTGTTTCTGCTGGCTTTGGAACTCTGGCTCACTCTCCCCACTCAGGACGCTGCTATAAATTAGAAAGCCTGCCTCTGAGTTTCCCATCTGAATGCACGAGTTTATTTCTCTCTCCTCCTAGATTAAGCCGCATTCAGGAAACAAGCACGACGCCGATACTGCCTCCATAGAATCACAATGCTGAAAATCTGTCTCCCCGAAGTCCTGCTCGCTCATTTAAAGATTACAATGATATTTAAGAACGAAGAGGAAGTGTTCTCCACACAAACACTGTGTGGAAAGGGTAGAGCCTGTCTCAAGCCTCGATCCGAGTCTCCTCCCTCCCAGCTCCCTAACGCGTGGACGAAGCAGAGGTGAGCGCAGCTAGCCCTGGTGCCTGCCAGCTGACTCCTTGCCGGCTCTTCTTGCCCTTGGTGGGCGCCAGGGCTCCCTAGCACCTGCCTCCTCCTTACACCTGACACCTCTCTGCACCCTGCCGTGCTCTTCCCACAGGACGGTCGGTGCCATTTTATCTAATCTGCAGTTATTTTATGCTAACCTTATTTATCAAACTACAAGGAAATAAGTTGTAGGATTGCAAATGCGCCTGTACAGCTGCATTAACAACGCCGTGATGGGATGTACAGAAAGACAAAATGCAAAATAAAAGTCAGGAGGGTCTCGGGAGGGCCAGTGGTAAAGAGCTTGCCACATAGCATCAGGTCCTATGTTCAGACACCAGCACCCATGTTAAATGCTGGGTGGGGTCACACGTGTGTATAATTCAGTGAAGGAGATCTGTAGGGTTTGCAGGTCAGACAATCTAGGTGAACTAATAAGTTGTAGGTCCAGTGAAAGACGTTTTCACAAAAGCTAAGGTGGAAAAAACTGAAGAAGACATCCAAAATTGATCACTGACCTCTACACACATGTCCACACAGGTGCTGAGCACACACACACACACACACACACGAGCATGCATGCATGTATATACCACACACACACACACACACACACACACACACGAGCATGCATGCATGTATATACCACACACACACACACACACACACACATACACACATGAGCATGCATGCATGTATACATCACACACACACACACACACACATGAGCATGCATGCATGTATATACCACACACACACACACACATGAGCATGCATGCATGTATACATCACACACACACACACACACACACACACACACACACACAGCATGCATGCATGTATATATCACACACACACACACATACACACACATGAGCATGCATGCATGTATACATCACACACACACACACACACACATACACACACATGAGCATGCATGCATGTATATATCACACACATACACACACACACAGGAGCATGTATGAATATATACATCACACACACACTGACACTCACACACACACACACACACACACATGAGCATGTATGCATGTATATATCACACACATACACATACACATACACACACACACACACATGAGCATGTATGAATATATACATCACACACACACACACACACACACACACACGAGCATGCATGCATGTATATACCACACACAAAAGCACACACACATACACACACATGAGCATGCATGCATATATACATCACACTCACAAGCCTGTTGTGTTCTGCCTACAAGGGCACAGGCGTGTCAGGGAAGAATGCCTTGGTGTTGAAGGCAGTAGCTTTTCTAGGTGTAGAACATTTCCTCACACTAGCTGCTTGCTGAACTGTTGGTGCAGGTTGGTCACGCCCCTGTTGCTGCTGCCGTGAGTAGGTTTTCCCAAAAATAAGAGGCTGCAATTCTGCCAGTGGGAATAAATCAACCGAAATAAGCAGCAAATCCAGTCATGGCTCCGCGCGGTGAGAAATTCTCTGCAGAGCCAGAGCAGAGGCACGAGTTACACTTCCCACCCCCACCCTCACTCTGGGTGCTGTGTGAGCATGCAGAGGGTTTCAATGGTCTCCTAGTTGTTGTTACTTCTTTTGGTTAAGAAGTGGTTTTAAAAGCCAGGGAGAGTCAAATAATCACAGCTGGTCTCAGGAATGGAGGCAGGAGAAAGGAAGGCGAAGGGAGTGCCACGGTGGGGCCCAGCAGTCTTCTCTAACCTGAAAACCAGACAATCAAAGCCATGAAAATAGGGAGCGTTTTTCTAGACTAAGTCACAGGGAATTAAATGCAGACAGGAGTGTTACAGCTGACCAGGCCCTGGAGCCTAGGGTAGGCCTTGCACTTGTCTGCATGTCCAGTTGTGTAGCCTCCATAAAATGCCATATTATGTTCTATCTGCTAACCAGCTAAGAGCCACCTCGACCTACCCGTGCTCTCCTTAAACTCTAAGTCTTAAGACATCAAGGTCTCTGCAAACTCTGTTGATATCTGTGCATCACTCAGCCTGGAGGTCAGTGCTCTCTGCTTGGCCACTGTGCGATGCCCGTGTACACTAGTCACGAGTAGCCACTGCGCAGCACTCCATCTAACACTGCTTTGGTGTTGTTTCTACAGTGCAGCTAACAAGCACACAGACAGCCTAGGTCAAAAGTTATAATTATTTGGGCTCTTGGGAAGCATATAATTATAGAAATAAATTTCATCACCTTTCATATGATTGTTGAAATGGTTTTCATTCATTGAGACCAAAGTAGCATCAATTTTTAAGACAAATTAATGAGGAAAATTGGAAGAACCTTAATACCAAAATTTAAAGTTCTTTGATAAGGACCGGTAATCACTGCGATGTTTAGAGCCTGCTTTACTATTATTTGCCTTTTAACAGTGATATTGACTGCTTCTGAACAAAGCTGTCTGTGTAGAACCCTAAACTTTACTTAGCAACCTAAACTTTATTTAATTTTATCATGTAATTTTACATAATTGATTTTCTGCACGCCAAATGGGTAAAGTCAAAATAAATTTGCTTCTCATCTGTCCATTTTTTTTGTTTTTGCATTTTGTGTGAACATAAAGTCAAGTTTCCTATAATTACTGTAAATGACCCATCGCATCGGAGAGTGCCTTTCTATCTAGCATTCTGGGCCTAACAGAAGATTTACACTTCTTCCTGTCCTGTGTGTGTGTTTATATATGTGTGTATACATGTCTGTGTCGGTAGGCATGTGTGGTGCATGAATGCTTACATGTATGTGCACATATGCCTGTGTGGATATGCATGTGCAGTGTGCACATTTATGTTTATGTGCATACCTGCCTGTAGGGGTGTGTTGTGTGGTCCTGTGTGGGTGTATGTGTGTGATATATGTGTGATACAAGTGTGTGCAGATGCACTTTCCAGATGTACACGTGTAGGGTCAGAATTAATGCAGGTCTCTTCCTCTGTCTTTTCTATCTTTAGAGACAGTTTCTCTAACTGAACCTGGAGCTCCATGGCTGTCCAGGTTGGCTTGCTAGTGAGCCACTGGGATCCAGCTGTCTCCAGGTCCCCAACACTGGGATCACAGCTACAGGCTGACAATCTTGTTTTTGTTTCATGTGGGTACTGGGGATCAGAACTCAGGGCTTCGTGTTTGTAGAGCATGCCCTTGCTCACTGAGCCACCTCGCCAGCCACCTACTTCCTCCTTGAACGTGGAGTCGGGATAGTCTTTCCAAAGTATAAAAAACAATGGGCAGGGCTCAGGCAGAGGTCTCTTCATAGTCATCAAAGCATCCTACAAGAAGCAGTAAGAGAAGACGTAATGCAGTCTCTTTGACACTGGGACGCAGCACTAGAGCATTCTGAGCCTCAGGAGTGCCACCACTGTTCCTAGTTTGGAAGGTATTAAAAACAAGTCCGTATTCACCACTTATCTGTGTCATTTGGATGAAATTTTGAAAAAAAAATTATCATTAGAATTAATATCAAAATATCTCTTTATGTGTTAACATTAAAGGTTACATGACGGCAAGGACCTGTCTTCCCAGGACTTAGCAAGCAGACAGGAGATTGCTGTAACATTTGAATTAGCTCTGCATGGCTTCTATTCACCTTGGCTCTGATCACTACTAATTGACAGTATTCACAGAAGCAGCATTAAGATTACTTAGTGCAGTACGGCAGACTATGAAGACAAAGTTGATGAATTAAAAGTGATAAGAGAGGTGTCTATACTTTCAAAAGAACTGTATGCAATGTATGAAAAGAAACAGCTGACGTGAAATTATATGATCAAGGAGCATGTTTGCTCAAAAGTCTGGCAGCAGGGAGCTCGAGTCAGACATTGCACAGACTATCTGACCTGCTGATAATGACCTCATGGAACCATCCAGAACATATGGTGGCAAATGGACATCTAATGCATCACTGGAGTGATGCTATCTGGATGGGCAAGGCCATGCTCCTAGTTTATTGGTGTCTGGAGGAACTCAGCTCTGCTCGGAACTCATCAGCTCACACTTCAGTAAGTAATATGCACAATTTCCCTTTCAGAAATAATATTTTATAGATGGAAAGAAAATATCACACTAATGTGTGTATGTAGAGACACACAGGAAACTCTGTATCACTCTATTGAAAATGGTGACTGCAAAGTGGAAGAATCCCATTAAGAACAGAAATCAAATCCATAGAATAGGGTAAAGAATCAGGAGAGATGCAATCCATAAGGTATCCGTAATGGTAACGGTTTATTTTCCCTACTTATATTTGAAGATATGAGAATGGAAATTTCATGATGATTTTTACGGCGAAATGCTTAAAATAAAATATATGTAAGACACTCTCAACTTTTGTAACTCTCTTACTAATCACTTTCCTTCAGACTTGCGAACAAGCATAAGACAGTGACTAATATCTGTGAGAGTCAAAGTAAAGTATTTACCACAAATCACAAGCAGCCTAAGTCATGCCCAGATGAGCATGCCACTTTTGTTCACCTGATTGTTTTAAAATTAGACAGCATACTGCATGTTTCTCCGGCCCAAGAACAGTTTTTCAAGTAGGTAAAATATGCTGCCAATTCCCACCAGCCATCTTGGGTACCAATGAAGACAAACTCTACATGGAGAGGATAAATTCATTTCTTTGACAAATGCATATTTTATGGAACATGAAGAACAGAAAGGTTGACTCTTCCTGTGAGGCCATGGAGAGAAGAATGATGGTGGGAGGATCTTTGAGAGTCATTAAATCAGAGCATCAGAAGCTGTGAGCCTTCACTCAGTCACTCGTTCATCCCTTCATTCATTTATTCACTCCTGTTGGCTACCTCTTTCCAGGTATGCTGCTGCTCTCCTGTCTAACACAAGTAGCATCTCAACAGTTACACTGCTACAAAGTCAGAGCTAAGGCAAGTCACAAGTGATAACTTCAGACTCAGTCATAGCACCTCTGACACAATGTTTCAAGGTTTATTGCTTCTGTTTAACTTAACACTAACCAAATCCAGGACTTCCAACAGTTATGGAATTTTTGTAGTCAAACAAAGACACTGCAGAATGTTTAACTGAAAAGAAAGAACAGAAAGAGGATCGTAGAGTACTCCTCATGGTACGGACCTGGATATGTGAGGAATCCAGATATGGAAGACATAATTCAGCCCGAGTCATGAGTGTAAGATGCTACCAGAGAGAGGGACAGGAATTATTTGTGGTGACACTAGAGTCTTTACGAGATCCCGAGTCCATTTCTGAATTTCTTAGTTTAGGAGCTGGCTTATAACCTAAGTAGAACTCTCTAGTGTGGGATTGCACAATCTCTGGGAGGTCTGAGACGGCCAAATTCAAAGTAATCTGATGAAAAATGTGTTAAGGTAATTTGGTGGATGAGATCTCTGAAGCTAAGGGAAAGAAGCCAAAGGTAAAGAGATTCATTCTCTAGTTAATGGATGAGAATGTGAGAACAAAACATTCTAGAAGAATCTTGGCATGAATAGCTACAAGAACTAGGGTGACACACTAAACCTCTCTTTCTTGCTACCACGCAAGATCAGTGTGACCTCCAACAAAATAAAGATCTCAAATATGAGAGTTGATATTTGTGGTATAGTTACATAGTTTTATGACAAGATCTGCCTTGGGGACACTGTTCTATGTTCTAGGAGCCAATGCAATAGGTTGACTGGAAATCATTTTTCTCCCATTCCTCAGTATGATCCAGGGTTCCTTTGCAGACCCCCGCCACATATCCTGCTTCTATACCCCTACTGTATGGAACTTGGATACAGCTTGCTTTTCTTCTTCTACATGTCTTACCTCAATTACCACTCCTGGGGACACATCGTCTTACCTAGAAGCTATCCCTCTGTTTATTCCCTAAACCGTCCCTGTAGTGTGAGCCTTTGGGAAATGCATGCCTATGGCATTTATGTTTCTTCGCATAAGGTCTGGAATCAGGCACTAATTTTAAAGGAAAGAAATTGAGTGAATGGTCCATGCCAGGATTGGTGAGCACCACAGAGAATCTGTCTGTACATCCTCACAGACCTTCCCTAGGGAAGTATGGATGCTCTGTGCCCTCAACCATTCTCTCTCTACTGAGACAATCTCTCTACACTAGATGTATTGGGAGATCCAGGAAGCTTCTTTTACAAGAGAGTAGCCTACAGGCAATGTCAAGGAGAATTTAGCTTGTAACTATTCTCTTCCTGTAGGATGTACTACAAAGTCTTCTATACACTCCCAACGGAGCCGAGTCTCGGCTTTCCCAGAGCATGAAGTGTTCAGTGCACATCCATCCTTCTTCTATCCCACAGCTCCCCAAAACACAGCTTCTTTACATAAAGTTCAAAATAAATTACACACACTCAAGCTTTGCCCATGTCTTGACTTCTGAAGGAATTCACCAGTGTTGCAGAACTTTATTTCCAGCTATGTACAAAATACTGTTTTGTGCACTGTTGGTTGATGGTCTGGCTAGGTCTTGGCATTTCGTATTATCTGCAGGTATTGTATTTCTGTGAGGAATGTTTGATTGTTTATGATCTGCACCTGAGGAGTTTTGAATCAATAAAAACAACTGAGCTCAGATGCTAGGGGTTCCACTGTCAACTATGGTGTTGGCCATGATGGTGGGTGGTTCCCTCTGCTGGGATCTGGCAGGGTTTGTACCTATGATATATACATCCTTGTCTTCCTTGCTGAGCCCCACAGCAGGTAAAAACCAGACAACAGTGATAACAGAACTCCAGTGGTTAAAAGTGTTGACCAGATGCTCAGGATGTTCAGATGGGAGAGGGTATCTGAAAGAACCAGGTGAAGAAAGCTCTGCTGCGTGGCTGTTGAGTATTGTCCAAAGCCCATATACTAAGAGCTTGTCCCAAGGGTGGTATTGCTTGGGAGAGGGAAAGGCTTTGTAAGAGATCCTCTTGTCATTGAGGGTGCACTTTTCAAAAACATTGTGGGATTCCTCTTCTTCTCTTGTTTCCCAACCATGGAACATTTGGTTTTCATCTACCATGCTGTTATGATGCATGTAGCCTCATCACAGACCCAAAGCTATGGGGACTAGACAAAGCATGGACCACAGCAAACAGTTAACCAAAAGAAATCGTTCTCTTTACATGCTGATCTGTGATGTCAGAGTACCGGAAAGTTGGACTAATATTGGATGGCTTTTAAAGAAGCAAACACTTAGGCACAAAAACAGGGAAAGCTCTGCTTGGTTAGACAGGCTTGTGGGGGATCAGAATGGGGTTCTGGGAGACTCTTCTTGAGCATGCTACTTACCTGCCATCTACTTGACTACTGTGTCTAAGCAATTGGGAGCGTTAACAATACCTTTAAAGATAGACGTTAGGACAGCTGATCTTTTCATTGTATGAGTTAGATTATTAGTACTCTATAGAAGACCAATCTCAAAAAGTCTACGTAGCAAATAGTAACATGCAGTGTGAAGAACACCACCTCAGGAACAGCAAGGAAAAGCAGACAAGAGAACTAGAGTGCAGGTAAGGCTCAGCCTGCTTGGCTGTGAGGTGAGAAAGCTACAATGAAGATGAACCAGGAAGCAATGCAGGACCAGGGGCTCCCAGGCCACGTGCTGGGTTTTAATTCAGGAAGGGCTTTTACAAGCTGTTTACATGCTCCAGGATGGGGTGCTTTTCATTTACAAGAGAGGAAGACATACCACACAGGTTCCCTACGTCTGACACAGACAATGCATTGTGGGAACGGAAGAACAGATAGCCAATTGCAACTATTCTTGCTGTTATTAAGCATGATGACGGCTTTGAAATAAAAATTTCTTTAAAAATAAATACGTGGTGGACCTAGATAAAAATTACAGCCTACAATTTGTTAGGAACTCATCGTCAAAAGATGAGAGCAGCGTATTAGTCTAGACTACTGGGAGGCAGGAGACGCACAGGACGCAGCTGCCCCACTGGAGTCTCCAAGGCTGTCTTGTGTACAGTGAGGCTTGTGTTCTTTCTTCTGCTCTGATGACCTTGAGACAACCTTGAGATTATAAAGTGGTCTCCCATTATGTCTGACTCCAAGGACACAAGACCCTGGCCAGATCAAGTGAAGAAACTCGCTTCTGGGAAAGGATAAATTTAATAAATTCTCATTTTAAATTCATGTGTAGTCTTTTATGACATAGTTTAATATGATTATATTTTCCATTTCAAGACAATTCACGTTTCAATGAGCAAAACCCTTAAGATGAAACTCAAGGATGACCAGAATTACTAAAATTACCTGCTGTTTACATATTTATTTTCCTCACTCATCCCAAATAGTCCTTGTCCCTAGACATCCTTGAACAAACAGTTTAGCCCCAAAGTTCTCTTCATCCTGCCTCATTTACATAATCAATGCCACGAGCATGTTGGGAACATCTTCAAGTCTAGTCAGAGGCCCTGACAGAAATGGTAGAAGGGACATTCTGCACTTTGGAGAGGGGGGTTCTAAAGCTTTTGGACCATAGGCTATAATCCAGAGGACTCTAACTGAAGAAAGAAATAGTATGGTCCTGGTTTTTAGCGTAACTTTCTGTAGCAAGGTGTTTCTACCCGTGTCTGCGCCTACAAAGTGAGCAGTCCAGTGAGAGCTCGGAGTGAAGAATGAGTTCCATGCTCCCTCTGTTGTACCCAGCCAGTACCCAGCCAGGTTATATAATATTAGTCAGGTAACAGGTGTCCCACACACTCTGGGTTTAACAAGGTTCCTGAGAAAGATTAGATGATTGTGAAAGTCCCTTGAACCCTAACATACATCTCACACTGGTATTTGTTCCTTACAGAGCAGAGTTCTGACCCGAACTTGCCCTCTCTTTGTACGGGGTTTAAACAGATAAATAATAAAACAATAATACAGTATCATGACCTCTCTTTATTTTCTGATATAAGAAAAACTCAAACCAGGGGATTCTTCTCCTCACACACAACAATCAGCAATCAGGTAGGTCCAAGGATTTCCAGAGGCTCCTAGTAAGTACTGATGCCTGAGTGTGTGTGTGTGTGTGTGTGTGTGTGTGTGTGTGTGTGTGTGTGTGTGTGTATGTGCGCGCATACATAATCTGTTGAAGAAGAAACTCAGGTTTCTTTGGAAGATATTGTGGGAAACATTTCATTAGTGAGCATGTTTTTTCACTGGTTGACACTGTCCTGTCTCGGTGGTGGTTTTGTGACTATGAGATATTCCCAATTTCCTCTCCAACTGCTCATTATTGTAGCATGCACCATAGAACATTTACATTGCACAGGACTTTTACTACCGAGAAACACCTGTATTTTTAAGCATTATTTTCTGCATCTTCACTAGAGCTGCACTGAATTTTGGAGTTTCTTCTCAATGCTAACAGGAAAGGGAGGTTTGATAAGGATACATTTTAAAGGGCCTTTCAGTAACTGACTAGATTAATTCTCAGCCCGTCTGTTTTGTTCCAAGAGCTCACAATGAGGAAGGGACAGACTCCTCAGTAAAGGATATTGAGGAAACTAGAAATCTATGTGCCAAAGAATAAAACCAGACCCTCATTTTCATGCCAGGTGCAAACATTAATTCAAAATGTGAAGTTGCAGAAGAAAACCCAAGGAGATGTTCTCCAGGATGGCCTCCCAGGTATGACCTTACAAGCAAACTGACAAACAGGATTGTGTTGAACTAAAGACCTCCTTACTGCAAAGGAAGAGGTCTTGGGATAAAGAGATAGCCCAGGAGGTGAGACAGAGCACTCAGAAAGAGCAAAGACACCCTGCAGATGTGTTTTATGGCATAGGAACTATGCTAAAAGTCACGTGCCGTCTTGATGAGCTGGCTTAGTGATTAGATCACTGATGTGCCCTCAGTATACATGAGGTGATCACTCACATTAATTGATTTCATTTAGTCATGACATAACTCATCTCTGTCCAAGTAGTACTGTGTGCACCATATTTATTTATCAAACGTACTTTAGTGCTGGGAGAGAGGAAAGGCCTTTTCATCAAACACACACGCAGCTCGTAACAACAGGTGGGTTAAGTCTAAGTTCCGTGCTTTGTAGGTACTTGGCTGCCCTAACATAGAAGTTGCTTCTCTTTCCAAGTGTGGGGGAAGTCTAATGCACCTCTGTATCCAACCATAAACTAACTCTGTGGGTCAGACATCTGTGCACCTATACTACAGCTTCTCTCTTCAAAACGGCCAGGAACTGGAACAAGAAGAGATGACTAATAGCAGATGAACGAATAAAGAAAACGTGGCACAAGCATAGTGGGGCTTTCCTGAGCTGTAGGTGTGAATGATGGTGTTTAGATGAAAGCGGATGGAATTGGAGAATAAGACAAGCTGAAAGAGGAAGTGTAGGCATGACGTTACCCACATGAAGCATCTGGGTTTGAGTTTATACGTAATGTGTATGTGTGGGAAGGGGACGACTAAAGCGGAGGGTGAGGAGACCATATAGTCCACAGAAGCAGAAGGGGAGGGGGTACTGGGGAAAGCACAGGGATCAGCAGTCAGGAAAGCACTGTGGGGGTGGGGAGGCAGGGGGAAGAAATAAGAACAATGAGTAATGACACAGTGAAGCCAAGTTTCTGTATGCTGGTGGATGCATGCACAAAACCCAAACCTATCGCAGAAAGGTCACTGTGAATTCAGACCCCCTCCAAATGCTCGTCACCAATCTGGGCTCATCAGTGCCTGTGTGTAACCTGGGGCCCCTGGCTGAGTCTCTTGATGATCTCAACCACTCAGAGTGCGTCTGGTGCGGGCAGCCTGCGTCCTGCATACTGAGAGCAGTAGGAACCTGTGGCCTGAGATTTGTAATGACGTTTCAACCGTTCCTAGGGACAGACAGGGCTACCCACATCTGCAAGTCCCTCACTCCTGCTCGGCCTCTAGGTCCTCACTATTTATTTCACCGTGTCAGATATCCAGAGCTAGAGTTCTACCACGGGCATGTCTCCCCTCTGCTGAAGAATAACACTCTAAAAGCAGTATTTACCTAAACACAACCTTTCAACTCTCTTGTTTCCAAGGACTCCCTGTTAAAATGTATGCATGATTACCTTGGTGTGAGGGTGGGGTGGGGGTGGTAAAATATTCCTTCCTGATTTTAGATGTAATTTGCTTCAAGTGTATTGTCAACAAGGTAGCTCATAGAACAGTTGTGCAGCCTATCAGATGCTCTCTGGTCTGATTGCTAAAGAGACACAACTTATTTGAGCAAGCCCTGGGTGGCTATGCCTGAGCTGTTTTTGTAGCTGAGGGCTTCCACTGTCGAATCTCCATAACGGTGACCTAACTGTAAAGTAGCCCTCCCGACACACACATTTCCTTACCCATCTTCAGGGGTCAAATAGAGCAGTGTGTATTAAAATCATATTGGAAAAAACGGGGGGGGGTGAAGTTCAAGGGAACCTGATCGGGTAATATGCTGCTTGTCTGTAGGAGGTTTTATAATCTTCGCCTATTTGAAATATATGAAGTAACTTCAAGAGCAGGAAGTGAGGTTTTGAGCACTCACTGTATGCAATTAGCTGTTTTCCAAGCTTCCCAAAATTGTTTTACACAAAAACTACCTAACAGGTAAATATATGTATCTCACACATTTAGTTATATAATACATTTTATATACATATATATATGTATGTATGTGTGTGTATATATATATATATATATAATATATGCATATGCTATTTGTTTACTGATAATTATTCTCCACAAAGTTAGATTACTAAATTCCAGGTAAATCTATTATATTACTGGGAAATCTCTAGTGTCTATTGTACAATTTCATATGCAATTTAAACTCTTAATAAATATTTGTTAACTGACCTGCAAGCTAATTAATACTCATTAGTTGGGAATTATTTTTAATCATTAGCATAGAAAGCCCTCTGCTATTTAACTTAGTGTCTTGAATATTTAATCGAAGCAAGTGATAAGAATTAGAAATATTTAGCACACAAAGCTCCCTGACTAAATGCTACAATGGGGATTTCACACATTTCCCTTTAATTTAATTATTCTATTTGTTCTTTTACCCACAAAGGATGGACTTGAAAATAAGAGAAAGGCTTAGAGAAGGAATCTAAGGATCCTAGGCTCAGTGGGAATTTACTGTGGCACTTTTCCCTGGGAAGAGAACCTTAGCTAACTTGGTCCATCTCAACCAAGAAGCCAAACTACAGAGACCATGTTCAATGTTCCCACAGCAGCATTAAAACCTACAAGGGAACAAGAAACATTGATTTCATTGTACTTTATTCCAACCAACCTTCCTGAGACCATGACCCTTCTGTCGAGACAGAAATCATCCTGAGATATTTTTCCCCCTCCTCTTCATACTGTATCATAAAATCTCATATTTTACATTCACAGTCTTTCTTAATCAGATGCTAAATGCCCCACATGTAAATGTAATATAGCTCCAGAAAGTCAGAGATCCATCCTCAATGTGAAATGGCACTGTGTCCATTTGAAGTTGAAATTGACCAAAGTTAGAGGACACTCCTCGTCTGTCTTTCTGGACCCATTTCCAGTGCTCCATAGACACACATGGTGGATGATTGCCACACCAGTGACATATACACTCTGAGAATCAGCTGTCCGTAAACAACGAGAGGCTGCCTCACCCAAGGACTAGCCCCAGAGCTCACCATCTTCCCTGAGGCTAGATAATGCAGTTAGGACTGTACTCCGTCACCACGGTCCAGCCTAAGGATCCGGGGCAGCCGAATCTCATAGAGGGCACGGGGAATTATTCAACACATGCCAAACCAAGCTGAATTATGACTTCTAACTTTTAAGTTGAAATTTATTTAGAATCTTTCTATGTGCATGTATTTGGAAATGAAACTGAATATACGTAATTCCCTATGCTTGTGAAAATTGAAAGAGTAGGGGAAGAATAAAATAAAGTATTTTGGGAAAAGCCCTATCCCTAAAACTTAGATTATATTGCACTGTGATTAGAAAAATAGAAAGCTGGAAGGTGGAAGAGGAGGATCAGCTCCTCAGAGGTTTCCCTCATCTCCACACGGACAGGTCATCAGAAGTGCCACCCACACTCCATACACACGTGTGCACAAGAGCCACCCCCACACACCATACACACGTGTGCACAAGAGCCACCCACACACATCATACACACGTGTGCACAAGAGCCACCCACACACACCATACACACGTGTGCATAAGAGCCACCCACACACACCATACACACGTGTGCACAAGTGCCACCCACACACACCATACACACGTGTGCACAAGAGCCACCCACACACATCATACACACATGTGCACAAATGCCACCCACACACACCATACACACATGTGCACAAGTGCCACCCACACACATCATACACACATGTGCACAAGTGCCACCCACACACATCATACACACATGTGCACAAGTGCCACCCACACACACCATACACACATGTGCACAAGTGCCACCCACACACACCATACACACATGTGCACAAGTGCCACCCACACACATCATACACACATGTGCACAAGTGCCACCCACACACATCATACACACATGTGCACAAGTGCCACCCACACACACCATACACACATGTGCACAAGTGCCACCCACACACACCATACACACATGTGCACAAGAGCCACCCACACACACCATACACACATGTGCACAAGTGCCACCCACACACATCATACACACGTGCACATTACAAACAAACAAAAGAAAACACATTTTTAAAGAATTCAAGGCCAGGCTTGGTGGCTTCTCCCTCTGTAATCTCAGCACTTGGGGGACTGGAACCAGACAAATATAGAATTGTCACAAATGCAAGGCTTAACCTCGCTTACATTGTAAATGCCAGAGGAGCCTATCCAACAGAGTAAGATCTTATCTCAAAACCAAAGTGATAAAAAAGAAAGAAAGAAGGAAAGAAAGGAAGGAAGGAAGGAAGGAAGGAAGGAAGGAAGGAAGGAAGGAAAGGGAAGGAAGGAAGGAAGGAAAGAAGGAAGGAAGGAAGGAAGGAAGGAAGGAAAGAAGGGAAGGAAAGGGGGAGAGAGAATAAAACAAGAGTTAGAAAACAAGGTTCTAGAAGACTATATTTTTTAAATTTGGACTGCTAAGTCATTGCTGTTAGGCAGTTAATCTCCCTAGAGTCTTCTATGAAACAGGCAGATTCCAAACAGTGAACAATGGGCCTTACACAGTCTGTTACAAGGACTCCATTCTGGTGTGGACAGGGGAGAGGCTCACAGGTGGCCCCCTTAAATTTGAGGCATTTGATCTGAGTCATAAAGCAGCCTGGAGAAATGGCCCAGTGGTTTTGGAAACACACAGGTCTTCCAGGGGACCTGGTTTCTTCTCAGCCCTCACAGCCGATGGCCTACAGCCACCTGTAAACCCAGCTCTGGGCTCCACAGACACTGCACTCGGGTACAGCCCCTCCCTGCCAGCATGCACATAAACTTAAAAAATTAAAAAGCAGGTCAGCGCCTGCTTCATCTTGAGTGGCCGCAAAGCAGAATGCAATGAGCTAATGAACATTCTACATAAAGAGCTTCGTTACCGCATTGCAGACCCCACTAGGAAGCATCATCTATCTGGGAGATGTGGAGTGAATTATTATAAGGCTCACAATGAACTCCAAGCTCACATTGCTGACAAAGTCAACCAAGAGCTGTTTTGTGCTTCTCATCTTGAAAAGTTAAAGAAATAGATGATGTGTTTGCCCCAAATTTTAACTTTGGAGCATGTAAGTATGGAAAATAGATTTCCATTTTATTTATACCCAGGCAGAAGAAAAATAACATGTGATTGATATGTCAAATATTTCCTACAAGTTCTCTATAGCGTCCCAATCCTCTCTCTGCAGCAGCCTAAATATATCGAGAAGAAATGTTACAGCCATGCATCATTATTAACCTCAAAGTTCTTAAAAATGAGTCTGGGCTGAGGCCAATGAGGTAGAATGGAACAGATACACACAGAGTGTAGCCTGGGTTCAAGAGTCAATCACACAGCAAGATGGGAGCTGCACCTTTCCACTGGTGGCAGACAAGGAGCGTGTCGATGCAGTGAGCTACAGATGATGAAGGAACAGGAACTGTCTGATTCTGGTATTATGTATGCATGGCAATCCATGTGTATGTATACAAATTCACATGTATGCATATGTGAAAATTCATGTGTGTGTGTGGTCTTTTGTTTATGTGTATGAGGACTTGCCTTCCCCCCCCCCCCTCTCTCTCTCTCTCTCTCTCTCTCTATATATATATATATATATATATATATATATATATATATATATATAAACTGAGCCATCTCTCCAGCCTCCATATGATATTTCAGGTCACAAGTTTGGAAACTGTATTTTCACATTGGTCTACTAATTTTACTTGGAAGTTTTAATCTCCATTATTAACAAGATTAACAAGAATAACGCCCAACCCTTTCTCCATTTGTTACTATCTCTCAGGCGTGTCTTAAACTCACTCTGAAGTGCAGTCAGGCCTTGAACTTTTGATCTTCCTGCCTCAGTCTCCCAAGTAGCAGGGATTAGAGTCCTATTCCACAATACTAAATTAAAGACCGGTGTCCCTGCTTATCTTAGTAATTAGAAGGTTAAGATAAAGACAGTGTGTGTGGTACAGTCCTGTTCAGTTTGGGGTGTATTTAGGGTATTTAAGGTAGAATCAGCCTGTGGTAGTTAAGATATTTCCTGGTTTCTAACGTGTGGCATCTGGTTTGCCTATCTCCTTCATTCATTGTTTAATATCACTTCAAAACTCTACAATTGTCGATAAACTGCTGTACATATAGAACCCAAAGAGTTAACAAACACTGCACTAGAACACGGCTTTAGAGCAGCTGTGAGGGCTTGCAGGGTCCCTCGAGGTCTGTCTGTTGGCTCTTTATGTTCTCTCATTAAAGGAAATGATATTGAACCCTGACCTGAGATTCCAGCTATAACACCCGCACCCCCCAGCTATCTGTAAGCAATCCTGCCCTAATTAGTGTTTCCCGGTCTCCAGATGGGTACAGGTGGGTACAGTATATACCGGGTTAAAAGATATCTTAAGGGGGACTCTAGCTAGGTAGTTATGGGGATGTCCTATTTGATGCTGAACTGAGAGTTTTCAAAGCTACAGAAAAACTGTGGCGACCCAGACCCTGTAATTCCCCATCCATGCCCATAATTGAGCCCAATAAACTCACTGGCTACTCAAGCGGGACTTCGGGGCAATTGTACTTAGTTTGTCATTGGAGCAGGGAAAGATTTGACACAACAAAAACAAGAAACCAAGTCATACAAAGAATAACATGGCAGGGAGCTGCACCCATGAAATCCCACCAACATGGCTGCTGAGACAAACCTGAAGAATGAGGACACCAACTGACATGCTAGGGTGGGCGGGAGACTCTCACAAGACCCCGCCCTAGATGAAGAGCTACAGGCCACTAGTGACTGCTGAAGGAAGGAGAATCCATCTTCTCCAGGGATAAACCTCCTCTTAGATTATCCAATCCCAAATGATCAAGCCCAAATGTACACATATGAGCAACAAATGGGCTCAGCAGAATGTGTTTGTAGTTATATTATATATTTGTGTCTGTAACAACAATACAAAATGAGATGGAAATTTTATAATAGCTTCCAGCACATGAGAGTTAAAACTCAAGAAACAAATATATGAACTATCTTTCATTTTAAGGAATTTAGAAGGTAACGTTTTGAATGTATTGACATACAATAATAATTACTCAACAAGATGTTTGCTTTGATTCAAATAGTATACATGTATCAAAGAATGGTAGGCTACCCCATAAATATGTATAATCTGTATGTGTCAGATACATATTTTAAGTAAAATCTTTCTAAACAACAAAAATAAACTTTTTCCCATCAGGTCCCTCTGCTGTGAGATTACATCCCATGGCCTTCCACACCAAGCCCTGTCTCTTGCAAGCTTCTAATCTTAATCCAGCATCTGCAGCTGCAGGATGTAGCTCTGGATGGTTCCTTCTGAGACCCCTCACATTCTGAGGTCATCCACAAGTCCCTGATGTCTGCAGGAGTTGGAAACTCTTATGTTGTCTTTACTTCCTGCACTAGATTATAAGTGCTCAGAAGGGAGGCACTGATCTAAACTGCTTCCTGAATGTGGTGCTCCAGTAATGAACATGAGTGGCTAACCACACCCATCGGAGCTACACAGCATTAATTTAACTGTGTTTGAGCACACATCCCTGCACGTGTGTATGCTTGTGTAGAGATGAGCTGTACCACAGAACAGGCTTTGGGTGACTAAGGTCTCAGGTGATAGCACCCTCCTAGAATTTGGTACCTCCCAGCATGCAGAACACAGCACATGGCCCGCAGCCACATCCATGCTGAGAGCAATGAGCAGCACACCCAGCAAAGTCATTTATACAAACATTCTTATTTCTCTACAATGACAGAACCATGGATTTCTGCATAAAATGCATATTACTAATGGAGGAACAAGTGGTTACAGAAAAGAGACATACCAATGTCTATGGCAAAGAAAGCTTTCATGCTTCCCGAAGATATTCTAAATGATATTTCTTTGTAATATTTTGTTGATGTCTAAGATTTTTATGAAAAATATTGAATATTGACTCATATTTACACTGATATTAAGCTAAATCGTCTCCTCAGAGAAGTATGGACCGGCAAGTGAGCCCTACTGTGTACAGGAATTTTCAGGAACGAGGCTCCTTAAGAGTCAGACTTTTCATTGCTCAGGTTTCACGAGGTTTCCGCATTTTAACTCCTCTGGGAAATTCCAATGAAGCTGTTGGGGTCAGCAGTTGAGGAATCAGAGCATGGGGGAGAAACCCTCATTTAACCATCCTAGCCAAATATCAAATAGTTATCATCAAACACAGTTACACATAAAACACAAGTACATAAGCATAAAATCTGTCAGAGTCTCCAGAGATTAACATACACCCTCAGCCCAGACACGCTTCTCATGTCCTGACAAGATCATCCTCCAATCTTATCCTCCATGAATCATGCTTGTTTAACCAGACTGAACACTCCAGGGATTTGTCACCATTTAATTTATTCCTTGTGACCTATAAACCATGAATATCAATTTCCACAAACACATCATGGGTCAGAAGAGGTCCTATATGGTGTGAGACAGGACGTGCCTTCCCTGAAAGGTACAATTAGCCTGAAAGAGAAGGTGTTGCACCCTTCCTCAGGAAGTAAACAAGGACAGAAACTACTTAGCATCACAAAATTAATTGTGTGATTATGCACAGGGTCTCAAGGTCTGACTTTGTTGTAATGACATTGGATATACTTTTCACAAATCTTCACAATTGGTGTGGTGGATTGGGGGCACAGGATTACTTTGTTTTACTTAATAAGCTTATACTAAAAGGTCTGTGCCTCGTTATAATATATATATATTATATATATATATATATATATAATATACATATACTCAGACATATAGATTTTGTGTAGATGGTTGCATCAAGTTGTCTCACTCTGACCCTTACAGGTTTCGGATGAGTTGAAAGAAGCCAACTGTACGGGACACTTTTCTCATCACTGTGACAAAACGCCAAAACAAGAAGCAACTGAAGTTAAGCAAGGGCTTAATTCTAGCTCACGGCTCAGCGGTAACGGTTGTCACCTGTCGCCCCAGCGGGGGCCTGAGGAGCTGGTAACATTGCACGGACAGTGTGGAAGTGGAAAGAGATGATATTTGTCTTCTCTATTTCAGTTTGGACTTGGAATGGTAGCACCCTCACTCCGTTCCTTCCCCCTCAGTCAGCCCTGTGTGCAGTTGGCTCTCACTCTAGAAAGAATGCTTCACCAGCATCCCACGAGTGTCATCACACCCTTCCTGCCTCTGAGCAAGGAGGGAGGGCCATGGTGGATGCAGCAGGAAGGTCTGGAACGTATGTGTGACAAGTGCTAGCAAAGAAGGGCTCAGTGTCAATGCGAGGGAAGAAGAGCATTCTGGGAAGGCTAGCAACATGAGAGGAAGAGGTGGAGACCAACAAGGAGGGAAGGCTGGATGGGACAAACGGCAATGTGAATACAATAATAGGCCTTTTTTGGAGAGTTCTTCATCCCAGCTAACAATGCTGACCTTGATTATTTTTGTTCAACAGACGCTACTGGAAGTCTAAGAGAAACATGGAGATGCTAAAAGTCACTAATGACGCAGGCTCTAGAACCAAAAAAGGACAAGTTTAGTTTAATAAAAGTAAATAGTCATCTTAATTATAAAGAGATATGTAATCCTTGTTTCCCAAATACTCAGCTGTTTTAAAACTTTTAGGTAAATATCCATTTATATATGTACTCTGACACATGCGCACATTCTGTTCCCTTCATAGTTGACTGAATTCTTTTGCCACTGAGGTACAGATCTGTTTGTTCTGAGGTCTTAAGACAAATACTCATGAGTTTTATTGACCAAAGTGTGATGTCTGCTGAATGAATCATGTGGTTAAGCCCATTCTTTTCAAACTAGGTATTCCATCGCCCTAAACAGGGATGGTGATTCCATACTTAAGGGTGACGGGTCATCAATGGCTTCTCACTTGAGGAGGTTGAATGGGACTAAATTGTTTCTACTATCTATCGATTGCTCAAAGACTGATCAGGAAGAGGCATTGATCACACCTTTGCCTGAATCACACTTACATATGTACCCGACCCAGCTTCAGTCATCACAGCGAGAAAAACGAGAGGAAGAAAGGCCCTCTCTGTTCTGTTCTCCAGTCTTGTGTGACTAGAATACCTGATTAATAAATGGATTAAAGAGACCGAGAACTCCAGTGGACCTTGACCTTGGGCATCCGTACATGTTTCTCCTCCACACTGCCACAAATAACTAAGTATGACTGCCACACACATAAAGACAGAGAATTCCCAGAATCATTCCTGCACATCATGTGTATTGACTCGATCCTACTTATAAATTAGAAATCAAAGTTATCCTTTCTATTTCGGTTTTAAATAAAAACACATTTTCTTATTGCAACTGCTTTGCTGAGCCTAGAAAATAAGTTACCATGTTTTCCACAAAAGCAATTTCTAGTCAATAAAAGGGGGAAAATCTGGATATGGGAATTTTCACTCATATTTCTACAGAGCATAGAACCCCACCACCAAAAACTACATCTGGTCTATGGTTCAGCGGAGTGGTGGGAGCGTGAGTTTGGACTGCCGAGCACCCTGGGTTTAATCCTTAGCATCAGAAACTGAAATGGCAGTGAAAATGGCATGCACTCCATAACTCAAATGACCACGCTCAGCGAAGCCACATTGGGTCATGTGAGGAGAGAGATCTATGCAACTCCAGATACTTTTCCCTGGACTCTATAGTGCCCGTGAGTGTAATTTAAGATAACAGGAGGATTTTCAGCAGAATTCTTAGGTAAAGGACTCAAAGAGTTAAGAAGAAATGGCAGACAGCAAGGTCAGGAAAATTCGTGGGACAGTCTAACGGTATTTCTCTCTTAGAGACCGACGAGGTGGGTGGTCTGACTTTACCTCTGATTTCTTGCATTCTGGTCAGGTTGTGATGGGACCAGACAGATATTCCTATTAGCCCAAGAGGACGGAGGGGCTTCTCTACTGCATGTCTGATTAGGTGGGAGGCCAACCTTCAGTTTTCCAGAATACAATATAGCTCTCAACTGAGGCAAAGTTAGAAAATATGGACACTCAAGGTAAAAGCTTCTAATAAACATCAGCACACTTTTTCTGAAAATTTAAAATTAGTAATCTTGGCAACATAATTTACATATTTCAACAACTGTGTTTATGTAGTCTGTCTCTAAAGTGAGCCCAGGGACCGCCTTCTGTTCCTTGTGAGGAGAGAGCCACTGTAGCGTTGCAGCTTCAGAAGATGATTTATTCTTACATTATTTGATTTGCTGAAGCTCAACTTAATAGGAATTTTTTTCTATAATGACTGAATAAGTGCAAATCCCACTGGAGCATGGCTGTACTTGGTTACCATCACCGTCTCTTCAAAAGTCACCCGTGCCCTGTCCCTGCCCGGTACACTGATTATCTAACCTCCCTCGGGAACGTGACCTTTTGGCAAATGGGTTATTATAACACACTTCATTAGCACAAGTTAGAATTCAGTAATTTCTTACTACAGTAGGGTAGGGGTTCCCCAAAGATGGCCATACGGCGACACAGATGCCCAGGTAGAACAGTACATGATGAGGGGGGATTGCAGTGACAATCCCGTATGCTAAGATGAACTCCTAAAACAGTCTACCTCCACACCCTCTGTACAGTCTGTAAGACCCACGGGATTTGAATAAAAGCCTTAGAACTGTGGTAATGCATTCCTATGGACTCAAGCTACTCCTCAAGACTTTAACTTGGGGTAGATAGAAAAAGCAAACAGAGAAGGTAAAAAGACCAGGAAGACCTGAAGAGAAGTGACGAGCATCTGGCACGCCAAGCAGCCTGGGATTGTCCCAGGGTTTGTCCCTGGGATTGATGTCACTTGTCCCAGTTCAATTGTCAAGCGCCCCCTTCCAGTTTCAAGAAAGACTTAGTTAGATGAAGAATTACATTTCTATAGAACAAATCATTTGCATTTCTAGCTTCTAATTTGCCCCATAGACAGCCTTCATCCAGACACTGAAGGCTCTCTGATAAATGGTTCTTGAGACATTTTCTTTCCTAACTCCAGAGTGAAGTATGAAATAAAACTTCCCAGGTGATGAGAGGGTGCATTTAGTTCCTGTCCTGAAATGTTGAACACTGTCACCACAACAGCAACTGAGCATTAGCACCCAGTTACAGACCACGTTTCCTTCATAAGTTTGTGCTATACTTCTCCAGTTTATACCAATTATAACTCATTTTCTTGGCGGACATTGAGACATTACCCTGACCCATTTCTTTCTCGCTGGTTACCTCTGCTTGCTCTAGTTAAGAGAGTAAAGGGAAGAGAGCAAACAGCTTCTATAAAAGCACATCCATTGAACATGTCCCTCACTGTAGAGCAGCCTCGGGTACTTGGGACAGACCGTGACAGTAAGGATTGAGCTTGCCGTGTATCCAGCTCTGGGCCACCCAGCTCACGCACATTAAAACACTCAATGTGGCTCATTCACTTTTGAAATGGCTACTATCATTCATTGCAAATAAGGAGATGGGACGAAGTACATGAAACCAGCATGTCAGAACATGCTTCACATGTAAGCTCTGTACCTGGTTATTACATGCCTCTTTTTCTTACAGTCCCACCTTATAGAAGACACATATCATCGCTGTCTTGTCCTTCGTCTGACAGCAAAATCATAGTATCTCCACAAAGAATTATTGTGACAGTGAAATTAATCAATACATAAGGTCTCACAATGCCTAGTGCATAACACGTGCTTTATAAACACAGTGACCATCACAGCAGTGACTGTGCCCACTGGCATCATGGTCATGTACACACAAGAAAACCCTATCTAATAGCTGATCAATAGCTCTGACCCCTGGGCTGGGTCAAAGAGTGCTGAGTGATGTCTGTGGGGACAGAAACAGAATGGATAATAATGATTATCTTTCTTTATATAGATGTCAGTGTGGCTTTAACAGGCTGAAATTACACTGGAAAATAAGAGAAGTCACCATTGCAATAGCTGGAAACAGAAGGCACAATACAGTGGCACACAGTAGGTCTGGAGTAGTATCACAGCTTACAGTTCCAGTGCACAGCACACTAAGGAAGGAGAGTCCAATCCTGAGACGAAACCTGAGCTACATAGTGGGTTCCACGCAAATACGGGTTTTGTAATGATAGCTTATCTCAAAAAATACAAACTAGAAAGAGCACACTGTAAGAATGCCTCCATTCCAGTCTCTGTGTCTGAACAGGACAGGGGTCACAGCTCTGGGGCTAGAATGCAGGGATCAAAGATGTTGTGTCTGGTGGAGTAGAGATTGTGACACAGGGCAGGGGCAAGGGGAGATATGTAGAAGGGCAGAGCCAGAGGCAAGAGGGAGGAAAAGAGGGCAACTGGGTTTCAGTCTCACAGGTAAGCAGGCACTGATTTAAGTGTTCTGGTTATATCATGTGCCTGGAACACAGAGAATCTTCCTGAGATGGGCACCTGGAAATGGCTAACCTGCTATATTTATGTGGTTTGCTTCTTGTTTCAGTTAACTTTTTTTTAAATTTTAAAAACAAAAGAAAGATCCTCCTGCAAGCTTAGTTGGAGTATTTGAGGTGATGAGATCAGCAATGGATGCTGTGGGGAATCCTGGAGGTGGGTACTGCCGTAGTCCAGGCCTCTGAAGACATCTTTGTCTCTGATCCTGGCTCTGGGTGCTGTGAGCAGCCACAACCACCACATCTGTTTTGGTTTTTAAATTCTGGCTAGCCTCAAATTTCGGCTTTAAGAACAAGCGATTTATTCTTTCTCTACCGGTCAACAAATTATTTAAAATTATTTGATATATTTCATAAACTATATTAAATTAAAGGTAAACACAAAACCTTTATAAAGTACAACGATAGAGAACGCGTGTTGGCATTCCCCATAGAAATGGGTCGCTCTGATTGCTCTTTGCCTCCTTTAGCTTTTCCTCCTCCTCCCTAGGAAGTAGACCATGGATAAAAATAGCAACTCCAGTAAATTCCGGGTCAGTGGCCAGCACCCCCCATGTAGTCTACTTACAGTCCCCAAATAGTTACTTAATAGTTCTTCTATTATTGTCTTCTGAATAAATCCCTGGTTCTCAAATTATGGACTTTCAGAACATCTGGGCTCTCTACTGGTGTGCCCCCTGAAATTTCTTTTTTGAAATGTAGAAAGGGTGAGGTCGTCCAATTCACTGGAGGGAGACTCATGGAGAAGATTACATCCTTATTAAGTTCCCTTCAAAATATTTCTCGGGTCTATTTCTCCTTGTTGAGGCTAATAACATTAATTCCTTAAAAGTAGCTTAAGGAGTGAGCTGGAGAGAAGGCTCAGAGTTTAAGAGCACTGTCTATTCTTGCAGAAGACCAAGGTTATATTCCCAGTACCCTCATGGCAGCTTATAACCATCTGTAACTTGATCAAGGAATATAGCATCCACTTCTGACTTCATGGGTACCAGGCAGACATGTGGCACACAGACATAGATGCAGGCAAAATACTTAATCTAAAATCACTTAAAGTACTCAAGGACATTGACAATAGTATAGAAATCACTGAAGATCTCTACATTGAAGTTATTCCAATGAGGTGTTCAGAAGTACATGTTTTATTAGTAAGACATGCTATTTTGTCATTGAATTAATACAACGATATGATACAAACTTGCAAGGGCGACACAGGTGTCTAAGCAGTGCCCATGGGTTATCACCTTATCCTAGGCAACTCTTCTCTTATTTAAAACTATACATTTAAATAGTTGTCAAAGTCTTGATAATTTTGTCTTCTTAGTTTGCCCTGGCATCATCATGTTCATGACTCTGGAAAGGTAGCCAGGCAGCCTATGCAGAGGGGAAAGAATATCAAGCATTTCCTGCTAGTAAGCACACCCTTGATATCTGTCTTCTCTTCCTCCAACCCTGGTGGGAATATTGAAACTGAGCAAGTCAGGAAAGAACACAGGCAAGCTAGACATTGCAAGACCACTGGGCCAAGACTTATAGGTTGTCTCAAAATGATGTGGATGACATCTGCACAGACATAGACAGGCAGACAGACACACATACAGAGAGAGAGAGAAAGAGAGACAGAGAGACAGAGAGACAGATACAGAGAAAAGACAGAGACAGAGAGGAGAATTGAAAGAGGCTTTGGCATCAAAACACCAATGCCCAGCAAATTTTTTAAGGAACGAACTTCATCCCATCCTGTTAACTCTAGCATAAAAACAAACAAGAAAAACAACAAATGGAAATTTGTCTTCTTAAAACCACTCAGGGCAGTCCTGAGACCGCACCAAAAGGACCACTGAGTC